>JAOANR010000015.1:31999064-32444284 GCA_030278955.1 Hygrophila difformis | reverse complement strand
GCCTGTCAGTAAAACGATGCCCGTCGGGTGGCCTGTCGGTAAAACGGTGCCCGTCGGGGGTATTTCGGTAAAACGGTCCCCGTCGGGTGGCTTGTTAGTAAAACGGTGCCCGTCGGGTGGCCTGTCGGTAAAACGATGCCCATCAGGTGGCCTGTCGGTAAAACGGTGCCCGTCGGGTGGCCTGTCGGTAAAACGGTGCCCGTCGGAGGCATTTCGGTAAAACTGTGCCCGTCGGGTGGCCTGTCAGTAAAACGGTGCCCGTCGGTGGCCTGTCGGTAAAACGGTGCCCGTTGGGTGGCCTTTCTGTAAAACGGTGCCCGTCGCGTGGTCTCTCGGTAAAACGGTGCCCGTCGGGGGTATTTCGGTAAAACGGTCCCCGTCGGGTGGCCTGTGGGTAAAACGGTGCCCGTCGGGTAGTCTGTCATTAAAACGGTGCCCGTCGGGGGTATTTTGGTAAAACGGTCCACGTCGGGTGGTCTGTCCGTAAAACGGTGCCCGTCGGGTGGCCTGTCGGTAAAACGGTGCCCGTCGGGTGGCCTGTCGGTAAAACGATGCCCGTCGGAGGTATTTCGGTAAAAATGTGCCCGTCGGGTGGCCTGTCCGTAAAACGGTGCCCGTCGGTTGCCTGTCGGTAAAACGGTGCCCGTCGGGTGGCCTGTCAGTAAAACGGTGCCCGTCGGTGGCCTGTCGGTAAAACGGTGCCCGTCGGGTGGCCTGTCAGTAAATCGGTGCCCGTCGGGGGCATTTCGGTAAAACTGTGCCCGTCGGGTGGCCGTCAGTAAAACGGTGCCCGTCGGTGGCCTGTCAGTAAAACGGTGCCCGTTGGGCGGCCTGTCTGTAAAACGGTGCCCGTCGCGTGGTCTCTCGGTAAAACGGTGCCCATCGGGGGTATTTCGGTAAAACGGTCCCCGTCGGGTGGCCTGTCGGTAAAACGATGCCCGTCGGGTGGCCTGTAGGTAAAACGGTCCCCGTCGGGTATTAATGAGGCAACATTGCCTTTAAGTTTACAATGGTAATGAAATAGATTCTCCCTTTGTTCCGGTGTATTTCCCTTAGGTTCGTCAGCTTTCTCGGCTGTGAGTGCTCTCATTGCGATGAAGTTAGTCACGTACTCTTCCTCATTCTCCTCCAAGACTACTCGGCTCAGATCGCCCTCGTCTGGATACTGTTCATTATCATCGTCTTCATGTTCAGCTTCTGCTTCATCATACTCCTCGTCTGAATCAACCTCTTTCCATGTACCTGGTTCTATCATCACCATTCGCCTTTCTTTTCTCAAACAATCTCGGGAATAATGGCCCTTTTGTCCACACTTGAAGCAGGTGACATCCTTGACATCCCTCTTGGGTTTGTCTCGATCGTCCTTCCTGTATCGGTATGGGTCCTTGAAGTCCTTACCCATCTCGAAAGCTTTAGGCCTGTTGGGCCTGTCATCTCTTGGTGCGTTGGGCTTCCCATATTTATCGGTCGGCTTTGAAGGTGAGTCACTGGGTCTGGTCGTCCAATACTTGGTAGAGTTGGAGATAATGGTTGATTTGACGGGTTTGTCCCTCAGTTGACGGTCAATCTCAATGGCTAATTGAATCAGATGTTCTAGCCCAGTGTATTCTCTCAACTTGATCTCAGCAAGTACTTCTTGTCTCAATCCTCTCTTGAACCTCGCCATCAGTAGCGGTTCGTCTTCATTCATCTGCGCCCTCATCATGAGGCGTTCCAGTTCTTTGTAGTACTCGTCGGCAGTCCTGTTGCCCTGCACACAAAAATTAACTTTCAGATATAGTTCATCAAAGTAACTACTTGGAACAAACCTCTTTTCCATAGCATGCATTAATTGAGCCCAAGTGGCAATGGCTGGCGTTCCCATCCTTTGAGTATCGCGCTGTAACTTTTGCCACCATTGTAATGCATAGTCCTTGAATTCACATACGGCTAATTGGATCTTTGTGAATTCATTATATTGTTGACAGTCATAGATTAATTCAATAGACTGTCGCCAATCAATAAATTCTTCCGGATCACTTGTTCCCTTGAACGCCGGTATGGTGAATTTGATTCCTCGTAGATCAGCTTCCATTCTGTTCTGTTCAGCGTGCGCTCGAGGCGTGTGATCTTCTTCAAATTCGTCCTCGAGATGTACTACTGGAGGTGGGTTCATGTCTAAGCGCTGTCGTGGTGGATAGTGCACTGGCGGTCTAGGAATAGCTGCGGCTGGCGCTGGTTGGGGAGGTGGAGGCACTTGGAACTGGACATTTGTTGGCACTGGGGGTCGAGGTGGAGTCGGAGCTGGCGCCCGATTGCCTCGTGGACCTTGCCGTCTGTCATAAGTTCCAAAATGTAATCCTTGCTCCTCAATAGTGGCCTCAGCTTCCTCCATGTCTGATCGATTTACTCCGCTTGTACTCCCGGGGGTATTGGTAGGTGGCGACGGTGTGGGCCGAAAGGCTTCTTCAATCCTTCTGTCCACATGTTGCATGACTTGTGTCTGGAGTGCTTCTCCCCATAAGGTATCTCCCCGTTGTACATCAGTGGTCAGAGTATCCAAGCGCTGAGTAAGTTCAGTGACTCGAGTTGCATTTTCATTGATATCCTTGCGCATGGTTTCAAGATCAGACTTCTTGGCGTTATCAGCAACGGCGGCTGTCAGATTCCGCATCATTTCCAACAGTTGGGCCATGTTGGGGTCAGTACTTCCTGCCATAATAAAACTAAATGGAAAGGGAAGGAAAACTAGATATATGTATAATGGGTTAGAAGAAATCAACTGAAATATGTAGAGTGTCCTCACAAGTGTATCTCTCACTGGAGGCCCTGATTCTCCACCAGTGGTTCCAATAGGATGGAAAATGTTCAACCGTATCAACCACTATCAAAGGGTGAGAGAGATAAAAAATATAGGACGCACAGTGCAAGAAACAGTTTGCAGTGTTCGACTCTATCAATGAAAAGACTCAGAGTTGTGTGTGAAGTGTGATTAATCTGAATTAATTATCAGTTTACCGCGTTAACCAGCTATGCAAGCAAATATCCAGACCCCTCACAATTTAGAAGTGTAAAGTAAAAACCTCACAAAAATAAAATGCTCGGAATAAAATATCTGCCTCACTCACACAATCCCAATAGCAAAAATTACCAAGCTGATAAAACAACCCGGTAAAAATTACTGTTGAGGAACTCCACTATCTGTAATTACAGACGGAGCTTCAACTCTGATGGTTTGTAAAATAAATCAGCGGAACAGTGCAAGCACTTATTCCTCGAGGAATTCCACTGTCTAGTGCGAGCACTGACGGAACTTCAACTCGATAGATTGTTCGTGATTTACTTTAGTGAAACCGTACAGTAAAAATAAAACAGTCCAATAATTACAGTCCCAATGTGTACAGTCCGAATTACAAATATTGCAATACAATGAATTATCTCGGAAATACTGTAATGGACACGTGGCAGCCTCTGATTGGTCGTTGAGATTCTGAAACTGCGGTCGCGAAACTGATGTTGTGTCGCTAAGCGTGGCTTAGGGGCAGGCGTATACTTTTGTTTATCATATTGTGGTTAATATATATTTATATATATTTTGTTTTTGCGAATTTCATTTATATAACAAACTTCTAATCGGAAAATATGGGCAGGTCACACAATTTCTGACCTTCACAAAACTTCGGGGTAGGCTTAATACAGGATATCTTATTGCCATGACTGCAACTGCAACTAAGAGAACATTGCGAGATGTCGCGCATGTTTTGGAGTTTCCTCCAACGAGTCTTATCCAGTCTGCCAAAGTTAGGGATAACCAATCAGTATCTACAAGTTGGAACAGGTATGTGTGGATCTGATAATATGATGGGTTATCTAATTTATTAACCTTTAGGGGGTGTTTGGCTCGACTGGTATTGTGATTTCTATGTGAGCATCATTCCCAACAATGTAAATTTGTCGGATATGATACTCAGAGGAATATTAATATATTTTACCATTTTAAATTGTGTTTAGTTAGATAAGAATACCCAAAAGACTCCTGTTTTTCTTTTTTAATTCTTTAGAAAAAAAACGAATTTAATGTTTTTAAACTCTAACATCTTTGCAAAATCAAAGATTTGGTGGTGTTGCTTAAAACACCCACATTTTCATATGTCTAAAGCATAATTGTCTGTTGTAAATCAGGTGGTTAAAATTTCCTGTATAAATGGCTTCAATTTCCATTTGGTAGGTTGAGACCGACAAGATAAGCAAGCATTTGTGTGATAACATCTCCTCAAAGGTTAGTTTCATTAGTAAGAAAAAGCTTTCATCTTGAGATATGTTATTGTGTTCATTGTACATGTTTCTATCAAGTGAGTATTGCCATGGATCCTTATGGATGATCACAAAACAACAACAAAGTCGAATCGCAAATATATCCTAAGCGGAGAAGAGATCAGAGTTTGAGAGTTGCGATCCGATGGAAAAGAGAAAATAATGCGGAATTGAAAGGATAGTGGACTTAGCCTCATGACACGATCTCGATGGAAGCAACCAATGCCTTCTACATGGCCTCATCCACTCCAAACCGAGCAATCGACCGAGGGAACCCGAGGACGTCCATTCCTCGTCTCCACGAACAAAGCTACTCCAAGCTTCACCCGATTTCACGCCCTCACGTAGGCTAAACGTCTCTCATTTTCTCACCCTTCACAAGTGACGAAAATTGAAAGAAAAGAAGAAGGAATATTTCATTCCAAATGAGAAAAATCTCAAGTTTTACAAATGATCAAAAGGTTGAAAGATTACAAATGAATTCAAGTCATCCCCTATTTATAGATGGAGGGAGGATAGGAGTGACCTATGATTACAAGTAAAGATGACCTACTAAAGAGGTAAACAAGTTACAAGGGAAGTTACACTCTCCCACTTAATGCCTTAAAAGTCAACAAAGGAAGTTACATATGACCTCCTCAAGAGGTGACAAGTTTCCCCCTTCTTTAGTGGTGACCTTCTCAACAAGTTGCAAGTGAAGTAACTTCCACCTCAAAGCTTCCTTCCCGCCATGTACTGAACTTCCCACGCGATGTGATGAAATGCTCGCGATACGTCCAGAACTTTGCTCGCGATATACTGATCTCTTCCTCGCGATATACTGAACATCGCATGGCTTGTGACGGAATCCTCTCGCACTGTCCAGACTTTCCTCCTCGCTATATCACTTCTCTTCACGCCATGTGATGAACTTTGCTGAAGTGATTTGCGAGCTTCCGAAGTCACTTTTTACGCTTCTACTCGCCCTATGCCTACAAAATACAAGAAAAGTCATAAGAACAAAGCACTATTAAAGACATAGCATAAGAACAAAGCAAGGGAAAAGATATATCAAAAAGACTAAGGCATGGAAGTGTTCTTCGGTTGTCCTTAACACCTTCAAAACAAGATTAGAAGTCATTAAGAGATGTTTAGTACTTAATCAAGTTCATAATCATGATTATCAAAGTATGATATATCATCCAAAACTAGTTTAAGGTTGTTTAAACTTGACTAGGTTTGTTTAAGGAAGATGTAATAGAAATCATGGTTTCTTGTCTCCCTTTCATGACCCCTTTATTTAGCGTATGTTAAGGATACGTTTCCCGGAGTTCTAGAACTCCGATTGAGGCGATTCAAAAGCCCACGCGATCCTTAGAACGTCGCCTTTCCGACCAAGCGTTGAAATCGCATTTTTGGGAACGTTGAAATACGACGACGTGACCGAACAGCCTGCTGCCACGTGTGCTTCCTCTTGTTCTTCCTCAATTGAACTTCCTTGCTTTATATAATTCTCCAAGGCATGAATGAACTTGTTGATTCTAGCTCTCGTCTTTGGTCCTTCACCAAAATATGGTATTGCAATGTTGACCGTCGCGTTGACCGTCGGGGCATCCATGTCATCCCCTCCCCCTTGCGAAGGTTGAGCCATCAACCGTTCTTGCTCTTCGTCAGCCCTGTCGAAAAGAGAAAGATCAGCAACATTAAATGTAGCATTGATATTATAATCACCGGGCAACTCCAACTTATAGGCGTTGTTGTTGATTCGTTCAAGCACTTTGAAAGGTCCGTCTCCTCTTGGAGATAACTTGTTGCGTCTTTGCATCGGAAACCTTTCTTTCCTCATATGTACCCATACCCAATCACCGGGGTTTAAGACCAATTCTTTCTTCCCTCGATTTGCATACTTAGCATAAGTAGCAGCTGATTTCTCAAGGCTCTCCTTGACATTCTTATGCATCTCCTTTATAGCTCTAGCACGGTCTCTGCCATTAATATTCATATGCTCATTGCGTGGCAATGGCAACAAATCAGTAGGAGTAAGAGGGTTAAAGCCATAAACGACTTCAAAAGGTGACATATGAGTTGCACTATGTATATGGCGATTATAAGCAAACTCTATATATGGTAGACATTCGTCCCAACTCTTACTATTGCTATGCACAATTATGCGAAGCAAATTACCTAAAACCCGATTGACTGATTCTGTCTGACCATCGGTTTGTGGGTGGTAAGAAGAAGAAAATAACAGTTTGGTACCAATCTCATGCCATAATGACTTCCAAAAGTAACTTACAAATTTAGCGTCGCGGTCTGAGACAATCGATTTTGGTACTCCATGTAAACGTACCACCTCTTTAAAGAAAATCTTAGCCACATGGTGAGCGTCGTTGGTCTTAGCGCACGGGATAAAATGAGCCATTTTGGAAAACCTGTCAACCACAACAAAGATAGAATCTTTAGCGCGTGCTGTTCTAGGTAAACCAAGTACAAAATCCATACTAATATCTAGCCAAGGCCCTTCAGGTGGCGGCAATGGCGTGTATAGCCCATGCGGTTTAAGCGTAGATTTGGCCTTGAGACATGTGATACATTTAGAAATGTATGCGGCAACCTCTTTCTTCATGCTCGGCCAATAAAATTTCTCACCAAGTATTTCCATAGTATTGTTGACACCAAAGTGTCCCATTACACTTCCTCCGTGTACTTCTTGAATAAGAAGTTCTCTTAAAGAACATTTAGGAATACAAAGCTTATTCCCCTGATAGAGGTATCCTTCGAACCTGTAGAAATCCTCAAAACCATGTATTACACATTTAAACCAAATATCTCCAAAATCTTGATCATTAGCATATAATTCCTTAATATGATCAAATCCAAGTAAATGCGTAGTAGCATAAGAAATTAAAGCAAACCTTCTCGATAGTGCGTCGGCCACTACGTTTTCCTTACCCCTTTTATACTTTATGATGTAGGGAAAAGTATCAATAAATCCAATCCATCTTGCATGCCGTTTACTCACTTGCCCTTGGCTCTTCAAGTGTTTGAGAGTTTCATGATCCGTGTGGATAATGAATTCTCTTCCCATGAGATAGTGTTGCCAAGTCCGTAAGGCTCGCACAATAGCATAGAGCTCTTTATCATAAGTAGGATAATTGAGAGCAGCTCCGCCCCATTTCTCACTATGATATGCTACAGCTCTTCCATCTTGAAGTAGCACGGCTCCCATTCCTTTACCTGAAGCATCACACTCAAGTTCAAAAGGAATATCAAAATTAGGCAATGCAAGTATTGGTGCACTAATCAATTTAGACTTTAATAGCTCAAATGCTTCCTGATGATGCGGCTTCCATATGTACGCGACGTCCTTCTTCAGAAGTGAAGTAAGAGGCGCGGCAATGATGCTAAAATTAGGCACAAAGCGCCTAAAGAAACCACACATGCCAAGAAATCTCCGAATTTCTCCAACATTGGTAGGCGCGGTCCATTCTTGTATGGCCTTTACCTTTTCATTATCAACTTTCAAACCATCCTTGCTTACTACAAAACCAAGGAAAATAACCTCATTAGTATGAAAGATACATTTCTTAAAGTTAGCATAGAGTTGAGCTTCTCGAAGCTTTCCAAAAACTTTTCTGACATGAATCAACCCGGAATCGAAGTTGGTATCGACTTGTAAAACAAGAGGATGGATATTGCCAAATGACACTTGGTGCCAAATGGGAAAGAAAAATGAAGAACAAGGAAAAATAAAATGGATAGGGAAGCAATCACAATTAAAGGGGGTTAGGAGAAGCTAAACAAGGTATGAAGACCTTGTCCTCAACTCAATCTAACCATCCAAGAACCTTGATTAGTAACCATTTTTGGATGCTTCAATTCCAAAATGGTGAGTATTTCCCAATAAACACTCAAAGGGTATTGTTCCAACATAGGTTGGACACAATGTGATCTTTTGAAATAGATAAGAGATATGTTCTCATTTCAAATAAACAAAAGATGTCTAACAAGGAGTAGGGGAGCCCATATATATAGGCAAACCCTAACTACATAATTAGCAAAACTAAACAAACAATTAGGGGCTTTAATCAACCCATTACAATAATTAAACAAGCCTAAACAATTGTTGAAGAATTGGAAATCCTGTCGCTAGCTAAGCCAGTCGCGAAACAAAGAGGTGTCCCGCGACACAACAAATTGAGGAGAGAATACATTTCGGGGCCATGCGCACAAGGGGACGGGAGCCAAGGTCCTGAAGGTGGAATTTTAAAATTGGCATGCTGCGGGACCAAAGGTCCTGGGACCTCCTGACATGAAGAATTGGGAAAATGGCAAATGAGGGTTTTCGTGGCGTGAAACATAACCTCCTGTCGCGAAACTCTTCGCGACACAGCCCTTCCTTCGCGACCAGGGCAGCCTTCTTGCGATGCAGCTCCACCTTTTGTTCTTCGTGCAAGTGCTTCGAACTTCGGTTGTTGGAAATGATGCGGGGCGGCCATGGTGGAGATGATGATGAGAAGATGACGGGCTGCCGGAGAGGTGACGGGCAATCATGGGGAAGCAGCTGGTCGGAAATGGCAACTCGAGGGGTTCCTGAAGCTCCTGTCCGGAAATGGAGGTTCTGCCGGAATTGATAACGGGAAGCGGCGCGACGGGGTTTTCTTCATCGTCAAGGTTACGGCTTTCGGGACTCGCCGGAGGAAGTTCATGAGGGCAGTAGCTTTGTGATGATGAAGGAAGGGACGATACAGCAGCTGTTCGGGATTGTGGAAGCTCGCCGGAGGATAATTCAAGGGTTCTCGGCACTTCCGGGCTGCCGAAGAAGATGACCGGAGCTTGCTTGTGGTGGTTGATCGAAGAGAGAACTTGGTCGGAGGCTTGGAGCTTGCTGGCCGGGAGAGATGGTAATGTTGGACGGAGTCCGGCGGCAACAAGTTGATGAGTGGCTGCCGTCGTCCTACCCATGGAGACAAGTTCGATTGGCCCGAAGTTGCAGTCTGAACATGGAAAATCGGAGACGGAAAATGTTGTTCCCGTGGCCTTCTTTGCATCAAAAACGTGGGATGATGAAGTTTTAATGGGTGTGGGCCCCGCCAAAATTCAACTTGGTCAAATGAAGATTGCATATTGTTGGTTTGTAATGAAAAGGAATTGGTTACGGGATTTATTTCCAGGTGGGCCGTGGGAGGATGATTAGAATAGTTGGGCTCGGATAGCAAAATATGAGTGTGGGGATTGGGCTGTAAACAAATTAAAGTGATTTGGGCCGAAAGGTGGAGCTGTTGGGCTTGATATTGACTTGGGCTTGTTGGGCTCGAATGTGTTGGGCCAATGCTTGGCTTCCTCAATTTAATTAATTCAAGCCCAATTGAATTTGGATCCGGGTTCTTAGGTTGGTTGATCCGGACTTCCACGTCATTCCCTCCCCCTTGAGAAGCTTTGGACTCCAAAGCTGATTGATATTTTTCTCTCTTAGCTTTCGATAATCCGTCTGACTTGATCGGAGATCTCTCATATTGCCCATAGAAGGATCTCTGTCTTGACACCGAAAAATGACAAGCTCTCAGCTGCACCCTGATTCCTTTCACTCCCAATAGTGAGATCAAATAATGCATGTGGCTCAAAGGAATCTTCCCAACGTATTTGAATTGACCATCATTAGTATCCATTCTATCCGGTAGAATCAACATCTCAAGCAAGTGCTTATGATACTGACTCGGTCTCAGATTCTCAGCATATTCCCAAAACGGATCAATGAATTCAGAATTTAATTCAGGACTGGTGCAGTTATCTGGCGGACTCAAATTTTGCTCATTCGCCTTAGATCTCGGGGCTATTTCCAAAGTAGAAAAATGAAGAGATCTTACTCTTGGAGATTTTTGGCTCGGCTCAGAAATGCTATCAGATGTGATCTCAGTGCTGGTTTCCACTACCAATTCCACATGGCATTCTTCTTTGTCATCTGGGCTCTCTGCAATTTCCTGATCAATTTTCTCATTGGTCCTTCCTCGGATCTCATCAAGTATCCGAACCGTTTCCATCGTATTGGCTTTTATTTCCAACAACATCTCCATTAGGGTAGGCTCGGTATTTTCTGCCATAACACAATACCAACAGAACAAGGCTAGAAAAATATATGTATAAGATGGTTAGAAAAGAAAAGAAAAATTTTTCTGGGCCTCTCAGTGTATCACTCTCACTCTTGATCACAACCCAATGATGTAAATCGAGGTTAACTCACAATTCGGAGAATGCAAACCGAAATGGCCACAAATTTTGGAAATGGGACGAGAGAGTGAGGACTGGATTTATGGGACGCGCAATACATGGACAATGTGTAATTGCTCGTCTCAATCAAATAAAAGCACAGAATTAATATGTGATATGCAATGCACAATTTAGAGTTTGCAAGATTAATTTGGCAATCACAATTAATTATCCAATTCCTCACTTTAAAAGTGTAAAATATAAATCTCACAAATAAAAACACTTGGAATCTCTCAAATATATGTCTCGCACTCACAATCCCCAAATTAATTTAACTTAATTGAACAATTAAAATAATTGCCCAATTTAATTAAACCAATTTAAACTAGTCCAATGCTCTCAATACCCTACTTGTTGAAATTTTTGCAATTTATGGTACTATTCCCGTCACTTGGGAAATTTGAAATTTGTCTTGCACAGTCAACGATGGGGCCCACAAATTTGTAGTCTTGCAATATAGGATTTGAATCCCAACACACACTCCAGCTCTACGTGACTACGTCCCCTTTGTTATTACATTCAAAAGTGTAATTTCCTCTTTCATGCAAGACGTCCCATGCTCTTTCCTACACCTTTTATGTCCATACCGAGAAGGGAAAAGAATTGGGGTATTAATTGCCAATCCCCTAGTACTCGTCCTTGTACCCTTTTGCAATAATGTGTGTGTACTAATTTCAGATTTTTGTTTGCTTGTTATTTCCAAAAACACCCTTCAATGTCTCAAGTTGGATCAAACAGCTAGTGTCAAGAACACTTTGAAGACCCCATGGTGTTCATCCCAAAACTCAAGAACATTCAAACAATCATGAACAAACCCTAACCAAAATTCGACCAACACTCAAAATTGCTCACTCTTAGATTAATCAATGCTCTTGCCAAGTTAAGCTTAAAAACTCATGTCAATGCACACAATATCCATATCTTGATGCCAATGGATGAAAACAAGCACAAACACCAAACAATACAGATTTACAAGCAAAAACACAAGAAATTTCGAGTAACACTCAAGAACACCAACAAATTTTCAAATGAGCATAACTTTCACATCCGGTGTCCGATTTGAACAAACCACATATGCAAATCCATGTACTCAATGAGAGGAATTCAAATATGCAATTTGTTTTCAGAAATTCCAAGCGGACAGAGAGCAGAAAATCGGAACAGTGGGCAGGAAGCTTATGTTCAAGGGTTTTGAATGGATTTTTGGGAAGGTGATGGATTTAGAAAAATTTGGGCATTATAACCCCTAGAAAATGGAGGATTTATGATTGCCAAATGGAACGGTGGTTCCAAATGGGGAGTGGTGGTGTGTGGAAAGTGGATGAAGATGAACAAGAATATGAAGAACAAGGGGTTTGAGAAAATATGACCAAGATCTTCAAAAATTCATAGAAAATGATTCCCTTGGCCAAATTTTTCAAACTTTATATGAATCTTTATGTAATCGACACAAGGAATCCAAATCCGAAGTCAGATTACAAAAATATTCAATGGATCGAAATGGACTGGTGATGAACAGTAACCAGGGAACACTTTTTTTTTTTTTTTGAGATTTTGAAATTTTTGGATGAACACAAGTGAACCAACTACTAGCTCTGATACCAAAATGACATGAATCAACCCGGAATCGAAGTTGGTATCGACTTGTAAAACAAGAGGATGGATATTGCCAAATGACACTTGGTGCCAAATGGGAAAGAAAAATGAAGAACAAGGAAAAATAAAATGGATAGGGAAGCAATCACAATTAAAGGGGGTTAGGAGAAGCTAAACAAGGTATGAAGACCTTGTCCTCAACTCAATCTAACCATCCAAGAACCTTGATTAGTAACCATTTTTGGATGCTTCAATTCCAAAATGGTGAGTATTTCCCAATAAACACTCAAAGGGTATTGTTCCAACATAGGTTGGACACAATGTGATCTTTTGAAATAGATAAGAGATATGTTCTCATTTCAAATAAACAAAAGATGTCTAACAAGGAGTAGGGGAGCCCATATATATAGGCAAACCCTAACTACATAATTAGCAAAACTAAACAAACAATTAGGGGCTTTAATCAACCCATTACAATAATTAAACAAGCCTAAACAATTGTTGAAGAATTGGAAATCCTGTCGCTAGCTAAGCCAGTCGCGAAACAAAGAGGTGTCCCGCGACACAACAAATTGAGGAGAGAATACATTTCGGGGCCATGCGCACAAGGGGACGGGAGCCAAGGTCCTGAAGGTGGAATTTTAAAATTGGCATGCTGCGGGACCAAAGGTCCTGGGACCTCCTGACATGAAGAATTGGGAAAATGGCAAATGAGGGTTTTCGTGGCGTGAAACATAACCTCCTGTCGCGAAACTCTTCGCGACACAGCCCTTCCTTCGCGACCAGGGCAGCCTTCTTGCGATGCAGCTCCACCTTTTGTTCTTCGTGCAAGTGCTTCGAACTTCGGTTGTTGGAAATGATGCGGGGCGGCCATGGTGGAGATGATGATGAGAAGATGACGGGCTGCCGGAGAGGTGACGGGCAATCATGGGGAAGCAGCTGGTCGGAAATGGCAACTCGAGGGGTTCCTGAAGCTCCTGTCCGGAAATGGAGGTTCTGCCGGAATTGATAACGGGAAGCGGCGCGACGGGGTTTTCTTCATCGTCAAGGTTACGGCTTTCGGGACTCGCCGGAGGAAGTTCATGAGGGCAGTAGCTTTGTGATGATGAAGGAAGGGACGATACAGCAGCTGTTCGGGATTGTGGAAGCTCGCCGGAGGATAATTCAAGGGTTCTCGGCACTTCCGGGCTGCCGAAGAAGATGACCGGAGCTTGCTTGTGGTGGTTGATCGAAGAGAGAACTTGGTCGGAGGCTTGGAGCTTGCTGGCCGGGAGAGATGGTAATGTTGGACGGAGTCCGGCGGCAACAAGTTGATGAGTGGCTGCCGTCGTCCTACCCATGGAGACAAGTTCGATTGGCCCGAAGTTGCAGTCTGAACATGGAAAATCGGAGACGGAAAATGTTGTTCCCGTGGCCTTCTTTGCATCAAAAACGTGGGATGATGAAGTTTTAATGGGTGTGGGCCCCGCCAAAATTCAACTTGGTCAAATGAAGATTGCATATTGTTGGTTTGTAATGAAAAGGAATTGGTTACGGGATTTATTTCCAGGTGGGCCGTGGGAGGATGATTAGAATAGTTGGGCTCGGATAGCAAAATATGAGTGTGGGGATTGGGCTGTAAACAAATTAAAGTGATTTGGGCCGAAAGGTGGAGCTGTTGGGCTTGATATTGACTTGGGCTTGTTGGGCTCGAATGTGTTGGGCCAATGCTTGGCTTCCTCAATTTAATTAATTCAAGCCCAATTGAATTTGGATCCGGGTTCTTAGGTTGGTTGATCCGGACTTCCACGTCATTTTCGCACATGCTCAACATGCTCTTCTTCGGACCTAGAATATATCAGAATATCATCAAAGTAAACAACCACAAATTTACCAATATATTCTCTTAAAGTATGATTCATTAATCGCATGAAGGTAGAAGGAGCATTAGTAAGGCCGAATGGCATTACCAACCATTCATACAAACCAAGTTTTGTTTTGAATGCGGTTTTCCACTCATCACCTGGTTCCATGCGAATTTGGTGGTAGCCACTCCGTAGATCAATCTTAGAAAAGATGACCGCTCCATTGATCTCATCCAACATGTCGTCTAAACGTGGTATAGGGTGTCGGTATTTAATGGTTATAGCATTTACCGCCCTACAATCAACACACATTCTCCATGAACCATCCTTTTTAGGAACAAGTAACACGGGCACCGCACAAGGTGACATGGATTCTCGAACCCATCCTTTATCCAAAAGCTCTTGAACTTGCTTTTGTACTTCCTTTGTCTCTTCCGGATTCATCCTATAGGCTGGCCTATTTGGAATTGAAGATCCTGGTGTAAAATCAATCTTATGTTCAATGCCTCTAATAGGTGGTAATCCCGCAGGTAGCTCTTCGGGATAGACATCTTGATTTTCCTCAAGCATCCTAGCAAAAGAAATAGGAAAATTAGACAAAGAAGTATCATGTTCATTAGAAGTAACGACATCTTTACAAACCATAAGAAAAATACTTCCCTGTGGAGTATGTGATAGCTCATGCTTCAACTCTTTAATCGACGTAAGCATGGGTGATGATGAACTTTCGCCCTTTGCTTTAGCTTTAGCTTTGGTTTTGGCTTTGATCTTAGCATTAAGTTTCTCTTGATCCGCCCTCACTTGCTTTAAAGACAATGATGAAATCTCGATCCTCTTTCCTTTGTGCATGAATCGGATGGTATTGAGCTTGCCATCATAGATGACTCCATGATCCGATTGCCAAGGTCGCCCAAGAAGTATATGACATGCGGTCATAGGAATGATATCACAAAGCACATCTTCTTCATAGGAACTTATGCATATAGGAACAAGTGCTTGCTTGGTGACTTTCATTTCTCCACCTTGATTCATCCATTGCAAGTGATACGGTTTCGGATGTGGACTCGATTTAATTCCACATTTATCAATGACGTCCCAAGACACGGCATTTGTACAACTCCCGTTGTCAACTATAACCGCGGCCATGTATCCCATGATTTTGCACTTCGTATGGAAGAGATTTTCCCGTTGATCCTTAATACGATCCCCATCAACATTTTCCTTTAATGCACTTAAGGATCTCATAGCAACAATAGAAAGTTCGTCTTCTATTTCTCCGACGTGATCAACTTCTTGTGTAGGATCATCATCTTCATATTCACAATCATACTCATTCTCACCTTCCTCATTTTCCTCTTTCTCGGTCTCACTATCCGAAAGGAAGGTCATTCCTCCGTCTTGCAAAATCACAATATTTCTCATGACGCCATTCTTTTTATCAAAAACTTTTCTCTCGTTAGGGCACTCATTAGCGTAGTGTCCCTTCCTTTGACACTTAAAGCAAGTAACATCCTTTGCTTTATTGAATGTCTTCGGCTTATCCTCTTTAGGAAAATATTTAGGAAAATCCTTCGGTTTTTCAAACGGCTTTGGAACAGCCCCCTTTTGAGCTCCATTATTCCAAGGTTTCGACCCCCATGAATTGGTAGTCTTACTATTCATGTTGCTCTTGAAGTTTGAAGGATGTCTCTTCTTCACATTGCGTTCGGTCTTGGTAGCTAAGTTGACTAACTCTTCGATGGTCTCGTGAGGATACAAATCCACTATTTCCATGATCTCTTTTCTCAAACCTTCCATGAAGCGTGCCATGGTGCTTTCTTCATCTTCATTGATTTGAGCTCGTAACATCAAGGTCTCCATCTCTTTGTAATACTCATCAACACTTTTAGACCCTTGTGTTAAAGATTCCAACTTCCGAAGCAATTGTCTCTTATACGTAGGAGGCACGAATCTATGCTCCATCGTCCTAATCAAACTTCCCCAAGTATTAATCGGTTCTAATCCCAACTTAACACAATCCTTTTGCATTTTCTCCCACCACGTAAGAGCATACTCTTTAAATTCCACAATAGCTAATTGAAGCTTCTTGCGTTCGGTGTAATTGTGACAAGCAAAAACAAATTCCATACGACTTCTCCATTCAAGAAATTCGTTGGGATCATTAGTACCTTTGAATGAAGGAATAGAGAATTTAATTCCTTTAACCTCTTCGTCTTGTCGCGTGACATTCCGAACAGCCCTTCTATTATGATGACGTGGTGACTCTTCATCATGTGAAACTCTAGGTGAGTCTTCATCACTTTCCAAGTCAATTCCTTTACCCGGTCTTTGCCTTATGGGAGAAGATTTACTTGTGGTTCCCATAGCTTCTCGAATTTGTGCTTGCGCGGCATCTTCTATATTTCGAAGATGTGCATTCATCCTTTTCTCCAAATTCGATTGATAACGCAACATATCTCCTTTGACTTGGCCAATTTCATTTTGCAATTCTCCTTTTTGCGAATCCATCTTTAAACCCAAGGACGTAATAGCGTTCATTAAATCCTCCATGGATGCCATTATGCACCTACAAAAGAATGTAGAAATATGCTATATGTATTGAATGTTAGAAAATAAAATGAATCTCACTCAAGTGGTAAGGTTTCGCTCGTGTATTTTGGTATGATCACTCAAACACTCTTCGGCGTCCGCTAGGAGTAGTAAGTTCAAGCGGCGACTTCGAATATCAATTCCCAAGCCCTCTTTTGGAATGGTGAGTGCTTGATATACGTACGCACTATGATATGAATCTTATATCAAAGTTCGACTCAATCAAAAATTAAGCGCGGAAGTGATACAAGCATGCAAATTCCAAGCAAATTAACAAGTGAAAGAGAACAATGCACACAAGTATTCAAAATCATGCAATGTACGTTGATCCGATGAGTGAACAGTAACTCCGGCGAATGAACAGTAACTTCCGGCGAGGAATAGTAACTCCGGCCGTGAGTAGGAACCTTCAACCAAAATACAACAAAAGAACAAATGTATACAATGCTTACAAAGCTTACTAGGCCACCCGCTTTATAATTTTTTTTTTTTTTTTTTCAAACTCTCGGCTTTTCAACAATGAGAGTGCCTTTTTCAACAACTCGGCTTTTGCTATAGATGTTGTTGAGTGTTGCCTTTTCAAGTATTTTTCTTTTTTTTTTTTTTTTTTGATATAGCCTTTTTACTTGGCCTAGTAGTTACAATTTGACAATAGTAACAACTTACAACCAAACAAAATAAGGCGTGAATGAAAATACAACAAATCAACAAAGTACAAGAACAAAGCGAGGAGCGTGTAGCGATATCAAGGCGAGACGCGTATAGCGAGGCTCGCGGTAACAAAGCGAGGAACGAAACTCGCGGCTTCGAAAAGATCAAGTCTTGAGGTTCGCGATATTTAACAAAGCGAGGCTTGTGACGACATCGCGAGGAGCGAGGCTTCCGTTTTTGACTAAGTATAGGTTCAAACCTTCGGCGTTACAACGAGTTAAACGTTTGTACAAGGAACAAAGCGAGAAGCTTGTCCAAGTAACAAAGCGTTAAGCTAGTGGTTTTTAAGTGTGAATTGGATTGTCAAAGCGTGAGCTTGAGTCCAAAACAACACAAGTGTGAATTCCCGACTCGATATGTCGATCTCCAACTTGATGTGCCAAGTTCCAATGTGACCACTTCGTCTCAAGCATACAATTGCATATCAATTTTCAACAAGTGATACATATGAACTACTTTCAACAATGTCAATCACTCAAAATATTGCAATTGAATACAAGGAAATAACTTGTAACACTTAGAGGTCAAGCAAACAAAATCGCACAAAATTGACAAGATGGCAGAATTTTCAAATCGACGATATCTCAAGCAATACGTAACCAAAACAAGTCATTCAAGTGCCTAAATTGAAGTTCACGATCTGAATTTGAAGATAGGCACAAGAAACACCAGATTTGAACAAGAAACGATGCGGAAAAACGGCAAAACAGTAGCAGATTTTCAAGCAAACGGAAATGACGAAATTTTTGGTATTTTTATGATATCTAAACGAAAATAAAACGAATGATCAATCCATACCATGCTCTGATACCAAATTTAAAACTAATGCCATGGATCCTTATGGATGATCACAAAACAACAACAAAGTCGAATCGCAAATATATCCTAAGCGGAGAAGAGATCAGAGTTTGAGAGTTGCGATCCGATGGAAAAGAGAAAATAATGCGGAATTGAAAGGATAGTGGACTTAGCCTCATGACACGATCTCGATGGAAGCAACCAATGCCTTCTACATGGCCTCATCCACTCCAAACCGAGCAATCGACCGAGGGAACCCGAGGACGTCCATTCCTCGTCTCCACGAACAAAGCTACTCCAAGCTTCACCCGATTTCACGCCCTCACGTAGGCTAAACGTCTCTCATTTTCTCACCCTTCACAAGTGACGAAAATTGAAAGAAAAGAAGAAGGAATATTTCATTCCAAATGAGAAAAATCTCAAGTTTTACAAATGATCAAAAGGTTGAAAGATTACAAATGAATTCAAGTCATCCCCTATTTATAGATGGAGGGAGGATAGGAGTGACCTATGATTACAAGTAAAGATGACCTACTAAAGAGGTAAACAAGTTACAAGGGAAGTTACACTCTCCCACTTAATGCCTTAAAAGTCAACAAAGGAAGTTACATATGACCTCCTCAAGAGGTGACAAGTTTCCCCCTTCTTTAGTGGTGACCTTCTCAACAAGTTGCAAGTGAAGTAACTTCCACCTCAAAGCTTCCTTCCCGCCATGTACTGAACTTCCCACGCGATGTGATGAAATGCTCGCGATACGTCCAGAACTTTGCTCGCGATATACTGATCTCTTCCTCGCGATATACTGAACATCGCATGGCTTGTGACGGAATCCTCTCGCACTGTCCAGACTTTCCTCCTCGCTATATCACTTCTCTTCACGCCATGTGATGAACTTTGCTGAAGTGATTTGCGAGCTTCCGAAGTCACTTTTTACGCTTCTACTCGCCCTATGCCTACAAAATACAAGAAAAGTCATAAGAACAAAGCACTATTAAAGACATAGCATAAGAACAAAGCAAGGGAAAAGATATATCAAAAAGACTAAGGCATGGAAGTGTTCTTCGGTTGTCCTTAACACCTTCAAAACAAGATTAGAAGTCATTAAGAGATGTTTAGTACTTAATCAAGTTCATAATCATGATTATCAAAGTATGATATATCATCCAAAACTAGTTTAAGGTTGTTTAAACTTGACTAGGTTTGTTTAAGGAAGATGTAATAGAAATCATGGTTTCTTGTCTCCCTTTCATGACCCCTTTATTTAGCGTATGTTAAGGATACGTTTCCCGGAGTTCTAGAACTCCGATTGAGGCGATTCAAAAGCCCACGCGATCCTTAGAACGTCGCCTTTCCGACCAAGCGTTGAAATCGCATTTTTGGGAACGTTGAAATACGACGACGTGACCGAACAGCCTGCTGCCACGTGTGCTTCCTCTTGTTCTTCCTCAATTGAACTTCCTTGCTTTATATAATTCTCCAAGGCATGAATGAACTTGTTGATTCTAGCTCTCGTCTTTGGTCCTTCACCAAAATATGGTATTGCAATGTTGACCGTCGCGTTGACCGTCGGGGCATCCATGTCAAGTATCATTCCTTTTTACAGAGTTATCACAGTGGCATTCCAACAAAAGATAGAACTTGTATACAAGATATGTTTTTTTCAAACAGAATTTAAGTGGTAAAATTTTTTCCTCATTATTTCAGTTTGTTGGTAGGTTTTTTTTTTTAAAAAAAAATTATTATTACTTCATAAACATTAGTTCCTTGACTTGCAATTTATGCTTTTGGAAGGTTTCCGGCTTTTCGCAACTATTGCACTTGGCATGGAACTTGATAAAAGTTCTGTTTGAAAAAAATCAAAACTTGACTGGGTGGGAAAATTTTAACACATGCAGTTGGATTGTAATGCTTTCCTTGACTCTCTGTTCTATAGTCATACCCATGCCCAAGGTAATGCTTGAATGCGCTTATAGGATTGTAATCGAATTTCTTATTTTTTGACATAAATCTCATATTCAGATGTATTATAGGTTTTCAGATACAATGAAGATACAGTTTTTGGATTGTAATCATTATTTATTACTTTGGTTTCTGTTTAAATTTTTTCAGGAAATATTTTTTACGGCGCCTCTATTTCTCTTTTCTCTATAAATTTTCCCTTAACATGTAGAATAATTTCTTAGCCTGCAAATGAAAGGAGATATGGAAACCAGGAAGGTTGTTAAAGATTTTCCAGCATTGCTGGTTTCCAGGGCAATTAGGTATAATCAGGTATAGGGATTTACCTTAGTATCTTATTCAGTCGCATATACACAAACTGTTGGCACTTTAAGTGATAGTTGTTTGATTGTATTGCAGCTTTGATTATTTTTTAACATGATTTTGCACGCCTACCCTTCTATGATCAAATTGCAATTCCATCTTCTAATTAGGTCTCCCCCAATGGGCCTAGCTACATATTTCATGTGTGGTGAAACAACATTTCCCTTTTCTCATTTATTCTCATGGATGTTTGCACCATGTGGTATCTTCTAAATTTCGTTTCCTGTTTTTGTAATGTTTCTCGCTTCATTGAAATTCACTAGTATTATTTGTGGTTTTTTACTTTTAACTTCCAATTTTTTGTTTTGTTGTCATTTAGAGCAATATATAGGATAGGAATTTAGGATTTAGGGCATATGAATTAGGGATTAGGTATTTTTAGGATTTGGATTAGGAATTAGGTATGGTGATTAGGATATGAATTAGGAATTTAGGAATTAGGATAGGAAATAGGATCAAGGATATAGGGTTTTTAGGGTTAAGGAAGTAGGATATTGGATATAAAGTTTTAGGAATTAGGTATATGGATTAGGATATAAATTAGAAATTTAGGATTTAGGATAGAAAATAGGAACTAGGATCTAGGATTTAGGATTTTAGGAAATAGCTAAAGGAAATATGATTTAGGATTTTGGATATAAGGTCTCCATAACGCATCATCTTGTTGTGTCGTGCAACTCAACCCCAGCCGGTCTATTTCTACGCATCCACTGGCCTTCCCAAGGGAGAAATTCGAAAAAGGAAGAACAATCTGGCGGATTAACAGGTATTGATAGATTAAATTATACCATTGGATTTGGTTGTACATATTTGATTTTATTGAACTCGAAGTACATCCTCTCTTTCCCGAGTCATGCTCTGGAAACCTCGCTTTTGAGGGCATTTTTTTACTCAATTACTTTTTAAATTACATCTTGTACTATTTTTACATTCATTCGGTGGAATTTGTACACAGGAACTAGTTTTCCCTTGTAGAACAATTAATTGTCCACAAACTGTTCTTAATCTGGTGCTAAATTGTTAGTGATGTTTATTTCAGGATTAACAATATCTCTTTTTATTAGTTTACATATGTCAACCTTTAGGTACTATAAGTTGGCAGAGATTAAGAATGGCAAAATGAATACAACAGATGGCGATCGAAGAACCTTCCAAATGACCCTGTAACGAAGCCATTCATCCTACGTACATCAATCCATGTTTTTATATAATTGGAATGTAATTTTGCCAGTGGTCATTTGTTGCAGACGACATTTGTATACAGATTTTTTTAAGACTTTTCGTGGAGGTAATAAATGCAATTCTAACTTATGCACTGCCCGAGAACCCAGAGGTATCATTTGGTGTAACTTGTGCCCTAACTTGCTTCATTTTTGAAAATATTTCATGAGGCGCATACTTACTCTCTCTCTCTCTCTTGACTTTCAGAGTTTTTATGCAATTATGCACCACCAACAGGTTTTTCTGCCCTTCAAAAATCATTCGCATTTTAATGAGCTATTGGACAATTTATTTTTGGTATGTGATTCAATTCATGGATGATTCTTGATTTTGCCATGATTCTTGATTTTTCTGTGGGTTATTTTAGACCCTTGGGTCTTGCTCAATAGTTCTTCAAGGTTTGACGGACGACTCATTCTCTCTCGAATTATTTTCATTATTTTCTTGCTTTCTTGGACAATTGTAGGGTTATTGGCATTTGTTTATTCGATAATTTCGTGTTTTGTTGATTTCTTGATGTCTTTCACCTTAATTTTGTATTCAATCCTCGTCGATTATGGATTTTCTTATCTTACACCCACTTACCTACTTCATTTTCTTTATGTCGAATGATGCTTGTAACTCTTTGGAATCATAAAACCAAATCTAAATAGTACTTAATAGTATAATATAAACAATGTAAATTCACTCCAAACAGTCACTGCAAGGACAGTGAATTTCTCCCCTTTCAATTCCCTCACTACAAGATTTTAGCGATAATCATATCGTATGGTTTTGGAGCTTTAGTTTTTATAGCGACATTTCTTTTCTCTGGGCTATCGATACTCTCATTCAGGTAGTTCAATCTTGAAATTGGTTGTGGTTTCTTGATTCTTGATTTTGTCCAGTGGATTTATGTATTTCTGTTCGGGTTTTGAGTTCTTTTTCTGTTTTCATGGTTTGAAGAATACAGTGTGGACAAGTATAATGCTTAAGCAGCAGAAGTTCTTTTCAATGAGGCACGGGTATAATTTTTCTTGAACTTGAATTTCTGAACATTTGTTTAATTTCTTGAATGTGATTTCGGCGATCTAATCAACTCTTCCCCCTCTTGTAACTTGTACAGATTTCCTTTGCTTGCATTTCCTGTTTCTTGAATTCCGATTTTGAATTATTTTGTCGAATCTTTTTCTTCAGCATTCGCCTATGTCTTGAGCACATTACCCACGTCGGTACTGTCCTTTCACTCTTTGTGCGTGCTTAGCTTTTTGAGCTTCTATTGGATTGGTAGATGTTGTTGTTGAAAACAACTTTAGGTTTTTTTTGCAGGCTAAAAATTGGAAGCAGGATGTGGAAGCATACATGGCTGTAAACAATGATGAAGCAACAATACAAATATTTACCCATTGCCTTCTTAGTTGCCTCCAAGTTCCTCTTTGGTATAATCCTACGGTTACTTTAAGTTTTTAACTCTTCTAATCTCATTTTGTGATTTAGTGTATTGGTTGAAATCTTCCTTTGCTTCCACTTGATGTAATTTGAGGGAATAGATCGTGTTGAGGAGATCCATTCGTAATAATCCGTAGATTCCGGACAACCCCGAGACTGTCTACTGTCTAGAACTCATATCAAGTAAGATAATGTCTTACATATCAATATCGGTGGCTTAGGATCGTTCGAAACATTAGTTTTAATCAAAATATTAAAATCGAATTTAAAAGATTCACTTTTGCGCGTTTTCTGAGATCGAATGAAAATCCTATTTCGAGAATCCGAAACGAAAAACTCCGAACTAGAGATTTGTTCCTAACTCCGGATACAGAAACCTGTTATCATGAACAATCTACTCACTAGTTCCAACTGACCAACCTTTTACAATGGTCGATGTGCTTGTACTTGGTTAGTCGCTATTTATAGTATTTTCTTAATGTGAATGTGAATTATGTCCGATAAATACTTCAATTTGCTGGAAGTAAGAATGTTAGAATTTATGGATTTAGGAATTATGAAATATCAGGGATGTGGGTTTAGGAATTTAGGAGCTAGGTGCCATGGATCTATGTGTCTAAACCGAAAAGAAGAATCAAAAGCACAAAATCAAGAGGAGAAAATGGCCAAGTGGCCGAGAATCAAAACAACAAGAAAAATGGTAGAATTACTTGGAAATGATGAAGGAAGTGATCTTGTTCTTCCAAGTAGACTCGAGCGACCCCGACCCTTCTACGGTGGAACCGTCCGCCGCCTTGCTTGATCTCCCAAGATTAGACCCCGTGAAGCTTCCTCCGAGCCCCGCGTGTCACGACCCCAAAGTTGCTAAGCCCTTGGAACCGATTTGAAGCACTCTCCTCTCCTAATGGATTCGGCCATGGTGGTGGAAGGGTGTGATGGCCGAGATCTTGAAGATGGGGAAGGGAGAATGAGATACACTCTTGATAGGTTCTAACTACCTCACAAGAGAAAACTTGGAATTGGAGAATCACTCTCAAATTCAAAGAAAGGTGTTTTCGATTATCAAAATTCAACTAATGATACAAGTGATCCATGAGTCCTATTTAAAGACTCATGGTGGACGCCCAAAACCCATAATTGGGGCGGCCAAGAGCCAAACAAGGCCCTTACTACTCTCCTTCAACTCCCTCTCAACCTCCAACAAGCTTAACTCCACACAAACATAACCTACACTAGGACACAAACCTAGGACTAACCTAGGCAACCTAGTATTATCATGTCTCATCACATGTGTCTTGATGAGATCATGCTAAGTAAGCCTAAGCATAAAGACATCCTAACTAGATTGTATTTACACATGTAATGGAAACATAGGTAGACATGTCTTATGCCTTGTCCTAACTTCTTCCTCCAAGCTTGTTTCTTCCTCTTTCTCTTGTCCAAACTCTTTCTTTCCTCCTTCTTGCTTCTTCAACTTTCCTCCCAAGTATTCGTGATGTTGATCACATGATTGTTGAATCCGACATGTAGATTGTTGGATTCGAATTGGATCTTCCTTGGCTCTTGTCAAGTCATCATCCCACTTTGAAGTTGAAGTTGACCTTGATATCCTTGCTCCAAGCTTCTTGATGGTTCCATGTAACTCGGATCCCGCCATGTCATCATGCGCCACATCATCCCGTGCCATGTCATCACATGCCTTGGATGCTTCTTCATGCCTTTAAGCTTCTTTGAAATGGCTTCCAAGTGTTCTTGCATCACTCTCTTAAGCATTTGATCCCACCGCAAGTAGAATCTCTTGTTTGGACAAGTTGATCGGATTAGACGTCCTCGTCACACTCTCCCCCTTGAAAAGCTTTGGACTCCAAAGCTTATTTCCAATGTTCCTACAATGAAAAAGATTGCTCCTTTGCTCCTTAACTCGATCTTGGTCATGATCCTCCTTTGCAATGTGACCAAGCATCCTCATTGCCACAAGTGATGAAGAAGATTCTTCACCCTCATCTTCTTCTTGATGAATAGCCACCTTGCCCGTGCCTTCCTCATCCTCACTTGAGCTTGATTCACCTACAAAATCATCAACAAACTCATAAATGCCATTTTCATGCAAAATCAAAGTCTTTTTAGAAGTACAACTAGAGGCATAATGCCCTTTTTGGCCACACTTAAAACAAGTAATGTTCTTAAGCTTTTCACTATTAGGTTTAGAAGACTCCCCCTTTTGCTTGATGACACCCTTGTCCTTGCTCGATTCCTCCTTCTTAGGGTTAGTTTGCCACGGTTTTGATGAGGATTTGAAGTCTTTGTTGTAGACTTGCTTGCTAAACGCCCTTTGACCCTTGCCTTTGTTTTGCTCCTCCACTTTGATAGCAAAGTGAACCATGTCCTCCAAGGTATCAAATCTTTGCAAGTTTACAACCTCAAAGATGTCCCTACGAAGACCTCTCTTGAACCGTGTCTTGGTCACACTTTCCCTTTCCTCAAGTTGGGTGCGCATCATCAAGAGCTCCATCTCCTTGGCATACTCCTCAACGGTTTTGCTCCCTTGCATTAAAGAATGCAACTTTAGCTCTTGATCCTCCATGTAGAATGATGGAATGAATCTAGCCTCCATTGCCCGAACCAACTCTCTCCAAGTCTCAATAGGTCGAGCTCCTCTTCTTTCAAGGCCCCGGTTGTGCTTCTCCCACCAAGTCATGGCATAGTCTTTGAATTCCACAACCGCCACTTGCACCTTTTTGAACTCCGAATAGCTATGGCATGCAAACATCACCTCCATCTTACTTTTCCATTCTAAGAACTCTTGAGGATCACTTGATCCCTTGAAGCTAGGGATATTGAACTTGATGGTTTTGAGCTCATCATCATTGTTTCGACCCCTTCTCGGCCTTGGATCAACTTCCTCATAGTCATCATCGGAATCACTTGCTCGGGCCACCTCATGCCTTGGAACCCTCCTATGATGCCTCGGCCGTGGAGCTTGCTCTCGGCCTTGATGTCGCCCTTGAGGTGGAACACTCCCATGTGGAGTCCTACTCCCACTAGATCGAGCTCCATGTCTATGTGGCTCCGGTTCATCATGCACATGATTGCCTCCAAGCTCCTCATAAACGGCCTCAAGCTTCCTTTCCAACAACCTTTCAAAATGTGAAGTCATAGCCGTTTGCATGATCCTAGTATCGGCTTTCATAGATTGCATCTCCTCCTTTTGCTCTTGCAAAAGCCTCATGACATCCTCCAAAGTAGCCATATCTAACAAAACAACAAAAACACAAACTACAAGATATATGTATACTAGGTTAGAAAACAAAGTAAAATCAAAAATGATCCTCACTCAAGTGTTGTAGGGTTCACTCGGGTCACTCGGTCACACTATCGAGTCCCTTAGGTTAGCAACAAGGGATCCCCCAAGCTTGGCCGAACTCAACTCCAACAAGGTTGCACTTGGTCGAACAAAAGACGGAGGCGGAACTTGAGTGATGTACGCTTTAGAGTAGGAATACAATTACTCTAACTCGACTCAATCAACAACCGTTTAGAAGATCATATAGAAAATACACATAAAAGCAATCACAAGAGTAGGTGTATCCAAATCTTCCAACAATGCCTCACAAGATTTCAACAATCAACCCACTAGAATTCAACAATCAACCAAACACCAATCCTACTCACAATCCCAAGCAATATGAAGTGAACTCACAACACACAAAACCCCAAAAAAATGGCCACAATGCCTCGGCCAACACAAGAAAAAAAAAAAAAAAATCGAGACAAAACTCAAAATGCAAAAGAGTTAGTGCACAACCTAGGTTTCAATCAACCCTTTGTTGAAACACCAAAAAGACACTTTGCACTAGGTTTCAACAACCCTTTTGCAAGTAAACAAAAATTCAACAATTTGCCCTAGGTTTCAACAACCCTTTGGCAAGACAAAAATTCAACAATTGCCCTAGATTTCAACAATCCTTTGGCAAGTAATGTGAGTGTCAAAATTTGCCCTAGATTTCAACAATCCTTTGGCAAATGACAAAAGATCAAACAACTCACACAAAATTTCAACAAGTGCTACGGCCTCCCGCAATTTCTTTCTTTTTTTTTTTTTTTTTTATCTTTTGCTCTCGGCCATAATTCTTTTTGCGCCGATTTTCACTTTTTTTTTTTTTTTTTTTAAATCTCGGCTTTTACTAGTGTTGAGATTTGCCTTTTGTCAAAAATGCACTTTTACTAGGCCAATAGCAAATTCAACAATCACGACGAGAAAAATTCAACAAGCCAAAAATTTGAACAAGTGAAAAATGACTAGCAACAAGAAACAAAAAGAAAAGCTATAACCACTATGTAAGAAAAATGGGGAAACATCATAATATGTCCTAAAAATGGGGAAACATCCTAGTTTGTCTTAATGTCCCTAACTCCCAAAACTAATCACATGTGCAAGTAACTTCCCTTAACCAATTTAACACTAATTTCAACAAGTGTCAAAATTCAACAAAACCACCCCTATTGTGAAAACCCCTCTCGGCCCTACACTCTTTGTTGGAAGAAAATTCAACAATCACTCCGAGATGCTAAAATATGTAAATTCATACAATCAAGATTAGGAAAAAGTGAAAACTAGCACCAACGGCATTCAACAAGGGCTCCGAAATTCAACAATGAGGGCAATTATTCCAATTCAACAAAAAGAAGGAATTCAACAAAACATGTGAAGGGAATCAAAATCCAAAGAACAAGCAAACATGGATTTTCAACAAAAAGCAACAATCAACATGAAAATTCACACAAAGCCGCCACAAGAAGAAATGATCATGGCGTGGTGATCTATCATCTAAACATGGAATTTTTCGATCTAGACAAGGCTCTGATACCAAAATTTATGCCATGGATCTATGTGTCTAAACCGAAAAGAAGAATCAAAAGCACAAAATCAAGAGGAGAAAATGGCCAAGTGGCCGAGAATCAAAACAACAAGAAAAATGGTAGAATTACTTGGAAATGATGAAGGAAGTGATCTTGTTCTTCCAAGTAGACTCGAGCGACCCCGACCCTTCTACGGTGGAACCGTCCGCCGCCTTGCTTGATCTCCCAAGATTAGACCCCGTGAAGCTTCCTCCGAGCCCCGCGTGTCACGACCCCAAAGTTGCTAAGCCCTTGGAACCGATTTGAAGCACTCTCCTCTCCTAATGGATTCGGCCATGGTGGTGGAAGGGTGTGATGGCCGAGATCTTGAAGATGGGGAAGGGAGAATGAGATACACTCTTGATAGGTTCTAACTACCTCACAAGAGAAAACTTGGAATTGGAGAATCACTCTCAAATTCAAAGAAAGGTGTTTTCGATTATCAAAATTCAACTAATGATACAAGTGATCCATGAGTCCTATTTAAAGACTCATGGTGGACGCCCAAAACCCATAATTGGGGCGGCCAAGAGCCAAACAAGGCCCTTACTACTCTCCTTCAACTCCCTCTCAACCTCCAACAAGCTTAACTCCACACAAACATAACCTACACTAGGACACAAACCTAGGACTAACCTAGGCAACCTAGTATTATCATGTCTCATCACATGTGTCTTGATGAGATCATGCTAAGTAAGCCTAAGCATAAAGACATCCTAACTAGATTGTATTTACACATGTAATGGAAACATAGGTAGACATGTCTTATGCCTTGTCCTAACTTCTTCCTCCAAGCTTGTTTCTTCCTCTTTCTCTTGTCCAAACTCTTTCTTTCCTCCTTCTTGCTTCTTCAACTTTCCTCCCAAGTATTCATGATGTTGATCACATGATTGTTGAATCCGACATGTAGATTGTTGGATTCGAATTGGATCTTCCTTGGCTCTTGTCAAGTCATCATCCCACTTTGAAGTTGAAGTTGACCTTGATATCCTTGCTCCAAGCTTCTTGATGGTTCCATGTAACTCGGATCCCGCCATGTCATCATGCGCCACATCATCCCGTGCCATGTCATCACATGCCTTGGATGCTTCTTCATGCCTTTAAGCTTCTTTGAAATGGCTTCCAAGTGTTCTTGCATCACTCTCTTAAGCATTTGATCCCACCGCAAGTAGAATCTCTTGTTTGGACAAGTTGATCGGATTAGACGTCCTCGTCACTAGGATTTAGGAATTTCGGATTTAGGAATTTAGAATAGGATTTATTAATTAAGAATCTAGTGGTTACGGATTAGGAATTTAGGGGTTAGGGATTAGAAATGAGTATTTTAGAAATTAGGATCAGGATTTAAAAATTTAGGGAATGAGGATTAGGGATTTAGGAATTTATAGAATTGGGAATTAAGAGTTTAGGATTTAGGAACTAAGAATTTTAGGATCTTTGAATTTAGGGATTAGGAATTTAGAATTTAGTATTTAGGATTTGGTATTAGTATTTACTATTTAGAATTAGGTTCTTTATAAATGAGAAGAACTGTGAATTTTGAAATTGAATTGCATGGACACACTTGATCCTTTTTTTTGTTCTATTTTTTACGATTGCTATTCTGTCTAATTTTTACAGCAAAAGTAGAAAATTTATTTTCTGTGATTGATAATATTGCCTGGGCTAGTAGTAGCTGGCCTATTCTTTATCAGTATGAAAGGACCCACTTGCAGCATTGAAAAGCACCATTTTTTATGGTACATACCTATAAACAGTGTGGATATCCTGTTTATTTTGTTTATTTGGCAGTTTGTCTCGCATCCTTCAACAAGTGTGTTATGGTGGTAAACGTAAGTGTTTTCTTTTATCCTGCTACATCTAATATTCAATATTGTTTAGGTATACTTTGAATGCCAATAAAGAACTGGAAGTGTCACAATTGTTCAGTATATTGTTTAGGTATGCATTGTTGAATACTAAACATAACTCCATTTAGTATGGATGACACCATGATGTTATTTACCATGTCTTCAACCTAATTGAGATTTTGTAAAGCAGTCTGGTATTTTTTCTTTGCTATAATTTGAATTCTCTATGGATATATAGATGAGATGGAGCATTTGTATCTCTCTGTTGCATGGCAAGCATTGTGTTGTATTATTCTGGAGATGGGAAGCCACATGTAATTTCGGTGACCTTGAATGCAAATCAATCTTTTTAAGTCATTTTGGGTAAGTATGACAGATTTGTGGTTAGACAAGAGCTCAAAGAAGGATATTCTAGTAGTATTCTTCAGCACCCTTGTGCCCTTGGTGGTGATGCATCCCTTAAGCTGATCCCAAATTAGTGCTTAGAAATTAGAAGTTTCTCTTTGTTATTGGGACATTTAAAATTAGCGCTTAGGAAATAATAAATATACATTATATATTATGAATTAGAAAATGGTAATAGTTACAACTTCAAAAACGAAAAATAGTTATAATTTAGAATTTAAAAATAGGTCATGATTAGAATTTTGAATTTACGAATAGTTAGTAATTATAAATTTAAAATAGTTAGAAGTTAGTAATAATTAGGAATTTAGAATTTAGAAATAGTTAGGAATTGGAAATAAAAGTTAGAATATAGAATTTAGAAATTAAAAGATAGTTAGAAAATCGCATTTCGAAGTTGTTATTATTATTATTATTATTATTATTATTATTATTATTATTATTATTAGAAATGTTTTAGTATTTAGAATTTAGAAATAGTTAGGAAATAATAATAAATGGTTATTAATTATTCATACTAATAAATATTAATTATTAATAATTATTAATATTAATTAATAAATGTATTTAGAATGTACTAATAATTAGAATGTATTTAGAATGTAATTAATTAGTAGAATGTAATAAATGTATTTAGAATGTATTTAGTAATTATTAATATTAACTAATACTAATAGTTATTAATTATTAATATTAATTAATATATATTTTAGAAAATTAGAAAAAGTAGTTAGAATTTAGAAAGTAAAATAGTTAGAAAATAGCATTTATAAATAGTAATTACTAATTATTAAATAAAATTAATATACTATATTATACGAATAATATAAAAAATAGTTAGAATTTAGAAATTTTAAATAGTTAGAAAATAGAATTTAGAAATAGTTAATATAAATAATATAAGTTAATTATTAATTAAAAATTAGAAATTAGAATTAGTAGAAACTAAAAATAGTTAGTAATTAGAAAGTAGATATAGTAATTACTAATTATTAAATAATAATAATATACTATATAATAATAATAATAATATAAAAAATAGTTAGAATTTAGAAATATTAAATAGATAGAAAATAGAATTTAGAAATAGTTAATATGAATAATATAAGCTAATTATTAATTAAAAATTAGAAATTAGAATTAGTAGAAACTAGAAATAGTTAGTAATTAGAAAGTAGAAATAGTTCGGAATTAGATAATAGTGAGAATTTAGAAATTAAAAATAGTTACTCCAAAAAGATCGTTGATCCTCCTGACTACAAAAAGTGAGGAGCGCATATTTGAGGTGAATCTTGAGGAAGCATTAGGTTCAACCAATGGAAAAGGGGTCGAAACAATGAAATGAGGCATGGGTATCATTTTTCTTGAACTTGAATTTCTGAACATTTGTTTAATTTCTTGAATGTGAGGCGATCTAATTAACTGTTTCCCCTCTTGTAATTTGTACAGATTTCCTTTGCTTGCATTTCCTGTTTCTTGAATGCCGATTTTGAATTATTTCTTCGAATCTTTTTCTTCAGTGTTTGCCTTTGTCTTGAGCACATTCCCCACGTCGGTACTGTCCTTCACTCTTTGTGCGTGCTTAGCTTTTTTGAGCTTTTATTGGATTGGTAGATGCTGTTGTTGAAAACAGCTTTAGGTTTTTTTTTTCCCAGGCTAAAAATTGGAAGAAGTATGTGGAAGCATACATGGCTGTAAACAATGATAAAGCAACAATACAAATATTTACCCATTGCCTTCTTAGTTGCCTCCAAGTTCCTCTTTGGTATAATCCTACAGTTACTTTAATTTTTTAACTCTTCTAATCTCATTTTATCCTTTGGGTGGATTTGATGGTATGTAATATAACATCTTAATGGAAATCTTCTTAAGTTTCTACCATCTGTATTGGTGATTTAGTGTATTGGTTGAAATCTTCCTTTGCTTCCACTTGATTTAATTAGAAGGGAATAGAGGGTCATGAAGAGACTAAAAAGGCTTTTGAATTTATGTATAATTATGTTGGTGAGTTGCAAGCATACCAGTAATTCCAAAATGCCTCTCTCTCTCTCTCTCTCTCCCTGACACACGATTTGATATTCTTTTTTGCATGTACAATGGGGCAGCCAGCTGAGAAGTCCGCGGCATTCTTTTTCTCTCAAAATGAATGGGATCATGTTTATTCTTCTCTCTGACTAAGGATGGTTTTTTGAATTTTCAGTATTGTGTTTCTTGCAGGGGATTATTTCAGATGCTAAAAATGCCTTGGCGATAATCAGAAACACGTGCAAGAGTGCACTTTGAATGCAATGGATTCTTGGCTTGTAGCAACTCATCTTGATCTGATAGTCAACACCTTTGAAGTTCATTTTTTGACAGCTTGGTTTTGTTTTTTAATGTTATGGTCGTGTATTTTTAGGTCCTGCGATTTATATATGCAGAAAGACCTTTAGGACATTTATGTTTATGTAACAATGATAGGAACATTGAGGTTTCAAGAAGAATTGCAAGAATTGTAGTAGAGTCTCAGAACAATGTGATATTGAATGTCGGTGATCTCATGCTCAACACTTAATGTCTTACTCCATTACTTTGAGAGAACAATGGTATGTGAGCCTTTTCCTAGCTTTTCGATTTCAGGTTTGCCCATTTTGATCTGTATGAACATTTATGTGATGGACACACAAATTGTTAAAGATGCACTGATGCTTTTCTGGTGCTTTGCAGACTGATTTATTTTGAAGATCGATTTGCTCTCCCTTTCTCATTTCCTGTTTTTGTAATGTTCCCCACTTAATTGAAATTCATTCGTATTATTTGTGGTTTATACTTTTAACTTCCAGTATTTTCTTTCTAGTGTTTCGTTCATATTGATTTGTAGGATATTGGGTTTTTGGATTTAGGATTGAGATTTTATGATTTGAAGTTTGGATTTTAGGAATTAAGACTTGGGAACATAGGGAAATTGGAAATATGAACTTAGGGAACTTAGGATTTAGGATTTCGAGCAAGATATAGGAATTTAGGATTTTGGACTTATGGATTAGGGATTATGTATTTTTAGGATTTGGATTAGGAATTAGGTATGGTGATTAGGATAGGAATTAGGAATAATATGAATTAGAATAGGAAATAGGATCTACGATATAGGGTTTAGGAAGTAGGATATTGGATTTAAGGTTTTAGGAATTGGGTATATGGATTAAGTTATGAATTAGAAATTTAGGATTTGGGATAGGAAAAAGGAACTAGGATTTAGCATTTTAGCAATTTGGTAAAGGAATTTAGGGAATAGAGATCAGGAATTATAAATTCAAGATAAATTAGGATCTAGGATATAGGGTATTAAAAATTAGGTATCGGGATTAGGATATGAAATTAAGAATTTAGGGTTTATGAATATAGGATTAAGGTAGGAATTAGGATTAGTAACTAGGATTTAGGGTTTTAGGAATTTAGTATTGGAAATTTGGAATTAGAAATTTAGGATAAGAATTAGGAATTAGAATCTTGGATTTTAGGTATTAGGAGTTAGGATCCTGGTCCCTGGATTATAGAAATATAGGAATTAGAGATGGGGAAATAAGAACTTGGAATTTAGGATTTTCCGGAATTTGAAACTAAGAATTTATAATTTAGGATTTGGGCATCAGTCAGAAGAATTTGGATTTGGGAATTCCCCCAAACAGACGGGCAAACTGAAGCCGTCAACAGAGTCTTGGGTAATTTGCTGTGAATTATAACTACTTCTAGTTATAAGAGCTGGGATGAGTGTCTACCCTATATTGAATTTGCTTATAATAGACACGTCCATAGTGCCACCAACATGTCTCCGTTTGAAATTGTCTATGGTTTCAACCCTCTAACCCCTGTTGATCTACTGCCATTGCCACGCAATGAGCATTTCAATGTTAATGGCAGAGACAGGGCCCGAGCTATCCAACAGCTTCACAAGGACGTTCGAGAGAGCCTCAAGAAGGCTGTTGAAACCTATGCCAAGTATGCAAATCGAGGATGCAAAAACTGCTTTTGAAGCCCGGGGATTGGGTTTGGCTCCACATGCGGAAGGAGAGATTTCCGATGAAGAGACGCGACAAACTTTCCCCACGGGAGGACGGTCCATTCCGAGTTTTGGAAAAGATTAATGACAATGCTTACAGGTTAGAGTTGCCCCCTGAGTATGGAATTAACGCTACCTTTAATGTTGCAGATCTCAACCTCTACGAGGAGGACCGTGAAGAGCTTGATCGGTTGATGGCTCAACCTTCTCAAGGGGGAGGGGATGGCGTGGAAGCCAAATCTGCAACACTAATTATCCCAGCTGGACCATGCTCCCGGAACCAGACCAAGAAGTTCACTGACCGGATTGCAAGCCTTCTCAAGTCTGAGGAATTCCAAGTCGAAATCAACAAAGAAGAAGGCCACAATCCGAAAGCATTGATCATGATCCAGCTCGAAGAAGCCGGAGGGGTTCCAACTATGGAATCCCCAATATTGAAGCAATAAGCCATCACCGTCGCCGGAGAGTCGCCGAAAGATGACCGGAGAAGCCGCCGGAGCACCGGAGCATCACCGGAAGGTCAAACGGAGCTCGCCGGAAAATTGACTGGAAGTTCGCCAGAGGTCGGCCGGAACCACCGCCGGTCGCCGGATAAATTTTGGTCAAAGTCGGAAGATGATCGGACAATAGTAGAGATAATGTAATTGTATAAGAATAAGACTTCACATTTTGGGAGAAGGCCTATCATCATCATATTTGTCTCGTCCATCACGCTCCCTGCAATAAGAAGGACTTGCACTTCTGCTTTGGCTTCTAGACCTGCTCCTATTTCCGTTCTGATACTCCCTGTCCTTTCCACGATAACGATCCCGCTCACTTCTACCTCTACTTCTGCTACGGCTTCTCTTCCTTTCTCTGTCCCTATCCCGGTCCCTGCCTATCAGTGCAAGTTGCTAAGTATTACTTAACATCAAGAAAATAATTAAAAAAAGTACGTCACACAACCGCATAAAATCAACTTCTAGAACAAAGAATATAATGTATGTTTGAGATAGAAAATTGTGCTTCAAGGCACTTAAACAATGTGATTCCTAAACAACGGCTCACTGCTGCATTAATTCACTCCAGGTTCATTCCTAGAGCCCCATTTGAGCATCAACATTGGCACAATATCATAGGATTCAAGCCTTATGATATACATACCCAAAATCAAAAGAACAAAAGGGCTATTATTTTCATCCATTACATCAACATATCGATATCCCCATTCTTGAAAGCACCTTTATTTTCCTTACTCCCACAATGGTTTCTCCAGTACAAGCCTGCCACTCTAAATCAATTTTATCAATTTATTTTGAATATTGTTCTTTGATCATCTTCTAATGTCTTTCCTTCAAATATATACTTTTGGAAAATCCATTTCTTGCAAACAATGTACAAACATAAGAATTTCTTGTGTGTTCTACACTTCTGCTAAACTAAGTTCATTTTTATGTTTCATGAACAATCCCTCATGCATTTATTATTTAACTTCCATTAAAGATCATCCTATAATTTCGGGCAATGGTTCAAAAACATAACCATCTTGCCATGCCTTCTACACCTTCACCATGACCAAAAACAAACCAAAAGAATGCATAGAAATCTAGCAAATGATCCATGGATGAATATCAATTAGGCTGATGATTCCATGAAGTATAGATTAATAAGTTAAAATGTGTCATTGCTCAAACGCACAATAAGGAAAGGAAAACTGAGACAGTATTGATATTTATAAACTTAATCTATACTATATAAAGACTCTTGATCTTATGAATAGTGATGGGCCAATGGGCTTAAAAAATAATTTAATTGAATTGTTAGTTTTGAGACTTAATTGGACTTTAAGAAAATTATAACTTATATTTACTATTTTTTAAGAGCATTTACTATTGTTTTTAATTTATAATTTAATAATTTTAATTTAAATTAGCTTTATTGAATGTATGCAAATTGTTTATATTAATATTAAACAATGATTTATATTTAAAGCAAAATTAAGCGTGATATTCTTTACCCATTTTTTGTTTTATAAGGATTTTTTTTGCCCTAAAGACACATTTTTACTAAAATTTCGTGAAAATTTAGATATTTAAGGTTTTAATAATTTCACTTAGTAAGAATACTAATATAGATTGCTAAAAATTATATATATTGTTTTAAAATAATATGTAATTTTATAGACGTAAATAGTGTTTATATGTAATCCAATTATCTGTATCTAATAAAATTATCTATGTTTATGTGTGAATTAATTTATTAAATGTAATAATTTTTTGATAATTTAAGGACTTAGTCAAGTGGTCAAGTTTCTTTACTTCCAATCTTATGTGGTGGTTCGAGTCCCTACCATGTCCCCTATCCCTCCTATTGTCCCTTTATAATTTATGGGAAAAGGCTTTACCTATGTAGGTTGTGAAATAAAATATATATATATATATATATATTATATACATTTAAATAATACACTATTTTTTAAACTATTAAGATTCATAATCTAGATTTGGAAAATTGATATGTGACATGGATGTCATGACACATGGCATCATGATTCCCTATTTCCCGGAAGGGCCGGTTTCAAAGGCACGAATAAAGAAGTTTATTAATTCTGTCTCTTTATTTTTATTTCAGGAAGCAGATAAACTGGAGCCGAAGAAGGAGCCCAAATTGAAGCTGTTGATGCAGGCGGACGAATACCGGAAGGGCCCGGGTCTCATTAATTTGGGACCCACCCCGTCCAGCTAAATCCGGAAGAAAGGAGACCTCCAGATGCACAAACAGATCAAAACAGCATAAGGAGGTCAACGGAGGGCCCCACAGCCACCGCCGCCGTCGCCGCCGTCATCATCGGAGGTTCGCCGGAGCTCCGGTGAAGTCACCGGAAGTTGGTCGGAATTTCGCCGGAAAGTCACCGGCACCGGTCAACGACCGGTCAACGTCGGAACAGTGTCGCCGGACTCAGTGGGCCCCATTCGGATGAAAGTTGGAGGAATTTCTTCATCTGTCGCGGAACATGCTCCTTGTCGCGGAGCTGCCTTTGTCGCGGAGTTACCACTTTGTCGCGGAACCCCCTTCCGCGACAAAGCCCCTTCCGCGACCAAGCCCCCTTCCGCGACAAAGCCCCTTCCGCGACCAAGCCCCCTTCCGCGACAAAGTCCCTTCCGCGACAAAGTCCCTTCCGCGACCAAGTCCCTTCCGCGACACAGTCCAGCATCGCGACCAAGTATGCCTAGCGCCACAAGGAGAAGGCTCGAGCCAGAAGCACCCCTGTCGCGGTGCCTTGCTTCGCGACACGACCCTCTTAGCGACAAAGCTTATCCAGTTTACTATTTCCTTGTATCCAGTTTGTTGAAAACATTGCTAGGGTTGTTTAATCTAGTTTTATGGGCTTCCTCTATATATATGAGGTCCCCAAGCATTTGTAACCACTTTGATATTTTTGAACAACTCATTTCATTGAATCAAAGTCACTTTTCTCTCTTGAGAGCCAACACTTGGTTCTCAACACTTTGTGAGTAAACCCTAGGTTCACCCACACCATTGAAGATTGGAATTTGCTTCAATGGCCTTATTGGAAGATGCACTCATGAAATCCATTTGTCTTGGGTAAATCTCACTTCCCTTGGATTTACTTAGTCCCCTTCTTCCAAAAATTCCCCTATCCTTTTATTTTTCTTTATTTTGAGTTCTTGTTCATCTCCTTCATCCAAGGACCAACTTAGCAAGCAAACCGATCCATGGCATCAATTTATTTTGGTATCAGAGCTATTGTTTGCTAGTTGGTAGGATTCCACTTCTCACACACACAACACTCCCCATTTGGAGCCACGTTCCATTTGGCAACCTAAAATCATCCATTTTCTAGGGGTTATAATGCCCAAATTTTTCCAAAACCCTCATATTCTACCAAAAACTCCTCCAAAAACCCTAAAAAGAAGCATTCTGTCCACTTTTTCGAATTTCTGGTTTTGACTCCTTGAGATTTTGAGAAATCTGATCCAATATTCTTAATCCTCATCTCAAGAGCTTTCCATTGGCATAAGATTCATCCAAATCCGAGTTCGTATGCCAAAGTTATGTTCATTTGAAGATTCATGAGTGTTCTTCATGTTCTTCATCCAAAATCCAAAAATATCATATGTTTTGCTTTTTGATCCTTTGATTTTGTGTTTATATGTTTGTTTTCATGTGTTTGAACCTCAATGTATGGATGTTGCATCATTCCTAAAGCATTTTGAGCATTGAACACAAGTTTGGTTGAACAAGTGCCTAGATTGCTAGCCATTTTCATAATCTGAACTTTTGGTGTTTGTTCCAAGTTGGGGTGAGCGACCTGCTATCGATACAAGGGTCTGGTTTACACATTTTGGGTGTTAGGAATCGATTGGAAGTGGTTTCAAGGCGTTTGGAGCTCATTTGGTCGATCAAATCACAAAAACAAAAAAACTGCCACTGTGAGTCCGAATCTGCAGCAAACTTTGAATGTTCATAACTTCTTGAGTTCTATGAGTTTCTTGATGAATCTTCAACCATCTTCAAGAAAATTGAGTCCTGAATCCATTGCAATTTGAATCAAGTGTTTTGGACAAGTATTGACAAAGTTATGACCACTTTTGTACCAATTGCCCAAAAGCTGGCGACACCAGACAATGAGGGCGCGTGAGGGCGCGTGAGAGCAGTAATAGTACCACTTTTGCATTATTTTGCCCCCTAACTCACCCTTAGTCGCTATCATATTGATCCCCTTTGTCCTTGGTACCGTTGGGAGGGATAAAAACCACCAAATTCACATAGTGCCAAATCTGCCAGCATCCAAATCAATTGGGATTGAGTGTTTTGTTTGTTGGGAAATATTCCCAAGTCTTTTAAGTGCAAAAGTGAGCCACCAACATATATTTGGGATATTGGGCACATATATTTTTAGTAATACAATAAAGTGGATATCTGACTGGCACAATTGTTCCTCTGAACATAGTTCACGAACACCGAGTTGAAGTTCCGCCTATTATAAAGGCATTGGAATTCCTCTCATGAGTTGTGATACCTAGCCGAGAAGCCACTTGAGTATTACGACTTTTTCCCGAGTGTTATTTTTCTGTGAGCCTACTCATATATTTGGGATCAATCAAGGACATAACTAATTTGGAAGGATTGTGAACGTTGATAGCAATAGCACTAATCATCAACTTGTGCTCAATTATCATTTGCATTGCATATCACATACATATCATAGCGTCCTTTGATTGAGTCGAGCAATTCATACTGCTTCGTGATTTGCGCGTCACAATTATTTCTCTTCTTTGCATCTAATTGGGTCATTGAGCAGGTGAATTTCGACAGTGGTGTCTGGGCCAAGGGATTGAAATCGAGAGGAATATCTGCGAGTTCACTCTACAGATTTCTGTTTATTTTTCTGACCTTCTTATATCTATAAAATAATTTTATCTGTGAGATGGCAGGACGCACTGAACCAACGATGTCTGATCTGATGGAAATGATGCGATCTCTGCATGAGACCAGTGCCAAGAAGACCGACATCGACACGCTTACTCAGTCTTTAAATATTAATTCTTCTAATATTGAAACTGTCAATAAGCGTGTTGAAGAAGTCAATACTCGTGTTGATGAAATTGTTCATGATGTTGCAGGTCGGGTACGATTCCAAAGTGAAGCAATTGAGAGGTTAGTCATGAACCGAGTCGAACGGAGATTGGAGGAAGCTTTCTTCCCTACTCCGTCACCACAGAACACGACACCTCAAAATGCTCCGTCTCAGAGTACCACACCCCAGAATAACCCATCCACAATACCGGCAGTAGCGTCTACGCTCCCGAGAACTCTACAAGAAGGAACTAGCGGAGTCTCCCGGGCCGATATGACAACTGCAGAGGAAGTCTTAGCCGAACAAGAACTGCAGTTTGGGGAATTTAACCGGAGTTTAGGTCCGCGATCCAGTGAACGACACCGTTTGCACCCACCATTGCAGGCCAATCCCACGGTTCGACCTGAGACTCCTGTAACCGATCATTTAGCTATGCCTCCACCACCACCTGTCGGAGCACCTGTGCCGCCAAATGCGCCACCAGCAAGACACCGTTTGAACTTCGATCCAGCTACTGATTTTGAAGGAGAACCACGAATGGATGACAGTCTGAAAAGCATTAAGTTCACCATACCTGCGTTCAAGGGGACGAGTGATCCTAATGAATTTCTCGATTGGAAACATTCGATGGAGATGATCTATAATTGCCATAACTACTCAGACTTCAAGAAGGTCCAGTTGGCCGTGACCGAATTCAAAGATTATGCACAGCTTTGGTGGAAGAAATACTGTTCTGATCTCCATACCGTGGGAAGAGCTCAAATAGCAGATTGGGAGCATTTATTGGATATCATGGAACATCGTTTTGTACCACATACCTATAAGCCAGATATGTACTTAAAATTAGTGGGTCTCCAACAAGGAAACAAAACTGTAGAAGAGTACTATCGTGAGATGGAAATGCTCATGATGAGGGCTCAAGTGAATGAGGAACCCCAAATCACTCTAGCCAGATTTGCCAAGTACCTGAGACCCGAAATCCATGAAGAAATGGAGATGAGGGGATACATCAACATCACCGATCTGGTTAGGAAAGCTGCTAGGTATGAGGCGCAACTGAAGAGGAAATCCCATCGCACCACTCCTGCCGGCCACTACAATTACAACCTGCCACGAACGGACCGTAGTTGGACACAATATTGCTTGAAGATGTTGCCTATTGACACGTGGTGCCAATAGGGGAAAATGAAACCAAAAATAAGAACAAGGAAGAACACAAAAGGGATATGGAAGCAATCACAATTAAAGGGGGTTAGGAGAAGCTAAACAAGGTATGAAGACCTTGTCCTCAACTCAAGCTAACCATCCAATAACCTTGATTAGTGACCATTTTTGGATGCTTCAATTCCAAAATGGTGAGGGTTTCCCAATAAACACTCAAAGGGGTATTGTTCAAACTTGGTTTGAGACAATGTGATCTTTTGCAACAAATAAGAGAAGTGTTCTCAATATTAAATTCAACAAAAGATGAGAAACATTGTTTGGGAGGACATATATATAGGCCTCCAACTTACAAGGGCAAAATAGGAAGAAAAATACATGAAAAACCCTAGAAAACATGAAAAATGGCATTCTGGACAGACTTTGTCGCGGAACAGGATCCGTGTCGCGGAACAGGCATCGCGACTGGGTCTGTGTCGCGGAACATGGCATCGCGACTGGGTCTGTGTCGCGGAACAGCCTTTGTCGCGGAGTCTTTGTCGCGGAACAGACTTTGTCGCGGAGTCTTTGTCGCGGAACAGACTTTGTCGCGGAACAGCCTTTGTCGCGGAACAGAGTCCTTGTCGCGGAACAGGGCCTTTGTCGCGGAACCTTGTCGCGGAACAGGGTCTTTGTCGCGGAGCACGGTTTCGCGCCAAAGGTGGTTTAGCGACAGGAGTCCTGAAAATCCAACAAGTCTAGAGCGGACCCCACAGTAGTTGTTTAATTTATTACATGCCATGTTTAAACTAGAATAAGTCTGAATTAAACAAAATAACAGTTCAACACTTCCGATCATTGACTGGTCTCCGGCCGGCGACGGCGGTGGCGCCGACCAAACTCCGGCCAAGTTCCGGTCAACTTCCGGCGAACTCCGATCAAGCTCCGGTGACGTCCGGCGGTGTTCCGGCGACTCTCCGGTGGCTCTCCGGCGGCGGCGTTGACTGTACTCCTCCTTCTTCAGTGTAGAATTGGAGAGCCCATGCATGGCATGTATGGGCGATCCCCAATTTCCTCAAGCTGGATCAGAATTAATGCTTCCGGACTGCTTCCCTCTTCTCTGTTGATGTCGGCTTGGAACTCCGCGGTTCTGAGAAGACTGGCAATTTTATCTGTAAATCTTTTAGCTCTGGTTCGGGAGCATGGTCCATCCGGTATCATAGTTGCAGTTGATCTGGCTACCACGCCATCCCCACCCCCTTGGGAAGGTTGACCCGTCAACCGATCAGCTTCTTCCTCGTCATGCTCGAACAGGACGAGATCTGCAACATTAAATGTGGCATTAATTCCGTATTCAGAAGGTAATTCAAGCTTATAGGCATTATCATTTATTTTCTCTAAAACTTTAAAAGGACCGTCCCCCCTTGGGGAAAGTTTATCCTTCCGCTTTGCCGGAAATCGTTCTTTTCGCATATGGATCCACACCCAATCGCCGGGCTTCAAGAGCAGTTTCTTCCTTCCTCGATTGACGTATTTGGCATACGTCTCAGCAGCTTTGGTGAGGCTGTCTTGAACATTCTTGTGCAGCTCTTTAATTGCTCTTGCCCTGTCCCTGCCATTGACATTAAAGTGCTCATTGCGAGGCAATGGCATAAGATCGACAGGTGTTAGTGGGTTAAATCCATACACTATCTCAAAAGGAGACATGTTAGTGGCACTGTGGATGTGTCTGTTATAAGCAAATTCTATGTAAGGCAGACACTCATCCCAACTCTTATGACTAGAAGTAGTGATGATTCTCAAAAGGTTACCCAGCACTCTGTTGACGGCCTCAGTTTGCCCGTCTGTTTGTGGGTGATACGCAGATGAGAACAAGAGTTTTGTGCCAATCTCATGCCAAAGAGATTTCCAGAAATAGCTGACGAATTTCGTGTCACGGTCCGACACTATAGTCTTTGGGATCCCATGGAGACGCACGACTTCTTTAAAGAACAGCTTGGCAATGTGATGTGCGTCGTTGGTCTTTGTGCATGGTATGAAGTGTGCCATTTTGCTAAACCGATCTACCACCACAAAAATTGAATCCTTGTTTCTGGCAGTGCGGGGTAGTCCGAGCACAAAGTCCATTGATAAATCAACCCATGGGCCCTCGGGAATTGGAAGAGGCATATAAAAACCATGTGGGTGTGATGTGGATTTTGCCTTCAGACAGACAATACACTTGGAGATAAACTCATCCACATCTCTCCTCATTCCCGGCCAATAAAACCTTTCAGTCAAAATTCCAGAAGTGGCGGTTCTGCCGAAATGTCCCATGAGGTCGCCACTGTGTACCTCTCGAATGAGTAACTCTCGAATTGACCCTCGTGGGATGCACAAACGGTTTTCGTAGTATAAAAATCCTTCAAGCCTCGAAAATTCTTTAAAACCATGTGCTTCGGTTGCCGACCAAGCTTCTTGAAAGTCCGGATCAGTGGCATATTGATCCTTCACATGTTCAAATCCAATCAGATGAGTCGTGGCATAGGCCGCCAAGGCGTGTCTTCGGGAGAGGGCATCCGCAACAACATTTTCCTTTCCCTTTTTGTATTTGAGTACATAAGGGAAGGTCTCTATGAATCCGCTCCATCGAGCATGCCGTTTTCCCAATTGACCTTGCGTCCTAATGTGCTTAAGGGTCTCGTGATCCGTATGAATGATGAACTCACGGCCCCTTAAGTAGTGCTGCCACGTTTTCAAAGTCCTGACCACAGCGTAGAGCTCCTTGTCATAGGTTGAATAGTTCAGAACTGCTCCGGAGAACTTCTCACTGTGGTATGCCACGGGTTTTCCATCTTGAAGCAAAACTGCTCCCATCCCTGTGCCTGAAGCGTCACATTCGATCTCGAATGGCTTCTCGAAATTCGGTAGGGCCAAGACTGGGGCTTGGGTCAGCTTCTCTTTCAGCAGATCAAAACTTTTCTGCTCCGGCAGCCCCCACTTGAAAATTAATCCCTTTTTAAGCAGTGATGTGAGGGGTGCCGCTATCAAACTGAATCCAGGGACAAACCTCCGAAAGAAACCGCATAGGCCTAAGAATTGCCTAACTTCATGAACAGTGGTAGGCGGTTTCCAGTCTGAGATTGCCTTGATCTTACTGTCATCAACTTTCAATCCGCCATCTCCAACAATATAGCCCAAAAAGGATAGCTCAGTTGCATGGAACGTGCATTTCTCCATGTTGGCATACAACTGTGCATCTCGTAGAGTATTCAGTACCTGTTGGACATGGTTGATATGATCAGCAGTAGTAGAACTGTAAACTAAAATATCATCAAAATAAACAACTACAAATTTATTTATGTAAGGGCGAAGGGTCTCATTCATAAGGCGCATGAAGGTGGAAGGAGCGTTCGTCAGTCCAAATGGCATGACAAGCCATTCATAGAGTCCAAATTTGGTCTTAAACGCGGTCTTCCACTCATCTCCCGGTTGCATCCGGATCTGATGATATCCACTACGCAAGTCTATTTTGGAGAAAATGCTGGCATGTCCCAGCTCATCAAGCATGTCATCGAGACGCGGTATTGGGTGCCGGTACTTGATAGTAATGGCATTCACGGCTCTGCAATCTACACACATGCGCCAGGTTCCATCCTTCTTGGGTACCAAGAGAACAGGTACGGCACAAGGTGAGAGGCTCTCACGCACCCAACCCTTGTTCATCAATTCTTGCACTTGGCGCTGTACTTCTTTTGTCTCTTCCGGTGTCATCCGATAAGCGGGCCTGTTCGGAATAGAAGCTCCTGGCACGAAGTCAATTCGATGCTCGATTCCTCGCAGAGGCGGTAGGCCTGATGGAACTTCTTCCGGAAAGACATCAGCATTTTTCTCTAACATCCTGGAAAATTCAGCAGGAATATTAGGTGCAGCAGTGCATGTTCTATAAGAACTGTCAATGGGTTTAGAAAAGGTAAGGAAACAGTAACCTTTCGAGTTAGGCTCGCAGAGAGTCTGATCGAAATCAGTCCTTGTCATCAGAAGACAAGGATTCGCAGACGGCTCTTGAATACAGACTGCCTTGGCTTTGCCCTTCCTTTCCTCCTTTTCCTTTCTCATGTTGGCTCGCAGGGCCTCTTGATCAGCTCTCAATAATTTTACAGACAATGGCTTGATGTTTATTTTTCTACCCTCAAAAATAAAAGATATAGTGTTGGCACGCCCCTTGTAGTTAACATCTCGATCGAACAGCCATGGGCGGCCAAGAAGAATATGACACGCAGTCATTGGTATTACGTCACAGACGACGTCTTCAGCATAGGAACCAATCTTGATTGGAATCTTGGCTCTTCGGTTGACCTTTAAATCACTGTTGTCGTTCATCCAATGCAAGAGATAGGGACTGGGGTGTGCTTCAGTCAGGAGATTTAACCTGCGAACGACATAGTCACTCACAGCGTTAGTACAACTCCCATTGTCAACAATGATTGAAGCTACACTTCCCTTAAGATCACAATGACAATAAAATAAATTCTCCCTTTGTTCAGTGGAGCTAGGAGTTCCTTCGGCTTTTTCTGCACTAAGGGACCGCATGGCCACTAAGTTGGTCAGTACATGGTCCTCCTCAATTGTCTCCTCCTGTTCTCCATAGAACTCATCATCATCATCATTGTTCGGTTCATCGTGATCCCCTCTGGCTGGTTCCTCTTCATCGTCAGAAGACAAAAGCCTTATAGCTCCATCTTCCATAACTGCAGCCCTTTTGACATAGGTGCAATTAGGGGAGATGTGTCCCTTGCGGCCACACTTGTAGCATGTGACTTCCTTATGCTTGTCCTTTTCGAACCTAGGCCTTTCGATGGTTGCAGGCTTCGGGGCTTCTTGTCGGTAGACCTTGAAGTCCTTGGCCATTTCAAAACCTTTGGTTCGGGGCTTGTCTTCTTTCGGAGCCCACGGTTTGTTCCACTGCTTCTGAGAGCTAGAAGTAGCTCCGGCAGTTGATCTGAACTGAACTCGTGGTCCGGATTCTTTGAATTGCTTTTCAAGTTGGGCAGCAAGTTCTACCAATTCTTCCAATGTGTTATACGGTCGCAATTTGGCCTCCTTCCTGATTTCCACTCTTAAACCTCGAAGGAATCTGGTTATGGTCAGCTCCTCGTCCTCTATGCACCCGGCTTTCATCATCAAAACTTCCATCTCTTGATAGTACTCGGGTACAGTTTTGGAACCTTGGCTTAAGAAGGAAAGTTTCTCATAAGTATCCATGCGGTAATGAGATGGCACGAATCGGTGGTGCATCAACCCGGTGAGATGTTCCCATGTGCGGACAGGTTGATGTCCTCCTCGAATCTCGCGAAGCGTTCTCTGCCACCAAATCAACGCATAGTCCTTAAACGCACAAACAGCCATATTGACCTTTCTGAGTTCCGGATAGTCATGACAGTTAAAAACGAGTTCCATTTGATCTTTCCATTCCAAGTATTCGTCTGGGTCGGAGGTGCCTCGGAATATGGGAATCTCGAACTTGATTCCTTTCATTTCCTGATGTTGCTCACGATCCCGATTGTTCTGATTGTGCCTTGGATTGGGTCTGTCAATTCCGGGTCCTACAGGGAAACCATTGAAATCATCAGATTCATCATCGCCAAAATCATCATTATTTATTACATCATTATTATCATTCAAATTTTGTGCGAGTGGTGCTCGTGGGTGTCGCGGGTTTCGTGGAACGGGTGGCACGCGGTTGGCTTGTTGTTCCAAAATTTGTTGACGCTCGCGTGCAACGGCCATTTGCTGTGGTCCCATTTGTCTATTCAGTGGAGGGTTGAATTCGACCCGTCGCCGATGGGCCATAGCATTCTCGGCTTCCGCCATATCCCTTGGATTAATGCCTGTAGCACCACTTCCACTAGCTCCCACACCACTGGGTCCGCTTGGTGGACTAGTTTGGACAGCTTCTGGAGTCATATGGGGAGTCCCTTGGGGTGTTCCTTTGTCATACTCTTGTTGTAGTCTTATTTCAACAGCCCTCAAGGTCTCGGCTCGAACAGCTGCAGCGTGTCGAGCGAGTTCCCCACTTAATCCTCCTTCGACCGTCTCCAGTCTCTGCCTGACTTCAGAGAATTGCTCACTTAATCCACTTAGTCCATTCATCTGCTCTGCCAAATCCTTCACTTGGGCAGTGATGTCCCTTGTTGAACGACTGTTCTCGGCCACAATGGCCATAAGTTCTCGTACAGTAGGTTCAGAATCACCTGCCATAGCACTATATCAAACAAGAAATATTATAGATATAAGCGGTTAGAAAGAAAATATTTTTCTGGGCCTCTCAGTGTATCACTCTCACTCTCGATCACAACCCAATGAGGTAAATTGGGGTTAATTCACAATTCGGAGAATGCAAACCGAAATGGCCACGAATTTTGGAAATGGAATGAGTAGGTTGAGGACGGAATTATGGGACGCGCAATACACGGACAGTGTGTAATTGCTCGACTCAATTCAAGGAAGCAATGACATGTATGTGATATGCAATGCAAATGATAATTGAGCACAAGTCGATTAGTGCAATTGCTCTCAACGTTCACTATCCTTCGAAATTGGTTGTCCTCAAGCAGTCCCACACAATATATAAGTAAGCTCACTTTGAAAAATAACACTCGGGAAAAATTCGCGATACTCAAGTGGCTTCTCGGCTAGGTATCACAATTTATGAGAGGAATTCCAATGCCTTTATAATAGGCGGAACTTCAACTCAATGTTCGTGAACTTTGTTCAGAGGAACAATTGTGCCAGTCAGATATCCACTTTATTGTATCACTAAAAATATAGTCCCAATGTCCCAAAGTATGTTTGTGGCTCACTTTTGCACTCAAAACACTCAAGGAAGTCAAAACCCTAGAATTTTCAAAAGTGGGCAGTTTGAACTTCAGTTCCAGATTTTCTGTTATGCACTTTTGGCTGTTTTCGGGACAGCAAATCGTCTCCAATTAATGTGGGGTTTTAAGGATATCAATCTTGCACGGATTGGGAAGAGATACAAACAAAAAACACCAGGTTTTGTCTACTCACGCGCCCACACGCGCGGATTCTTTTTGGTGTCGCCAGGAAAGGACACCTTTTGCCAAAAAGGTGATAACGACCTCAAAACAACTCCAAATTTGGTGATTCAAAATCCTATGGATTCAGCACTCAAAATTCTTGAATATGGTTGAAGATTCATCTGGAAACTCGAAGAACTCAAGAAGTTATGAACTCCCAAAGTTGCTGCTCTCGCGGATGCACTTGGGCAGAATTTTTGTTTTCGTTGTTTGATCGACCAAATGAACTCCAAACGCTTCGAAACCACTTCCTATGGATTCCTAACACCCAAAATATGTAAACCCACCCCTTGGAATGAAAGCAGGTCGTCTTCCCCAAAGAGAACAAACACCAAAATGTTCCAGATTGTGAAAATAGGGAGCAAACTAGGCACTTGTTCAACCAAACTTGTGTTCAATGCTCAAAATGCTTGGTGAATGATGCAATATCCATACATTGATGATTATATGAAGGAAAACAAGCTCATAAACACAAGATTACAGAATCAAAAAGCAAAACATATGATATTTTTGGATTTTTGGATGAAGAACACCAAGAACATCAAGAATCTTCAAATGAGCATAACTTGGGCATATGAACTCGGATTTGGATGAATCATATACCAATGGAAAGCTCTTGAGATGAGGATCAAGAATATGGGTTCAGATTTCTCAGAAAACCAACGAACCAAAACCAGAAAATCAAGAAATGGGACAGCAAGCCTTCTTTTTAGGGTTTTCAAGAGTTTTTGGTGGAATATGGGGGATTTGGAAAAATTTGGGCATTATAACCCCTAGGAATGGATGATATGAGGTTGCCAAATGGAACGTGGTTCCAAATGGGGAGTGGTGGTGTGTGAAGAGTGATGAACAAAGCAAGAACAAGATGAAGAACAAGAGTTTGAGAAAATAGGGCCAAGATCTTCAAAAATTCATAGAAAATGATTCCCTTGGCCAAATTTTTCAAACTTTATATGAATCTCTATGTAATCAACTCAAGGAATCCAAATATGAACTCAGATTCCAAAAATTTCAAACATAAAAATTCGGAAAAGCTGTGAACAGTAACCAGTGGATGTATTTTTGGTATTTTTTTGGTGGTTTTTGAATTTTTATGGGTTTTTGATGAAGAAGAACACAATATGATCCAACTTTGGCTCTGATACCAAATTAAAGATGCCACGAACGGACCGTAGTTGGACACAATATTGCTTGAAGATGTTGCCTATTGACACGTGGTGCCAATAGGGGAAAATGAAACCAAAAATAAGAACAAGGAAGAACACAAAAGGGATATGGAAGCAATCACAATTAAAGGGGGTTAGGAGAAGCTAAACAAGGTATGAAGACCTTGTCCTCAACTCAAGCTAACCATCCAATAACCTTGATTAGTGACCATTTTTGGATGCTTCAATTCCAAAATGGTGAGGGTTTCCCAATAAACACTCAAAGGGGTATTGTTCAAACTTGGTTTGAGACAATGTGATCTTTTGCAACAAATAAGAGAAGTGTTCTCAATATTAAATTCAACAAAAGATGAGAAACATTGTTTGGGAGGACATATATATAGGCCTCCAACTTACAAGGGCAAAATAGGAAGAAAAATACATGAAAAACCCTAGAAAACATGAAAAATGGCATTCTGGACAGACTTTGTCGCGGAACAGGATCCGTGTCGCGGAACAGGCATCGCGACTGGGTCTGTGTCGCGGAACATGGCATCGCGACTGGGTCTGTGTCGCGGAACAGCCTTTGTCGCGGAGTCTTTGTCGCGGAACAGACTTTGTCGCGGAGTCTTTGTCGCGGAACAGACTTTGTCGCGGAACAGCCTTTGTCGCGGAACAGAGTCCTTGTCGCGGAACAGGGCCTTTGTCGCGGAACCTTGTCGCGGAACAGGGTCTTTGTCGCGGAGCACGGTTTCGCGCCAAAGGTGGTTTAGCGACAGGAGTCCTGAAAATCCAACAAGTCTAGAGCGGACCCCACAGTAGTTGTTTAATTTATTACATGCCATGTTTAAACTAGAATAAGTCTGAATTAAACAAAATAACAGTTCAACACTTCCGATCATTGACTGGTCTCCGGCCGGCGACGGCGGTGGCGCCGACCAAACTCCGGCCAAGTTCCGGTCAACTTCCGGCGAACTCCGATCAAGCTCCGGTGACGTCCGGCGGTGTTCCGGCGACTCTCCGGTGGCTCTCCGGCGGCGGCGTTGACTGTACTCCTCCTTCTTCAGTGTAGAATTGGAGAGCCCATGCATGGCATGTATGGGCGATCCCCAATTTCCTCAAGCTGGATCAGAATTAATGCTTCCGGACTGCTTCCCTCTTCTCTGTTGATGTCGGCTTGGAACTCCGCGGTTCTGAGAAGACTGGCAATTTTATCTGTAAATCTTTTAGCTCTGGTTCGGGAGCATGGTCCATCCGGTATCATAGTTGCAGTTGATCTGGCTACCACGCCACAACCCCAACAAACCTTGGTTGATCCGACCACCGCCCAATTATCGACAGCCCCAGCAGCAGCCGCAACAGCAACAGGGTCGGGATCGACAGCGAGGAATTGATTTGGGACAAGCTTTCAAGGCCTACAATCAGGAGGAAAGAAACAAAGTTCCCGCTCCAGTTCAGGGAAGAGAGCAAAGGCCACCCGCCAGAGATGCACGAGACATTATTTGTTTCAAGTGCGGTAAAAAGGGTCATTATGCGACGACATGCAATAATCCGCCAAAGAGAGTGGCAGTACTCAATAATGGAGAGGATCAGAGACCAGTGGTTGAGATTGAACCGGGTGTATTCAGGATCTATGACTCCGAAGATGAGCATGAATTTGGAGATCCTGAACTACAAGAGTACCATCAAGAAGAACCGGTCAATCCTGAAGTCGCACCTGAGGATGAGGAAGACGTGAATCTTTTGGTTGCTATGAGAGCATTAAATGCCGACAGAGGAACTGAAACCGCAGACAACGAACAAAGGGAGAATCTCTTTCATTGTCGTTGTACTATTTTAGGCAATAATGCTACTTTAATTGTTGATAACGGCAGTTGCACTAATGTTGTCAGTTTGTACACTGCTCGCAGGTTACAACTGCCCGTTGAAGAACATCCCAAGCCATATCTCCTCCATTGGATGAACAACAGTGGAAAGACCAAGGTCACCCAACAGGCGTGGGTTCCCATCACCAAAGGAACTTACTCTGAGAAGGTGTTATGCGACGTCGTCCCGATGAACGCATGCCACGTCTTGTTAGGCCGGCCGTGGTTATTCGACAAGGATGCCACTTATAGGGGCAAATCCAATGTTTTGTACTTTAGGCATGGACAAAAGGACTATTTGTTTAAGCCTCTGCCTGTAAAACTTGTAAGATTAGATCAGGAGAAGCTTAGGGCGAACATGGCAAAAGCGGAAGAGCTTGCCAAAGCCCTTGCCAAAGGCAAGGCCAAGGTGGGCCAGACCTCCGCAGAGGCAAGTAATGAAAGTCAGTGTCTGATACTGACCAAAACAGAATTCAAGCAAGCAGCGCTAGAACCTGGCTTTGCAGGTCACTGTTTTCTTGCTTTAATTAAGCCCGATGAATCTGCTAGTAGAACTGTCAATATTGCACCTGAATTGTCTGAAAATTTTGCTAGGATGCTTGAACGCAACAAGGATGTATTTCCTGAAGAGGTGCCTGCCGGACTGCCACCACTTCGAGGCGTGGAGCACAGAATCGACTTCATGCCCGGGGCATCTATTCCTAACCGACCTGCCTACCGTATGAATCCTGAGGAAACGAAGGAAATTCAACGACAGGTTCAAGGTTTGCTTGAGAAGGGCTGGGTTCGGGAAAGTTTATCACCGTGTGCCGTCCAAGTGCTATTAGTGCCAAAGAAAAATGGAGAATGGCGGATGTGCGTCGATTGCAGGGCTGTCAACGCCATCACTATCAAATACCGCCATCCTATTCCACGGTTGGACGACATGCTCGATGAGCTTGGTGGTGCAAGCTTATTTTCCAAGATCGATCTTAAGAGTGGATACCATCAGATCCGGATGCAACCCGGAGACGAGTGGAAAACTGCCTTCAAGACAAAATTCGGCCTTTACGAGTGGCTCGTGATGCCATTCGGCCTCACTAACGCACCTTCCACGTTTATGCGTTTGATGAACGAAACATTACGACAATTCATTGGCAAATTTGTTGTAGTATATTTTGATGATATCCTTGTTTATAGTTGCACTGAAACTGATCACATTGCTCATGTTCAACAGGTTCTGAACAAATTGCGAGAAGTGCGACTGTATGCCAATTTCGAGAAATGCACCTTCTGTGTTCCAGAGGTGACGTTCCTTGGATTTGTGGTAGGCAAGGATGGGCTTAAGGTTGATGAATCAAAGATCAGGGCAATTTCCGAATGGAAGCCGCCGACCAATGTGCACGAAGTCAGAAGTTTTCTAGGTCTAAGCGGATTCTTTAGGAGATTCGTCCCTCAATTCAGTGTGATTGCCGCCCCAATCACATCACTGCTCAAGAAAGAGAATCCTTTTAAGTGGGGGCCGGCACAACAGAAAGCCTTCGATGAACTTAAGGACAAACTGACCCATGCACCGGTATTGGGATTGCCGAACTTCGAGCTGCCATTCGAAGTGCAAAGTGATGCATCGGGAACAGGAATGGGAGCTGTACTGTTGCAAGAAGGAAAACCGATAGCATATTACAGCGAAAAGTTCAGTGGAGCTCAACTGAATTACTCCACTTATGACAAAGAATTATATGCCATCGTGCAAGCTTTAAGGACATGGCAACACTATCTCCGAGGCCGAGAGTTCATCATTCATACTGATCACGAGACACTTAAGCACATCAAGGTTCAAGGTCAGCTGAGCAAGAGACATGCCCGTTGGAGCACGTTTATTGAGACCTTCCCGTATGTGATCAAGTATAAGAAGGGCAAAGATAATGTGGTTGCAGATGCGCTGTCCCGAAGACTAGCGTTGGCATCATTCGCAACAATTAAGCTATTTGGATTTGAGCAAGTCAAGACTCAGTATGCCACTGATGAAGACTTCAAGGAAATTTTCAAGTTGACAGAACAGAAGGGGTACAAGGAGTACTGCCGCCTACATGGATTTCTCTATTACGGTAACAGGTTATGCATTCCAAGAGGATCCATTAGGGAGTTGCTGATTCAGGAAGCTCACGGGGGAGACCTCATGGGACACTTTGGAAAGCATGCAACTATGGGTGTACTTTCAGAAAGATTCTACTGGCCAGGAATGCAGAAACAGGTTTCTGACTACATTGCCAAGTGTCTGGTCTGTCTGAAGGCCAAATCAACTGTGAAGCCTCATGGTTTGTACCAAGCGTTGCCTGTGCCCCAAGGACCCTGGCTGGACATCTCGATGGACTTTGTACTTGGACTTCCACGGACCGCCCGAGCTAAAGATTCGATTTTTGTGGTAGTGGATCGTTTTTCCAAGATGGCACATTTTATTCCATGTGCAAAGACCAATGATGCCCGCCATATAGCCAAGCTGTTCTTCAGAGAGGTGGTACGTCTTCATGGAGTACCTAAGACAATCGTATCTGATCGAGATACAAAGTTCATGAGTTATTTCTGGAAAGGATTTTGGAGAGAGATGGGCACACAGCTACTGTTCTCAACATCTTACCATCCTCAGACTGATGGTCAAACGGAGGCAATCAACAGAGTACTGGGTAATCTGCTCAGAATTATCACATCCTCCAATTCAAAAAGCTGGGACGAATGTCTGCCACACATAGAGTTTGCATATAACAGACACGTCCATAGTGCCACCCATGTATCTCCATTTGAAGTTGTGTATGGTTTTAACCCGCTAACCCCAGTCGATCTCCTGCCACTACCTTGTAGTGAGCATCTTAACTTTAATGGCAGGGACAGGGCAACAGCGATCAAGAACCTACACAAGGACGTGCGCGAAAGTCTGGCGAAAACTGCTGAGAGCTATGCCAAATATGCCAATCGAGGCCGGAAGAAGCTGATCCTCAAACCAGGAGACTGGGTTTGGATTCATCTCCGAAAGGAGAGGTTTCCGGCTCAAAGACATGGAAAACTCGCTCCCCGCGGAGATGGACCATTCAAAGTGATAGAAAAGATCAACGAAAATGCTTACAGGATTGAACTACCTTCTCACTACAATGTTCATCCTACATTCAATGTTGCAGATCTTTCACTATACGAGCGGGATGAGGAGTTTGAAGCTGATCGGTTGATGGATCAACCTCCCCAAGGGGGTGGGGATGACATGGATGTCATGACACATGGCATCATGATTCCCTATTTCCCGGAAGGGCCGGTTTCAAAGGCACGAATAAAGAAGTTTATTAATTCTGTCTCTTTATTTTTATTTCAGGAAGCAGATAAACTGGAGCCGAAGAAGGAGCCCAAATTGAAGCTGTTGATGCAGGCGGACGAATACCGGAAGGGCCCGGGTCTCATTAATTTGGGACCCACCCCGTCCAGCTAAATCCGGAAGAAAGGAGACCTCCAGATGCACAAACAGATCAAAACAGCATAAGGAGGTCAACGGAGGGCCCCACAGCCACCGCCGCCGTCGCCGCCGTCATCATCGGAGGTTCGCCGGAGCTCCGGTGAAGTCGCCGGAAGTTGGTCGGAATTTCGCCGGAAAGTCACCGGCACCGGTCAACGACCGGTCAACGTCGGAACAGTGTCGCCGGACTCAGTGGGCCCCATTCGGATGAAAGTTGGAGGAATTTCTTCATCTGTCGCGGAACATGCTCCTTGTCGCGGAGCTGCCTTTGTCGCGGAGTTACCACTTTGTCGCGGAACCCCCTTCCGCGACAAAGCCCCTTCCGCGAACAAGCCCCCTTCCGCGACAAAGCCCCTTCCGCGACCAAGCCCCCTTCCGCGACAAAGTCCCTTCCGCGACAAAGTCCCTTCCGCGACCAAGTCCCTTCCGCGACACAGTCCAGCATCGCGACCAAGTATGCCTAGCGCCACAAGGAGAAGGCTCGAGCCAGAAGCACCCCTGTCGCGGTGCCTTGCTTCGCGACACGACCCTCTTAGCGACAAAGCTTATCCAGTTTACTATTTCCTTGTATCCAGTTTGTTGAAAACATTGCTAGGGTTGTTTAATCTAGTTTTATGGGCTTCCTCTATATATATGAGGTCCCCAAGCATTTGTAACCACTTTGATATTTTTGAACAACTCATTTCATTGAATCAAAGTCACTTTTCTCTCTTGAGAGCCAACACTTGGTTCTCAACACTTTGTGAGTAAACCCTAGGTTCACCCACACCATTGAAGATTGGAATTTGCTTCAATGGCCTTATTGGAAGATGCACTCATGAAATCCATTTGTCTTGGGTAAATCTCACTTCCCTTGGATTTACTTAGTCCCCTTCTTCCAAAAATTCCCCTATCCTTTTATTTTTCTTTATTTTGAGTTCTTGTTCATCTCCTTCATCCAAGGACCAACTTAGCAAGCAAACCGATCCATGGCAATATGTCATGTTTAATTGTTGAAGAATTAATTATTGTTCAATCAACAAACAAATATTAAATTTCAGTATTTTATTCTTCAAACTATATTAATATATTATTATCACATCCCGGTCCATTTGGACTGGGGTAATAAATAGTAGTTCTCCACTAACAAACCTTGGTCGAGGACGTCGGCTTCTGGACTTCCTTTTAGACCGATAAACAGGTTCTTCAATTCTTCCTTTGTGGCTAATGACCAAAAGAAGACATAGTAGTTAAATACTGGCTTCCCATTCAAAAGATTTTATTAATCTTAAGAGCAGAGCTCCAAAACATACAAGAATGAATACTATAAAATATAACCATATCATTGTATTGGAAATTTAATGTTTACAACAAATCTCAATACATCAATACCACCCCAACCCCCTACCAAAATAAATAAATAAATAATAATATTAATAGTAATAATAATAATAATAACAAAGATAGAAAGAAAGAAGCTAGGTAGCGAGCATTGGGACCATACTTTGCAAATTGAACCATTATTTCTCTTCCATCAACAACTCTTCCTGCATGCACAACCATGTTAATGCATAAGCAGTGTCAACTTTTCACTTTTTTGCACAACCATGTTCAAACGTTTTTCTTCCAACTCACCATCTAGCTTTTCAAAAGCCTTTTGTGCTTCATCCTGATACTTATACCCACAAATGCAAAGCCCCTTGAGTCTCCAGTGCTGGTTAAACAAACATAAATAATGGAAAAACATTCAACATCCTGCATTCATATCCCTTTGGTAATTCATTAAGAAATACAATATTACACATATAACCAGCATTGTATAAACACGAAATTCAGTAGTAGAGACATATACAAGCCACTGATATGAATACACACCAGTCAAATAGGCTCATTGTTTTACCATGAGATGATAAGTCATTTATGTTAGGTTCGAGAGCGTACTACTACTGACATGGTTGAATGTGCACAAAATGAATAAAGAACTACACATGGAATTTACAAAAATACCAAACAATAAACACAAAGAATTGAAGCTCTATATCATAAAACTTTCTCATACTTGAACAATTCTGAGTGTTTCATATGTAACAAGATTGGAGAAATCACCTCCTGGAGGAGAAACGATACCAATAATATTGATTGACATGGATGCCCCGACGGTCAACGCGATGGTCAACATTGCAATCCCATATTTCGGTGAAGGACCAAAGACGAGAGCTAGAATCAACAAGTTCATTCATGCCTTGGAGAATTATATAAAGCAAGGAAGTTCAATTGAGGAAGAACAAGAGGAAGCACACGTGGCAGCAGGCTGTTCGGTCACGTCGTCGTATTTCAACGTTCCCAAAAATGCGATTTCAAGGCTTGGTTGGAAAGGCGACGTTCTAAGGATCGCGTGGGCTTTTGAATCGCCTCAATCGGAGTTCTAGAACTCCGGGAAACGTATCCTTAACATACGCTAAATAAAGGGGTCATGAAAGGGAGACAAGAAACCATGATTTCTATTACATCTTCCTTAAACAAACCTAGTCAAGTTTAAACAACCTTAAACGAGTTTTGGATGATATATCATACTTTGATAATCATGATTATGAACTTGATTAAGTACTAAACATCTCTTAATGACTTCTAATCTTGTTTTGAAAGTGTTAAGGACAACCGAAGAACACTTCCATGCCTTAGTCTTTTGATATATCTTTTCCCTTGCTTTGTTCCTATGCTATGTCATTATAAGTGCTTTGTTCTTATGAAATTTCCCATCTTTTATAGGCATAGGGCGAGATTGGAAGCAACAAAGCATTGCCGAAGCTCACAAAACACTTCAGCAAAGTTCATCACATGGCATGAAGAGAAGTGATATAGCGAGAAGGAAAGTCTGGACAGTGCGAGAGGATTCCGTCACAAGCCATGCGATGTTCAGTATATCGCGAGGAAGAGATCAGTATATCGCGAGCAAAGTTCTGGACATATCGCGAGCATTTCATCACATCGCGTGGGAAGTTCAGTACATGGCGGGAAGGAAGCTTTGAGGTGGAAGTTACTTCACTTGCAACTTGTTGAGAAGGTCACCACTAAAGAAGGGGGAAACTTGTCACCTCTTGAGGAGGTCATATGTAACTTCCTTTGTTGACTTTTAAGGCATTAAGTGGGAGAGTGTAACTTCCCTTGTAACTTGTTTACCTCTTTAGTAGGTCATCTTTACTTGTAATCATAGGTCACTCCTATCCTCCCTCCATCTATAAATAGGGGATGACTTGAATTCATTTGTAATCTTTCAATCTTTTGAACACTTGTAAAACTTTGAGATTTTTCTCATTTGGAATGGAAAATTCCTTCTTCTTTTCTTTCAATTTTCGTCACTTGTGAAGGGTGAGAAAATGAGAGACGTTTAGCCTACGTGAGGGCGTGAAATCGGGTGAAGCTTGGAGTAGCTTTGTTCGTGGAGACGAGGAATGGACGTCCTCGGGTTCCCTCGGTCGATTGCTCGGTTTGGAGTGGATGAGGCCATGTAGAAGGCATTGGTTGCTTCCATCGAGATCGTGTCATGAGGCTAAGTCCGCTATCCTTTCAATTCCGCATTATTTTCTCTTTTTCCATCGGATCGCAACTCTCAAACTCGGATCTCTTTTCCGCTTAGGATATATTTGCGATTCGACTTTGTTGTTGTTTTTCGATCATCCATAAGGATCCATGGCATTGATGCTTCCAATTCTTTCAGGACAACCAAGACAATTTTACCTGTACACGTGTAGAAGGATGCCGACAGATGGAGGAGCTTCCAAATAAGTAGGACTGTCTACATATATCAGCATGGTAAAGAAAGGTATAGACAATGCTGGCCAAAACGGAGCAAAAATATATCAAACATAGAAAAAGATTATTCTAACGACGCAATACGAATTAAACACAATAGTATGCCAAGCCATCTCCTAATTCTTTGTCATTCTTTGTCATTAATTACCAAATCCTAAATCCGAAATTCCTAATTGCTAAATCATCATAATGCCTATACTTACTAAATTCATAATCCCTAAATTCCAAATTAGAAATTCCGAATCTCTAAACCTTGAATCCTAAATCATAGTTCCTACATCCTAAATCCTTGATCCTAGTTCCTAAATTATAATTCCTATCCTAAATAGTAATTTATAATCCCTAAATTCTAAAATCCTAACCTCTAAACCCTGAATAATCCTAAATCCTAGTTCCTAAATCATAATCCCTATCCTAAATACTAAATTCATAATCCCTGAATTTCTAATCTCTAAACCCTGGATCCTAAAATCATAAATTCCTAATCCCTAAATCCTAGTTCCTATCCTAGGTCCTAGTTCTTAAATCTTATATCTTAATACCTAATCCTAATTCTTATGTTAAATACTAAATTTATAATCCCTAAATTCTAATAAATCCTAAATTCCTGATCCCTAAATTCATATATACTCTATTCCCTAGTGTATATATATATATATACTAGTGCTCGTTTAGCACGGGCTACGCCCCGCACTTGTATGAAGTGTTAAAGTTGGTGAAGTTGTTGTTAAAAGGTTAAGAGTACATAAAACATTACCAAAAGCACTCGTGGCTATAATTGTAGTACTTTTCTTGGTACTGAAATCTAATCCATAAAACAAATTCCTAAGAGTTTACTCAAAATTTTCAATCCACAAAAGATAAATAAATAAAACAAAGCAACAATTGAATAGACGAATAGAATATTGTTCAACCAAACAAATTCAAGGCGTAAATTTAAAAGACTAATCAGGATTTAATATTTATCTTTGTTTCCTTTTGTTGCCTTCAAAGATAGGTCTGCAAACAGATTGACAACATCGGCTACCAAACCACTTTGATGTTTTGCTTGGGATGCTCTTCAATATGATATGCTCCCCTTTTGTTAAGTTCCTCGTCCTACACAATTACAATCACAATTATTAAAAACATAATTAAGATTTTATATATTGAAAAGTCAAAATCTACGGGCAAGCAATATTAAATGAATTCCTTTTTTCTTTTTCAATCTCTATTTTCCGCTGCAAATCCGTGTTGAAAAAAATATCAAAACTATATACATAAAGACACGCAAGTAAATCCCTGTCTAATGTTCTCCACATATCACAAAACTTGTTACTATAAACAAGAACATTAAAGTAAAGCGGAAAACAGGTCCATGAGAAGAAAATCGTTCACCATAAACATAAAAACCCGAAAAGAAAACATAACCAAAGTCTAAAATCAAAACAAAACCTACAGAAGAAAATCCACCTGGCTTGCTTATTATCATGGAAAATATCGAGCATCATATTCATTACTATTGTTCTACCTGCATCATTACTGACCTCTCTCTCATGGTGATTCTATCTGCTTTTTTTGGATTCAACTGGCCTCTCTCATGGATTCAATTATCTGCTCATCAGATTCATAAAAGTGTTTGCTGTCTCCATCTAAACCAATTGCATAAAACTGAAGCTCTCCGATTGATGCAACCTCCAAGCCAATATCATTGTTTTCATCATTACTTCTCTACCTTTGTCCAATTCTTTCTCGAATCATCCTTTTCTCCACCATTTTTTTCATCCTTCTGTTGGCTAGTTGTTGGGTTTTGCATTTTCAGATAAAATCCCCTTGAAGAGGGTATACTATTTACATGGATTTGAGCAAATAAGTCTTCATTCCATTCGAAGTGCAATAGCAGGGTATCCGCCTTGGCACAAAATTTGGCTGTCTTTGTGCTAATCTCAAGCAAATGAATTGATAAGAATTTAGAGAGTGGTGTGTCCAGAATTCCAATGGAATTGTCTGCAAGAAGTTGGAAGTATTAGTGATAAATAATTAGAATGTAAACAGCAAAAATATAGTGTTTGTAATGTTGTAACATTACAAGGCATTTTTTGTGGGAATAACGAAACCATAGGGAATGATACTAATAAACCCTGAGATTCTAAGTAAATAAATCCAAATATTTGGTCGAGTGGAACAGGTTTGCACCAATAAATTCAAAAAATTCATAATGCTATAAAATCTATAACCCAGTAATCAGATGTATTGCCGAAGAATCTAAACAAACAAAAAGCCACCAGAGAAGTTTTCAGGAAGTTGAAATTTATACATGTTTGTAGAATTGCCCACAAATATTCAAAATACAATATAGTAGTATACTATAATAAATTTATATTATCGTTTTAATCCCTTTATAGTAAGCTCTCCTGCCTATCATATGCCTATTGACTCGCTTACTTGATCATTATCTTATTCTATTAAATTATCCCTACTCCTTTATTCGTCTTCAGATTTCTACCTCGAGTACCTTCTCTTAGCTGCTCCTTGAATACCATAAAGATCGAGCATTATGACGATATAGGTGGGCAACCATATGACAACTACAATCAGGAAGTTTTCATGGACAAGCATATGGCAATTCTACAATCAACATATTAGGATCCAAGTCATATTGAAATTTATAATGTTTCATATGAAACTAAATATAGTAGTATACGAAACTAAATTTTGAAAGGCCTACTGCCCAAGGACAAACCTAAATTCTAAAACAGTTTAAGAATTGGGAATTTCGTTTGGTTTTGCTGATGATTTTCTGATTCGTGTCTTGTTAATGATGCTCTGGTCATTTTAATTCAATATTTCAATTTTGCGAGTAATAAGCCCCCGTGGAATGATGAATTTAGAGTTTGGTTCAATTTTACCGTTTAATCTTCACCTATTATTGGAATATTGATATCTGGTCATTTAGTTGAATATAAATATTGACTAAGATCAGAATTAGAGGTCGTATATTTATAGCAAGGGCCAAAGGGTCCCTAAAAACTAAAAGATTATAATTTCCATAGATCAACGTTATGTATAGGAAATCATATGAAAAGATGAGCTCTTACCTCATCAGGATCTGTGTAATCAATTCCCTCAGCTTCAGAAAGTGCAAATGCTATGCTCCAATAAGCTTCCTACAAGTGAACCAGAAAGAAGGATCACGACAAAGATTTCTAAGTTGATAAGAATTTCTCCAAATACATATAAATTGACCAAACACCTGAATAGCATGAATACAATATGAAGATGCTTCCCTAGGATTGAAGTCAAGGGTCTTCCAATCTTTCCAAGTGTCTGGTTGTCCCTCTCGATAGAGTTTGTAGAATTGCCTTTCCTATTCATACAATATACTATAACTCACTTTAAACATGCTTTGAAATTATAATGAAGCTATACAGCTAAAGAACTTACACTCTGCACATTCTACTCACCATGAAATCAATAATATTTTTGGAGAACTACAACAAGAAAGGCGAACCAAGCAAAAACAATAAATGGATCCACTAATCATATATGAATAAGCTTTTTAAAAATGTCAAGAAAAGTTCAAAATCTAGAAACTTAAAACCACAAGCTTTAACAAATGAATTTAAAAAAAAGAAAAAAAAACCCATTAAAAGCACCTCAAAATCCTTAAAGTGAGAAATTCAACAGATAGACAGCACAGTGGTTCCAAACAATGACAAACATAGTGTTCAATGGCAAGGAAAGCAAAAATAATAATTCTATAAATAGATGCCCTCAAATATAAATTTTAAAATATGCACATATAAAGTTATTTTTGTTTTTGGCACTACATTACAAAAATAGACTCAAAAAATAAAACCCAATTCGGAAGACAGAGAAGAGTTATGCAGTTCAGTCCCAAAATTTGAAACAACTAAAGCCAAAAAAAAAAAAATTGTTTTACAGGTGCAACAGTATGAAGAACTCATTTTTTGTAAATTCAGATAGAAATTAAGATCTCTCGCTAGGTGATAGGCAAGATTAAGAACTCTTTCCCAGTTGAGTCCCAAATTTTGGAACAACCAAAGCAATTTTTTTCATGTGTAACATTATGAAAAACTCCTTTTTACAAATCCAGATACAAATTAACCACTCTCCCTCACGGATAGGAAAGATCAAGAACTCCTTCATAGAATCATCAATTCACTCTGACGAAAACACTCCTAAACCAAAAACTAAAATTAATTAAAACCAAACAGAGATATAGTAAATGAAATAAAAAGGAAAAAAACAAATTAAAAAGAAAAGGAACCCTTACCTGGATTGAAGATGAACAACCCAACGGGGTTGGCAGAGGCAAGGACGATGGTGGTGGACTATAACGTGGGGAGAAACCCACAAGTGCCTACAAAGCCCAAAATCAAATGCAGATTAGAGCAGGAACTGACTGCGAAAAATCAATCGAACGAAACCAAGCAAAATGTAAATGTAAACCACGAAACTGAATCCAAATACGGATCTACGAACTGATTAAAGGTCGAAGTTTACCGATCAAGCATACACGAATGTCAAGGTCACAGAAATCAATTTAGCGTTGGGTCGGCAGCGGGCTCCGCAGAGAACAATCAAAAGACGGGCAGGATGCGAGGCGATTTCATCAACTTTGTGTGCGCTTGTCCTCCAACGTCTTTCGCCTTCAAAAATTTCAAGATTGGGATTAAAAAAAATGCAATAACATCCAACTGATGCACTAAGTGGATGCAGGAAGGGAACTAATCTCCTCGCAAAAATCCAGAACCATGAATCAATCAAGGCAAATTCAAATACCCGGCGAGCAAGAATCAATTGATAATTCATACCCATGAGGCAAACATGTCTGCATCTTCACATCTTATTGTTCATATCCGAGTGATCCAGCGCTCTGCTGCTGCGCCTTCTAGTTCTACAAAATAGTATATTAATAATTTTAGTTTAAATCCTTTTCATGTGTAAACAGATATTGGAACGAAATATTTAATTTACCCGGCATCTGAATAAATTCCTAGCTTCAGTCCTTTTTCAGTAATAATCTGCAATTACTTTGATTCCAGAAGGAAAAGCTTCTTCTTATTGTCCTCAAGACCTCAACACGTAGCAGTGAAAGCGGGTAAAAACACAGTGCAGCATAATTTCATCCGTACCGCAGATATTTCATTCTAGTTCAACCCAACAATCATCTAATACACCAAAATGAGCAAGGCGTTAAAGCCACAACATCATCGAGACAAAAGCTTTTATACAATAAATCCATCAGGATGAGTCGATCAAAGGCAGATACCGCCAACAAGGACAAATGGCAAAGCTTTCCTCCAATCGTTGGCACAAAAAAGATCTACCCATAACAATGAAATCCCTTTCGAAAATACAATTAAACTGTACGAATACAACCTAACCCTATGAATCAAATCCCTAACCCAATCGCCCAGCGTCGGCGAGCAGCGTTCGTGGTCAGCAGCGCTGCGAAGCGGCCTGGCGGTGGCTGATGCCGCCTCCATCACAGCGGGGTGCCGGTCCCATCACGTCGCCTACCCCTAACAATGAAATCCCTTTCAAAAATACAATTAAACAGTACGAATACAATTTAACCCTACGAATCAAATTCCTAATCGATTCGAAATGAAAAAGAAACCTATTCTCTTTCATACCTGAACCAGATCGGCAGTGGAAGGTTGACAATGAATTCAGCCTAGAAGGAAGGCACGGTGCAGAGCAATTCCACCATACCAGTGGTGTGAGGCCAAACGCGACGCGAAGATGTCACACCAGCCAGAGGAGCCGCCGGCGAAGGGGAGCAGAGGAGCAATTTCTGAGAGTGTGAACAGAATCGCAGCGATGTTTCGCTGCGCAAGCTAAGGGATCGAGGTAGCAGCGCGAGGAGGGCTTTAGGAATAAGCGACTGATCGAAGAGATGTAGAAGGCAGACGGTAGAAAGGGCGTCAAAATCGGCAGATCCAGAAATAGGAAAATTTGCGATGATTTCCAATCGAATGAGGGAAGAAAGAGACAAAATGAGGGTAAAGACGGAAAGTAAATTTTTAAAACCCTAAGGGCAAAAAAGTAATTCAATTCAGAGGGTCACAATTATATAAATAGAGATATATATCCTAATTGCTAAAATCCTAGTTCTTATGCTAGATACTATATCCTACTTCCTAATTCATGATTCCTAAATTTCTAATCCATAGACCCTTAATCCTAAAATCATAGATCATAATTCCTAAAATTCTAAATCCAAAATTTTAGTTTCTATTTTAGATCCGCTATATCCTCCGTCCTAATTCATAAATCCTAAATCTTAGTTCCTAATTCCTTACCCCTAAAGCCAAAATCCTAAATTTCTAATCCCTAAATCCTAAAATCATAAATTCTAGATCCACAATCATGCCCCTAATTCCGTAAATCCTAAATTCTTATTCCCTAAATCCGACATTCCTAATCCCTAAACACTAGATCCTAATTCCTATCCTAAATTCTAAATTCTTAATCCCTCAACTATAAATCTTAAATTACTAATCCTTAAACCCTAAGTCATAAAATCATAAATCAAAGATCCTAATTCCTAAATCCTACACTCTAATTCATAAAAATCCTAATCTCTAAAATTCCTATATCCTATATCCTAGATCTTCCTAATTCATAATGCATAAATCCTAACAGTAACTCTTACTACCTAATTCAAATCCTAAAATCCCTAAATCAAATCCTAAAAATACCTAATCCCTAATTCTCACGCCCTAAATCCTAAATTTCCTGATATCTTAATATGAATCCTAAGTATCGGATGCATAATCTATATCCCCTAAATTTCTAATTCTTAGTTCAGAAAACCCATATTTTAACTCGTAAAATCCCAATCCTAAATCCCGAACCCATTATCCTATAAATTACATAGTAAAAACAATGAATGCATGAAAAAAAAGATGAAGATTTAAGATAAAAGTTAAAAACATAATAAATACTAGGGAATGTTAATGAAGGGGAAAAGAAAAATACAAAAACAAGAAACAAAAGGGAAATAAAAACCGTTCTGCGCATCCTATCACAAAGCACAAACCTTCGAACTCAATGTTTATTAACATGTTTTCCTTGTTGTTTTTAACCAAACACCAAATCAATCCAGTTGTGAAGGTTTCCACTGACATACTTGCTTTCTAGAGACCTGCAGCATATAGTGATGAATTTAATAGCCAAACAATCCATATAAAGATCACGATCAATCATGATTAATGTGTTGATAATTTATAAACAAATATGAATTTGAACCCCAGAATAATTCATGAACACTAGAACAAACAACACTATAACTAAATAAAGTATTTGTCTATACAATTATATGTAGACACTTGTACAGGTAATAAAAAAAAGCATAATTCATATTTTGGGGTAGATGCTCAAGACAAAGCGATTCAATTAATGCCTTTCCTTCTCCAGAAAATTAGATTTGGATAAACAAGAAAAAAGTATCCATATGGTCAAGAAACCATGCAACATATAAAATTTGCTTTATATTTCACATGCTTCTCTGTTTCTCGTTGATTTATACCCATATGCAGATTTTCTTAATGCATAATTTAACTTCGATTTAACAAATACTAAAGATGAATTGAAAAAACAATAGTCTTTCATATATCTTACAATTATAATTTAACAACAAATAGCAAAATTATGAGCGAACATTTCCAGAAAATACAAATATTAGTAATGATACAATCCACTGTTCTAAATGTTTATATTCTGCAGTTTCAACAACAAACGCCAACTTTTTGTCCTCTTATGATCTGTGTTGTATTAAAAGTTTGGCAGTTCATGTGAAGTAATACAGATTTGGATTGTTCATGCAAGAAAACAGAACATCAACTCTAGTTGGTTTAAAAGTTTGACCAGTAGTTGCTTAGGAATTAAGGATTAGGATTTATTAATATATAAATATTAATATAAATATGTTTGTATATAATATTATACAATGAAGATATACATATAACATACTACATATATTTATAATTTCTAAACTCTAAATATAAATAGTACATAGATCTAAAAAATCAGTGGAACAATAGGTGGAGTGTTAAAAACTAAATAAGTGGTACAATTAGCTCCATACTTACCCACAACTATAGTTAACATTTATGAGTCCCATTATTTCTATTAGCCACATCTCCATACTTATAAGTTATAACCTGCCAAGCATATCTGATCAATGGAGAGCATAAGTCCATAACAGTAGTAGTCATCTATCTTGAAGAACTTACCCATAAATATAGGGAATATCATGAATCAAATTGGTTCCACTCCATTCATCCATCATAGTGAAGGAAAATTTTAATCCTGATCATTGAGAAATCATGTTGAGAGAAATCAAACATAACTTTCAAGTTGAGATAAAAATGCTGCAAACCTGAGGGCCGGGATGTTTTTATCTGAGAAAAATACAATCCTGTGCCAACTTTCTCCTCCTGCATTGGAGATATAGCATCTCCTAAAATTTTATGGCACAATTTAGATGGAAATCAGCTCTTGTTTAGATTCATGCACACAATTCCCATTGATCAAACAACAAAATGAGCTTTTCAACACCCACATACTATTTCAAATAATATTATACATATTAAATATACATGAAATTCAGTAGTAGAGCCATATACAAGACACTAATATGAATAGACACCAGTCAAATAGGCTCATTGTTCTACCATGACTTAGGTCTAATGGAGAACAACTTTTGTATGGCTCTCCTCTTCTGGGCTCCTCCACCATCACATAATAAATGACAGAAAAAACGAACATATTGAAAAAAGAAATGATAGTTGAGTTCGTCACCTGATGATGTCTTCGTATCTGGTCTCTTCTTAGAAACAAAGGAATTCTAACACTATAGAAGATGAATGAATGATAGCAGCAAAAGACGAGCTGGGTTTAAAATTTATGCAAAAAAAGAATGAATACTCACTGTTAGCTTTGTACAGTTTCTTCAAGCTTATTTTTGCGAATGAATTATGAGCCCCTATTACGCATAAATGAAGCGAACACAACCATGTCACAATTGAGGCATCAAATTGTTTATCCAAAAGGCAATTAACATCTGCGAGCTGTGAGAGAATGAGACTTTTGCATCCAAGGCAAATACAGAAAATGAGACTTTAGCATTTCCTTGTGTCCAATGTCTATATAAAACAGGAAGATTTTGCATCCAAAGCAACTGTTTCCATGTTAAGTAAAAATGTCACAAAGTACATATGAATTAAGATGGAATTGATTTTTGAAGTTTAAGTATTTAACCTAATTAAGAGCCATAGCACATATTACATAAAAAACTTTTGCACACCATATAAAACTATATTAAAAATTATATAGCTATGAAATAAACAGAACAATAAAATAAAATACAAACACAAGCAAAGCAAATAAAGTCTTGAATCTAACCCAAGTCCCAACATTTACCAGAAACTTCAATCAAACTAAGGTTGGAGGCTGATTTAAACTAACACCTGTTAAAAGACAAAACAGCCCAAGATCTCTAAATGGAAACCCACACAAGGAAAAGAACAAAAATCAATGAACTCAACCGCACAAAATAAATCATAAAGAATCAGTTATACATGATCCAATAAGCTATCCAAACGCAAAACAAAATCAACAAAAGACCCTACCCCCTGTGGGATTTCTGGTTCGGCTGCATGGAGCAGGCAGCACTTGTTGCAGCGTATGAGTTGATGCCACTGTGTTGGTGCCGCAAGCAGAAAGCAAAAAGCCATTAATTGGGTAAATTCAGAGAAATGGAAAAATTAAAATAGATCGCCGAAATGGAAGCAAAACCTGAAGCTAAACTAAAGGGGATAATGTGTGATTAAAGAGTTAAGCAAAAATTGGGAGGGACAATCAAGACCTGGAGCAAGGCCATGAATTTACAAAAGAGGAAAAACTATCCACAAAACCTTTCTTTTGCAATATAAAATTCACCTCAAAATTAAACACATGAAAAAGCACAATTCAATTCCTTTCAAGAATCAAAATTTACTTGACAAACAAAAAGATGTATCAGCTCAGTTTCTTTTGGTCATCCGCCTCCAATGCGAAGAATTTCAACAAAAATAACCCAGAAATGTTCTACAGTAGTCTTCATCTCAGCATTTATGTAAGAACTGTGAGGGTCATGCAGTTTCTTATGATCTTCCAAAACAATTATACAAATTCTTTTGGCCTCCTCAGGGGTCAAGTTTATACAAATTGGATGAAACAAGAATGAAGATGAAATTATGTCTTACAACATCATGAGATAACTTTATTGCTTAAAAACTGATATCCTATGAAATAACGCCATGAAATATATTCTCATATATTTCTATTGATATCTGAACCCCGTTGCTCTTAAGGACCTTTCATGTTAGTGTATTGTCATAAACCAACACTTTCAAATGAACCTTCATTTTGACAGCCCAGTTACGATAACTTTCCATTTGCATGCTCAAACCTAAGACCTTGTTTAAGAATATAATAGTTCCATAACTTGTACATGCGAAACAAAAATAATGATTGATGTTGCATGAGCACAATTAGTGTCAAAGATGGGCCCATGCAAATAAAGAAATGAAAAATTACCCAGGAGCACAAAAACTCACCAACCAGTGCATCCAGCGCATTGAACCATAAGATCATCAGGATTGTATGGCATCTCACATTTGCAATACCTGACACAGCATGTTGAACAAGAACGACCACAGAGCTTAGTTAAAAGATCCAAGCATTGACGAGTTATGCACAACCACTCCCATTATTGAGAAAAGGGTAATAACAATTAAAAAGGGAAAAGAAGAAGATGGTAAAGAGCTATGCAAAGCAACATTAAATTCATGTTTAACTGCATTCCAGTACCATTTAGATTTTCGGTCCTTGTAATCCAACAGCTAATAACCATGCTACATGAACACCCAAACAACATGGATCCATTAATGAAGATAAAGATAACAATGAAAAGAACTCTTGGAAATAAGCTAATACAATTAATTAATAATATTTGAAACTATATAAACCAATAAATCAAAAACACGATGTGATAGTCAATTAAGACATTCCTGTTTCCTATTCTATAAATTTTAATCGTAGTGGGTAAACTGACTAAAGATGGCCAAAAATAAATTAATGAAACTCATAATCCATCAACAAATGCAATTGAGATCAGAAATTACATATTTTGAGATCAGAAATTACATATTTTAATCATTCAGAACCAACACAGGCCGTGCTAGTCCTCTAATTGAAATCCTTCATTAACTAAAATCACCATATACCAAAATAACCATGCGTTTCTCATCACAGTGTTTTTGAAGACAGAAATCATAAACCAACTAAAAGTTTCTACTTTCACAATAAATTCTTAAGGTTACAAGGATAACAATTCACAACCAAATCAAATCAACGAAACATTGATCACAAACCAATAATATAATGTGAATCTCAAAAGAAAAAGAACAATTATAATAAAATTTAGGATTGGCTAACTTTAAAAAAATTCATTTTTATGAATTCTTTAAATATGTTCGTATATAATATATACAATATAGATAAACATATACATATATCATTTAAAATTAATTATATAACATACTATATATGTATATTATTGGTTTCTAAAATTCTATATATTTTTAATCCTAATCTAAAATCTTTATATTTGTAGTTTCTAACTTATAAAGTATATCTATTTCTAAATGCTGAAATTTCCAATTTCTATCAATTAATGTCTAAATTTTATCTATTTCTAATTTCTAAACTCAAACTATATCTAATTCTAATTTCTAAATCGACATATTCCCCAACATTTCATTGTTTCGACCCCTTTTCTATTGGTTGAACCTAATGCTTCCTCAAGATTCACCTCAAATACGCCTCTCATGATATAAATATGCGCTCTTCATTTTTTGTAGTAAGGAGCATCAACGATCTTTTTAGAGTAATTACCTTTTAGTTTCTAAATTCTAACTATTATCTAATTCCGAACTATTTCTACTTTGATTACCAACTATTTCTAACTATTTCTAGTTTCTACTAATTCTAATTTCTAATTTTTTAATTAATAATTAGCTTATATAATTTATATTAACTATTTTTCTAAATTCTATTTTCTAACTATTTAATATTTCTAAATTCTAACTATTTGTTATATTATTATTATAATATAGTATATTATTATTATTTAATAATTAGTAATTACGATTTCTAATTTCTAATTATTAACCATTTCTAGTTTCTACTAATTCTAATTTCTAATTTTTAATTAATAATTAACTTATATTATTTATATTAACTATTTCTAAATTCTATTTTCTAACTATTTAAAATTTCTAAATTCTAACTACTTTTTCTAATTTTCTAAATACATATATTAATTAATATTAATAATTAATAAATATTAGTATTACTAATATTAATAATTATTAATACATTTTAAATACATTTATTAATATATTCTACTAATTAATACATTCTAAATACATTTATTAATACATTCTAAATACATTCTAATTATTAATACATTCTAAATATATTTATTAATACATTCTACTAATTAATACATACTAAATACATTCTACTAATTAATACATTCTAAATACATTTATTAATTGATATTAATAATTATTAATAATTAATATTTATTAGTATGAATAATTAATAACTATTTATTATTATTTCCTAACTATTTGTAAATTCTAATTACTAAACATTTCTAATTAATATTAATAATAATAATAATAATAATAATAATAATAATAATAATAATAATAATAACTACTTCGAAATGCTATTTTCTAACTATCTTTTAATTTCTAAATTCTATATTCTAACTTTTATTTCCAATTCCTAACTATTTCTAAATTCTAAATTCCTAATTATTACTAACTTCTAACTATTTTAAATTTATAATTACTAACTAATCATGAACTATTTTAAATTCTAAATTATAACTATTTTTTGTTTTCTAAGTTGTAACTATTACCAATTTCTAATTCATAATATAAAATATATATTTATTATTTCCTAAGCGCTAATTTTAAATGTCCCAATAACAAAGGAAAATAGTTATAATTTAGAATTTAAAATAAATCCTAATCCTTAATTCCTAATCCTTAATTCCTAATTGATCATTATCTTCTAATTCCTAAATCCTAATTTCTTAATTCCTAAAATATTAATAATATATCCTAATTCCTAAAATTCCTAAATTATGTCCTATTAGTATTAGAAATCCTTAATCCCTAATCCTAGTTTCTACATCCTAATTACTAAATCATCCTAATGCTATACTAATTACTAAATTCATAATCCCTAAATTTTAAATTATAAATTCCTAATCCCTAATCTCTAAATCCTAGTTCCTACATCCTAAATCCTTTAAATTATAGTTCATATACTAAATACTAAATTTATGATATCCCTAAATTCCAGTTTCTTCATCCTAGTTCTTCATACTAAATTTAGACAATATACAAATCTAATGTGCGAACAAATGGATTTCATACGGATAATAAAATCTACAAGGTTTTTTAGTTTTTAACATGGAAATCAGCTCTTGTTTAGATTCATGCACACAGGTCCCATTCATCAAACAACAAAATGGGCTTCTCAACACCCACATACTACTTCAAATAATATTTATATAAACATGAAATCCAGTAGTAGAGACATATACAAGCACAAAATGAATAAAGAACTACACAAGAAATTCACAACCAATAAACAAAAAGAATTGATGTTCCATATCATAAAACTTTCTCATACTTGAACAATTCTGAGTATTGCATATGTAACAAGATTGGAGAAATCACCTGGAGGAGAAACGACACCAACAATTGTGATGCTTCCAGTATTTCAAGACAACCAAGACAATTTTGTACACTTGTAGAAGGATGCCGCCAGATGGAGGAGCTACCAAATACGTATGACTGTCTACATACATCAGCATGGTAAAAAAAAAACTATAGGTATGCCATGGATCTATGTGCCTAATTTCGAAAGGATCAAATCGAGCAAATCAAAAACAAAGAGGAAGGCCAAATGGCCGAGGCTAGCAAGAAGCAAAAACAAGAGAAATAGCAAAATTACATGGAAATGGGAAGGATGGATGCCTTGATCATCTTCTCCATTGACTCGCAAGACCCGGACCCTTCTAGATTCGAACCATACGCCGCCATGGATGGATTCTTCAAGATTGACCCCGGGGAAGCCTCCTTCAAGCGTCCTCGTGTCACGACCCCTTGAAGCTAGTCCAAAGAACCGATTTGGGAACTCTCCTCTCCAATGGAGCTCTCGGCCGTGGGTGGTGATGGGATGGCCGAAGGCTTTGGATGGGAAGGTTATGGATACCACTCTCAAAAGGCTCTCTCCACCTCTCAAGAACAAAGAAAGGAAGAACTCTTCACTCTCTCAAAAGATCTCTCAAATTCATTCATCAAAGTAAGTCTCAAATGATACAAGTGTGGGAGGGGTCTTATTTATAGACCCCTTTGGACGTCTACTTCTCCAAAAATAATGGAGAATTCGGCCAAACAAGGCCCTTGTGGCTAACCTCCCTCCATCTCAACTCCTAGCAAGTGGAACTTCCCTAATTACAAGCCTAACCATCCTTAAGACCACCTTCGACTAAGACATGAACCTAGTATAGCCTAAACTAACCTAGTATTAGGATGTCTTCCCATATATGTCTTAGGTAGACACTTACAAGTTGGAAAACATAAGTCACATCCTAAACTAGAATGTTTTTGAACATGTAATAAAAACATAGGTAGACATGTCCCAACTCTTGTCTCTTCATGCTTTAATGCTTGTTTCTCCTTCTTTCAACCTCTTTGCTTGTCCAAACTTGCTAATCTCTTCCATCTAGCTTCTCGATGCCACCTTGGAACTCGGATGCCGCCATGTCATCATGTGCCACGTCATCTCGTGCCATGTCATCACATGCTTTGTATGCTTCTTCATGCCTTTAAGCTCCTTCGAAATGGTTTCCAAGTGTGCTTGCATCATTCTCTTTATCATTTGATCCCACCGCAAGTATGATCTCTTGTTTGGACAAGTTGATCGGATTTGACATCCTTGTCACACTCTCCCCCTTGAAAAGCTTTGGACTCCAAAGCTTGTTCAAATGATCCTACAAAGACTTTAAGCCCAATAAGAGAGTATGACAAAATAGTATACCCAAACATGTAAACGATATCCACGATATCTAAGTATACTCTCGAACGTCTTAACAAGTTTAAACTTGCAATATAGTAATAAGAGTACAACATGCCATAAAAGTAAATCATGGAAAGTATTAAACACCTTACAATTATATGGCATGTAAGAGTAAAGATAGATCCTAATGAGTGTCCTAAGTAAGCTTTCATCACAACTCATTTCATGCATAATAGGATCTATGTAAAGATGCTCAAGTATTCTAGTATGCATATCATAAGACCTAAAAAGATCCACAAAATGATTCTTAAGTACTCTAGCATGTATTTCATAACTCTTCAAGTAATGCTCATAAGTCATAAAAGAGTCTATATGACAATGTTCAAACATTTTAGCATACCAATCATCAATTCTCAAGTAGTGCTCATGCTTCATACTAGACTTCAAAGAATATGATAAGGAATAATAATGTCCAAATAGTCTAGCATAATTGTCATCTATTCTCAAACAAGACTCATACCTTATGCTAGAATTTAAAGAACATGATAAAGGTTCTATATGATGATGTTCAAACATACTAGCATGCTTTTCTTTAACTCCTAAGTAATCCACATACTTAATGCTAGAATGTAAAGAATAGGATAAAGAATTCTCATAGTGAGGCTCAATCATTCTAGCATACTTATAATCATCTCTCAAATCATCCATATGTGCTATGCTAGAATGTAAAGTAGGTAGTAAAGGATTTTCTACCTTAAGCTCATCAACATCAAATATAAAAGAATAAACCTCATGCCATGGATCCCTTGGTTACTACTTGCAAGAACAAGAGGGAAAGGAAAGGATAGGGAAGCAAACCACAACAAGAACCGAAAGGGGAAGCAACCAAGGTGTTTAGAACCGTGACCTCATCCCAATCCTCCAAGCTCAAGCCTTGGTTTAATAATCACAAGGATGCTTCAAGTCCAAAGTGATGAATGTTTCCCAACAAGCATTCAAAGGTGTTTGTGAGAGTGTGTGTAAACTCACAAGGTGATCTTTTGAGAGAAATATCAAGTTAATTTCATTCAAGGCAAAAGATGAGTCTTACAAATGATGGGGGAGGCATATATATAGTGCCAAAGCCCCTAGGAACACTTACAAAGGAAGAAAAATGAAAAAGGGACGAAAATAAGGCCTTGGGCGCTAAGCGGGCGATTTGGGCGCTAAACAGGACTTTGTCCCTATGCGTGGCATGGCGACAGAGCCTGCTTAGCGACAGAGCTTTGGGGACAAGTCCCTTTGTCTCTAAGCAGGACTTTGTCCCTATGCGTGGCATGGCGACAAAGCCTGCTTGGCGACAGAGCCTGCTTGGCGCCATAGCCTTCTTGGCGACAGAGCCCGCTTGGCGACAGAGCCTGCTTAGCGACAGAGCTTTGGGGACAAGTCCCTTTGTCTCTAAGCAGGGCTTTGTCTCTATGCGTGGCTTGGAGACAAAGCGCTTAAGGACAAAAGGATAGGGACAAAGCCTTCTCCCAAAATTTGAAGTCTTATATTATTACATTAATCTATAATATTATCCGACCATCTTCCGACTTTGACCAAAATTTGTCCGGCGACCGGCGGTGGTTCCGGCCGACCTCCGGCGAACTTCCGGTCAATTTTCCGGCGAGCTCCGTTTGACCTTCCGGCGATGCTCCGGTGCTCCGGCGGCTTCTCCGGTCATCTTCCGGCGACTTTCCGGCGACGGCCAACTTCCGGCCAACTTTCCGGCGAGCTCCGTTTGACCTTCCGGTGATGCTCCGATGCTCCGACGACTTCCCCGGTCATCTTCCGGCGACTCTCCGGCGACGGTGATGGCTTACTGCTTCAAAATTGGGGATCCCATGGTTGGAATCCCTCCGGTCTCATCGAGTTGGATCATGATCAATGCTTTCGGATTGTGGCCATCTTCTTTGTTGATTTCGACTTGGAATTCCTCAGACATGAGAAGGCTTGCAATCCGGTCAGTGAACTTCTTGGTCCGGCTCCGGGAGCATGGTCCAGCTGGGATAATTAGTGTTGCAGATTTGGCTACCACGCCATCCCCTCCCCCTTGAGAAGGTTGAGCCATCAACCGATCAAGCTCTTCACCGTCCTCCTCGTAGAGGTTGAGATCTGCAACATTAAAAGTAGCGTTAATTCCATACTCAGGGGGCAACTCTAATCTGTAAGCATTGTCATTAATCTTTTCCAAAACTCGGAATGGACCGTCCCCCCGTGGGGAAAGTTTGTCGCGTCTCTTCATCGGAAATCTCTCCTTTCGCATGTGGAGCCAAACCCAATCCCCGGGCTTCAATAGCAGCTTCTTTCGTCCCCTGTTAGCATATTTCGCGTATGTCTCTGTGGCCTTCCTGAGGCTTTCCTGGACGTTCTTGTGAAGCTCCTGTATAGCTCGAGCCCTGTCCCTGCCATTAACATTAAAATGCTCACTGCGGGGCAATGGCAGTAAATCGACAGGTGTTAGTGGGTTGAAACCATAGACAATTTCGAATGGTGACATGTTAGTGGCACTGTGGACGTGTCTATTATATGCAAACTCTATGTAGGGTAAACACTCGTCCCAACTTTTGTAACTGGAAGCAGTAATAATCCGCAGCAGATTACCCAAAACTCTGTTGACGGCTTCAGTTTGCCCGTCTGTTTGAGGGTGATAAGCTGTGGAGAACAAAAGCTTCGTGCCAATCTCATGCCACAGAGATTTCCAAAAGTAGCTGACAAATTTTGTGTCCCGATCTGACACAATAGTTTTCGGGATTCCATGGAGACGCACCACTTCTTTGAAGAATAATTTGGCGATGTGGTGGGCGTCGTTGGTCTTCGTGCAAGGAATAAAATGAGCCATCTTGCTGAATCGATCTACCACTACGAATATCGAATCCTTGTTCCGTGCTGTCCGTGGTAGTCCCAACACGAAGTCCATAGAAAGATCAATTTTTTTTTGATCATTCTGAACAGCAAGCTAAATTCGGAACAGCAAGCTGTCCACTATTTTTTTTTGTGAGTTTTTCGATTTTTGAGTGGATGAAGAACAAGTAATGCTAACTTGAAGCTCTGATACCAAATGACATGGATTCCCCAACCCAAGATCTAAGTTATGCAATTACTTGAAGAAAAACGGGCATGGTTTCGTTTAGATATAATGATATTTTGGGTTGCCAAATGACACGGTGGTGTCAAATGGGGATTAAAACAAGAAAATAAAATGATAGGGAAGCTTCACCAAAACCAAAGACAAGCTAGACTTGGAGTCACACCAAAGTCCTCAAATCTAGGTTTTGGTTACACAATTTGAGAGCTTCAATCTCAAATTGATGATTTAGCCCAAGGAGTCACACCAAGGGTTGTGAGAATGAATCACTCAAGCTCACGGGTTTGATAATCGAGTCACACGATTATCTCCTTCAAGAATCACTCAAGAAGGGTGTTGTGGAATCACTCCAACAACTAGTTTGGTATCACACCAACAAGAGAGCAAAATGCTTCTAATTTTCAATAATATTCAAGTCTTCCCTTACAAAATGAAGGGGAGGCACTATATATAGTAGCCAAAACCCTAAGGTAAAATAAACCCTAACACTACACAAGGGTAAAATAGGAAAAGGGAAAAATACATGGAAAAGTAAGCAAAACCCTAAAAATGGCATTCTGGGCAAACTGTGTCGCTAAGCGCGGCTTTGTCGCTAAGCATGACTCCGCGACAGAGGTGGGTTCCGCGACAAAAGGTCCATTCCGCGACAAAGGTGCGTTCCGCGACAAAGGTGCGTTCCGCGACAAGGTCCGTTCCGCGACAAGGGTGCGTCCCGCGACAAGGTGCGTTCCGCGACAAAGGTGCGTTCCGCGACAAGGTCCGTTCCGCGACAAGGGTGCGTTCCGCGACAAGGTGCGTTCCGCGACAAAGGTGCGTTCCGCGACAAGGTCCTGAAAATCCAACAAGTCTAGAGCGGACCCCACAGTAGTTGTTCAAATTATTACATGCCTTGTTGAAAACTGAAATAAACTAAATTAAACAAAATAACAGTCTATCCACTTCCGGCCAGTGACCATTCTCCGACTGGTGGTCGACGGCGGCGCCGGCAACTTTTCCGGCCAGATTCCGGCCAAACTCCGGCAAGCTCCGATCAACTTCCGGTGATGCTCCCAGCGGCTTCTCCGATCAGTCTCCGGCGACTCTTCCGGTGGCGGCGGCGGCGGCTGTACTCTTCTTTTCCCTTTAAATTAAATTGGAAGGCCCACACCAATTGGGCCAAGGCCGCTTGTACCGGACATTTCGGCCTGCTTCTTCTGTTTTGCTGAAATCAAAACTGCTCCCTTTTATCGGCTCAGAAAAATGGACCGGGTCAGATTTGACTTCCACGTCATACCCTCCCACTCGAAAAGCTTTGGACTCCAAAGCTAGTTGAGGGTCCCCTTCCAGTTGAGCCTCCTTGATTTCTGTCGGCTCCATTTCTTTGCTCTTGGCCTCTTTCTCAGATACAACCACCATTACAATTTTATCCTCAGCCTTACCATTTTCCTCTTCAAGCTTGGCCTGCTTCTCAAGGTCGTCTACCAGGGGAACGATTTGATCTTCCAATTTCTCCATGATTTGATCATTCAAATTAGTGGGTGGCTTCTTCAAATTTTCCTCAATAGTGATCAGCATGCGATCCACCTCAGCAAATAAATTATCTTGAGCTCTTTCTCGATCTTCGATCTTCTCTTCAATCGGCCCAAATTTGGCATTCATAGTCCGCATTTCTGCTTTCATTTCATGCAACTCCTTTTGCACGGCTTGCACGATCTTCAAAATTTCTGCAGATTGGTCCATGTTGATTTATCTGCAGGTAAAACACTAGGAAGATATATCCATAAATGGTTAGTGCAAAAATAATCAAAGATATATTTTTGGGTGCACTCGTCACTCAGATATTCCTCACCGATTCTCACAAGTGTGGCAATCAACCTTGGAATAAATCACAATGAGTTAGAAGCTTCCACAAGTATGTCCAACCAAAATAAGAATGAGGATTGGTGCTCGAATTGATGTACGCGTAATCCAAGAAGCAGTTTGGAATTACTCGACTCAATGAAAAATGGCACACTAAAATTAATATGTGATGCAATGCAATGATTATCAAGTTTGAAGTTTTAATCAAGCAATCACAATTAATTAATCCGTATCCTCACAATAAACCCGGAAGGACAAAAGCAGAAATCACACAAACCCAGAGGAATAAAAGAACTAGTGGTATCAATAACTGGTTTCACAATTTTAGAGAGGAATTCCACTGTCTTTATCTCAGACGGAACTTCAACTCTGTGTTCTTGAAATTAATCAGAGGAACAATTGTGCCAGATAAATATATCCACTGTATTAGAATTTTGATCTGAAAATAGTGCACTGGGATGGGACTGATTTGTGGGGTTAACAGATAAAATTTATCGCAATGTGGGTATTTTGACTTTGAAGTATCTTGTGATAGTGACCCACTAGTAGTCTCCCAACAATTATGCTTTTGGGTACACTTGCAATTAATTCCCAAAAACCCCAAAAAGCAAAAAGTGGTCCCCTTGTACTTGTGTAAGATCTTGTCTCCCTTGTTTTTATCCCAACACTAAGGGTTTTGCACCTTTTTGGATCAAGGAAATCAGCCCCAAGAACAATTTGAATAATACTTGAAGATGTGAAGAACAATATGAAGATGGGGATGAACACTTTGAAGATTTGAAGATCCCCAAGAACATGAAGAACAAACCCTAATAATATTCTACCCCAAACACTCACGGATTTGTTAATGCTCATGCAAGATTAATCCAACAAACTTACAAACACATTCACAACATCCATATTATGATTTTGGAGTAATTAGACGGCTGGAAACACAAGATTTTCGGATTTGGAAGCAAAATATGGAGAATTTTCGGTTTTTGGCTCAAGAACACCAAGAAACTTCAAATCTTCATATCTTGCTCATTTCTTGGCCAAATTAGGAGTTCTTTATATGAATCTTTATGTAAACAGTCCAATAAGTCCAAATATGAGATCAGATTCGCCAAAATCCCAACAGAAAAATTCCAGAAATTCGGAACAGCAAGCTGTCCACTATTTTTTTTTGTGAGTTTTTCGATTTTTGAGTGGATGAAGAACAAGTAATGCTAACTTGAAGCTCTGATACCAAATGACATGGATTCCCCAACCCAAGATCTAAGTTATGCAATTACTTGAAGAAAAACGGGCATGGTTTCGTTTAGATATAATGATATTTTGGGTTGCCAAATGACACGGTGGTGTCAAATGGGGATTAAAACAAGAAAATAAAATGATAGGGAAGCTTCACCAAAACCAAAGACAAGCTAGACTTGGAGTCACACCAAAGTCCTCAAATCTAGGTTTTGGTTACACAATTTGAGAGCTTCAATCTCAAATTGATGATTTAGCCCAAGGAGTCACACCAAGGGTTGTGAGAATGAATCACTCAAGCTCACGGGTTTGATAATCGAGTCACACGATTATCTCCTTCAAGAATCACTCAAGAAGGGTGTTGTGGAATCACTCCAACAACTAGTTTGGTATCACACCAACAAGAGAGCAAAATGCTTCTAATTTTCAATAATATTCAAGTCTTCCCTTACAAAATGAAGGGGAGGCACTATATATAGTAGCCAAAACCCTAAGGTAAAATAAACCCTAACACTACACAAGGGTAAAATAGGAAAAGGGAAAAATACATGGAAAAGTAAGCAAAACCCTAAAAATGGCATTCTGGGCAAACTGTGTCGCTAAGCGCGGCTTTGTCGCTAAGCATGACTCCGCGACAGAGGTGGGTTCCGCGACAAAAGGTCCATTCCGCGACAAAGGTGCGTTCCGCGACAAAGGTGCGTTCCGCGACAAGGTCCGTTCCGCGACAAGGGTGCGTCCCGCGACAAGGTGCGTTCCGCGACAAAGGTGCGTTCCGCGACAAGGTCCGTTCCGCGACAAGGGTGCGTTCCGCGACAAGGTGCGTTCCGCGACAAAGGTGCGTTCCGCGACAAGGTCCTGAAAATCCAACAAGTCTAGAGCGGACCCCACAGTAGTTGTTCAAATTATTACATGCCTTGTTGAAAACTGAAATAAACTAAATTAAACAAAATAACAGTCTATCCACTTCCGGCCAGTGACCATTCTCCGACTGGTGGTCGACGGCGGCGCCGGCAACTTTTCCGGCCAGATTCCGGCCAAACTCCGGCAAGCTCCGATCAACTTCCGGTGATGCTCCCAGCGGCTTCTCCGATCAGTCTCCGGCGACTCTTCCGGTGGCGGCGGCGGCGGCTGTACTCTTCTTTTCCCTTTAAATTAAATTGGAAGGCCCACACCAATTGGGCCAAGGCCGCTTGTACCGGACATTTCGGCCTGCTTCTTCTGTTTTGCTGAAATCAAAACTGCTCCCTTTTATCGGCTCAGAAAAATGGACCGGGTCAGATTTGACTTCCACGTCATGGTCCCTCGGGAATTGGTAGAGGCATATATAAACCATGTGGCTTGGAAGTGGATTTCGCCTTCAGACAGACGATGCATTTGGAGATCAAGTCATCCACTTCTTTCCTCATTCCCGGCCAGTAAAAACGTTCACTCAGAATACCAAAGGTGGCAGTCTTTCCGAAATGTCCCATAAGGTCTCCGTTGTGAACCTCCTTTATTAGAAGTTCCCTGACCGATCCCTTGGGAATGCACAGTCGGTTCTCATAATATAGAAATCCATCAAGTCTTGAATACTCCTTGAACCCGTGCTTTTCGGTTTCTGCCCAGAAATCCTTGAAGTCTGGATCAGTGGCATATTGATCTTTGATATGTTCAAAGCCAATCAGGTGTGTCGTGGCAATGGCCGCCAAGGCTGTCCTTCGGGATAAAGCATCTGCAACAATATTTTCCTTCCCCTTTTTGTACTTGAGCACATACGGGAAAGTCTCGATAAATCCGCTCCAGCGTGCATGCCTTTTTCCCAGTTGTCCTTGATTCCGAATATGCTTGAGGGTTTCGTGGTCCGTATGGATAATGAACTCACGACCCCGGAGATAGTGTTGCCATGTCTTTAAAGCTCGGACCACAGCGTAGAGCTCCTTGTCATATGTAGAATAGTTCAACTGTGCGCCAGAGAACTTTTCGCTGTGGTATGCCACCGGCTTTCCATTTTGTAATAAAACTGCACCCATGCCCGTTCCTGATGCATCGCATTCCACTTCGAATGGAATGTCAAAATCTGGTAGGGCTAGAACCGGCGCATGAGTCAGTTTGGACTTCAGCTCGCCAAAACTCTTTTGTTCAGACGGCCCCCACTTAAAAATAAGTCCTTTCTTAAGCAGTGAAGTTAGGGGTGCCGCAATCAAGCTAAAATTCGGGACGAATCTCCTGAAGAACCCACACAGACCCAAGAACTGTCTAACTTCATGCACATTCGTGGGTGGCTTCCATTCAGAGATTGCCTTTATTTTTGCTTCATCGACCTTAAGACCACCACGTCCCACAATGTAGCCAAGGAACGAGAGTTCAGTCGCATGAAAAGTGCATTTCTCCTTGTTAGCATAGAGCTGAACTTCCCGCAGCCTGTTTAGTACCTGTTGGACATGGGAAAGGTGATCAGACTCACTAGAACTATACACTAAAATGTCATCAAAATATACAACGACAAATTTATTAATGAATTGGCGAAGGGTCTCATTCATAAGTCGCATGAATGTTGAAGGCGCGTTCGTCAGTCCAAACGGCATAACGAGCCATTCATATAATCCGAATTTGGTCTTGAACGCCGTCTTCCATTCATCTCCCGGTTGCATCCGGATCTGATGATAACCACTTCGTAGATCTATTTTCGAGAAAATGCTGGCGTGACCCAGCTCGTCAAGCATGTCGTCCAACCGCGGGATCGGGTGCCGATATTTAATGGTAATTGCGTTCACGGCTCGGCAATCTACACACATGCGCCACGTCCCGTCTTTCTTGGGAACCAACAAAACGGGCACGGCACACGGCGAGAGGCTTTCTCGGACCCATCCTTTATCCATCAACTCTTGAACTTGTCTCTGCACTTCCTTAGTTTCTTCCGGATTCATTCGGTAAGCTGGCCGATTGGGAATTGAAGCTCCAGGCACGAAATCGATTTGGTGCTCGATTCCGCGCAAAGGTGGAAGACCAGCGGGGACTTCATCCGGGAAGATATCAGAATTTTCATCCAACATCCTGGAAAAATTAACAGGAATATTAGGTGCAGCAGTGCAAGTCCTATAGATATCATCAACAGGTTTTGCAAAAGCAAGGAAACAGTAACCTGTGGAACTCGGTGCGCGTATTGTTTGCTCAAAATCGGTTCGGGTCGTCAGTAGACAAGGATTGGCAGACGTGCTCTCAATGCAGAGGGTTTTCCCTTTATCCTTCGATTTCCGCTCGGCTTCGTCTTTCTTCATGTTGGCACGTAGGACTTCCTGATCCGCCCGAACCATTTTTACGGACAGTGGCTTGACATTTATTTTCTTTTGCTTAAAAATAAAAGATAAACAATTGGCACGACCCTTGTATTTGACATCGCGATCATATAACCATGGTCGGCCTAACAAAATATGGCAAGCCGTCATTGGAATGACATCGCAAATGATATTTTCAGAATAGGACCCGATCTTGATAGGAATTTTGGCTCGTCGGTTGACTTTCAGGTCGCTATTGTCATTCATCCAATGGAGGTGGTAGGGACTCGGATGCTCTTCAGTCGGGATACCTAATCTGCGAACAACATAAGCGCTCACAGCATTAGTGCAACTTCCATTATCTACAATTACTGAAGCAACATTGCCCTTTAAATCACAATGACAGTAAAATAAATTCTCCCTTTGTTCGTCAGAACGAGGTTTTTCTTCTGTTCGTTCAGCACTGAGAGTCCGCATAGCCACCAGATTGGTCAATTTGCGATCCTCTTCAACTGTTTCCTCGGCTGCGTAGAATTCATCATTGTCATCGGAGTCCTCATTTTCTTCTCTCTCAGCCTGTTCAGGTTGTTCATCATCAGAGTCTATTATTCTCCAAGATCCGTCTTCCATGAGTGCAGCTCTTTTGGTGAAAGGGCACTCAGGTGAGTAATGTCCCTTCCGACCGCATTTGAAGCACGTGACTTCCTTCTTCCGATCCTTGTCAAATTTAGGCCTCTCGATGACCGCGGGTTTAGGACCTTCCGGACGGTAGGTCTTAAATTCCTTGGCCATTTCGAAACCTTTCGGCTTGGGCTTATCGTCCCTTGGAATGAACGTCTTTTGACCCCAAGGTTTCTGCGAACTTGATCCGGAATCCTGTCGGTACTTCTGCACTCGAGGTCGCTCATCTGTCTCAAGCTTCATGGCTAGCTCCACCAAATCGGACAAAGTGTCATATGGTCGCAGCTTAGCCTCCTTTCGGATCTCGATTCGGAGTCCTTTGAGAAATCTAGACTTCGTGATGCCCTCGTCTTCAACTACTCCGGCTTTCAGTAAGAGAGTCTCCATTTCCTTATAATACTCCTCTACCGACCTGTTTCCTTGAACAAGAAATACAAGTTTATCATATAGGTCCTGACGGTAGTGAGATGGTACAAATCTGTTCTCCATGGCCCTTGTCAGCGTGGCCCAAGTTTGAATAGGATCATAGCCATTCCGGTGGATATCATGAGTCACCTTCTGCCACCATACCAACGCATAATCTTTGAAAGCACAGACGGCCACATTGACCTTTTTGATATCTGCGTAGTTATGACAGTTGAAAATGAGTTCCATCGAATGCTTCCATTCAAGAAATTCATCCGGATTGGATGTTCCTTTAAATGGGGGAATGTCGAACTTGATCCCTTTCAAGTCTCGGTCGGGCTCGTCATTACGATCATTTCGGCGGGGGTTTCTGTGGTACACCTCCTCGTCGGGATCTGAATCGGAATCACGTTGTTGATGTCTGACTGGTCTGGGTGGAGCAGGTACTCGTGGCGGTTGTAGATTCGCGGGTGTCTGAGGTACAGGATTGTTTCGACCAGCGTGTCGGGGTCCTTGCTGCTGGGCCTCGATCTCGGCTTCGGCCTCATCCATTTCATGGCTTTGTACCCCCTGGGGTCCACTTTGATGGCTCCGAGGGGTACTGGACGTTGCAGGTGGAGTGGCCTGTGGAGTTGTTCGGTCAAACACTTCCTGTATCTTCAACTCAAGACGCCTCATGGTTTCCGATTGTACCGCGTTACCATGCATGACCATGTCGTCTTTGAAGGTATCAACCCTATGATTCAAATCATCTATCCGCTGATCCATATTATCCAAACGGGCAGTCATTCTTTGCAACATGTCCATCAAATCCTTGTTAGAAGGTTGACCTGAACCTGCCATTTCAGAAAATTGAACAAGAAGAATTAAGTAGCACCTGCAAAGAAGATGAAAATATTATAGATAATAATAATATTATAGATAATAATAATAATAAAATAAAATAAAAGATGGAATTTATTTGGATCACTCGGTAAAATCACTCAGTTTGCTCACAACCCGATGGCTGAATGCTGGGTTAATTCACAACCTGGTATAAATCTGCAGTCCATAGTGATCACAAACAAATTTCGAGTGGTGGAGAGTGAGGCCTGAATATACGGACGCGCAATACACGGATCAAATGTAACTGCTCGACTCAATTCAAAAATAAGGTATGATTATGTGATATGCAATGCAGTCAATTTAAGTTCAACACCTTATATGAGCAATCGTCACAAGCAACAGTGTATTTGTCCCGGTATAGAAGTGGAAAAATAAAAACCTCACTAAAACACTCGGATAAACCCGTAATACTCAAATGACTTCTCGGGCTAGGTTTCACAAGGGTGCCAGTCCGATATCCACTTTATTGTATAAATACTCAAATGGCTTCTCGGGCTAGGTTTCACGATTGTGCCAGTCCAATATTCACTTTATTGTATTAACACTCAAAATATATAAAAAAAAAAAAAAAAATATGGTGGTGAATCAGTAGCAAAAATTCACACTTGAACTGATAAATTTTCACTGATTTTGTCTTTTTGGATTGATAAATTTGCACCGGCTACAAGGGAAATTTGCTGATTTTGTTTTCTTCTTTGGATGGGTGGCCCACACTAATTAATGCTCATGTCAAGCATTTAATTTCCCAAGTTGATTATACCTTGACCCACATCAATGCTAATCATTCAAATGTCAATCTTTACTTGTCACTTCACCAACTCTTTGTCCAATGTGTAAGAGCATGGGCATGAGATCTTCAAATCTTCATCCAAATAATATGAACACCATGAACAAGCTCAAGAACATCAAGAACATCAACAATATTGTCAAGAACACTCACAATATTTTCTCACAACCCCAAACCCGATCAATCCCCACGGTTGTGTTTAAATTGCTCAAATAATGAGTTAAACTCTAATATGATGCAATACAAACACACAATGGAAAATAACAAGGTTCAAACAACCATAACAAATTGGGGCAGCAAGCATCAACAAGAAAACTTGAATATTTTTGCAATTTTCGGATTTATGTGAACAAGAACACCAAAACTTCAATCGGCCATAACTTTTGATTCCGAAGTCCGTTTTCGATGAACTTTATATGTAAACACATCTACTCGACGAGAGGAACAAGAATATGAAGTCAGATTTTGAATATTTTCAACGAGCTGTTACCAGAATTTCGGAAAAGTGGACAGCAACTATTTTTAGGGTTTTTCGGTGGATTTTTGGAGGAGAAGAAGGGTGTGGAAAAATTTGGGCAGCATATCCCCTTACGAATGGTTGATTATAATTGCCAAATGGAACGTGGTTCCAAATGGGGAATGGTGAAGAACAAGTTTTTGGGGTTTTTCGATTTTTATGGAAAAACAAGTAGAACCAAGTGTAGCTCTGATACCAAATAACTTAGGATGCCATGGATCCCTTGGTTACTACTTGCAAGAACAAGAGGGAAAGGAAAGGATAGGGAAGCAAACCACAACAAGAACCGAAAGGGGAAGCAACCAAGGTGTTTAGAACCGTGACCTCATCCCAATCCTCCAAGCTCAAGCCTTGGTTTAATAATCACAAGGATGCTTCAAGTCCAAAGTGATGAATGTTTCCCAACAAGCATTCAAAGGTGTTTGTGAGAGTGTGTGTAAACTCACAAGGTGATCTTTTGAGAGAAATATCAAGTTAATTTCATTCAAGGCAAAAGATGAGTCTTACAAATGATGGGGGAGGCATATATATAGTGCCAAAGCCCCTAGGAACACTTACAAAGGAAGAAAAATGAAAAAGGGACGAAAATAAGGCCTTGGGCGCTAAGCGGGCGATTTGGGCGCTAAACAGGACTTTGTCCCTATGCGTGGCATGGCGACAGAGCCTGCTTAGCGACAGAGCTTTGGGGACAAGTCCCTTTGTCTCTAAGCAGGACTTTGTCCCTATGCGTGGCATGGCGACAAAGCCTGCTTGGCGACAGAGCCTGCTTGGCGCCATAGCCTTCTTGGCGACAGAGCCCGCTTGGCGACAGAGCCTGCTTAGCGACAGAGCTTTGGGGACAAGTCCCTTTGTCTCTAAGCAGGGCTTTGTCTCTATGCGTGGCTTGGAGACAAAGCGCTTAAGGACAAAAGGATAGGGACAAAGCCTTCTCCCAAAATTTGAAGTCTTATATTATTACATTAATCTATAATATTATCCGACCATCTTCCGACTTTGACCAAAATTTGTCCGGCGACCGGCGGTGGTTCCGGCCGACCTCCGGCGAACTTCCGGTCAATTTTCCGGCGAGCTCCGTTTGACCTTCCGGCGATGCTCCGGTGCTCCGGCGGCTTCTCCGGTCATCTTCCGGCGACTTTCCGGCGACGGCCAACTTCCGGCCAACTTTCCGGCGAGCTCCGTTTGACCTTCCGGTGATGCTCCGATGCTCCGACGACTTCCCCGGTCATCTTCCGGCGACTCTCCGGCGACGGTGATGGCTTACTGCTTCAAAATTGGGGATCCCATGGTTGGAATCCCTCCGGTCTCATCGAGTTGGATCATGATCAATGCTTTCGGATTGTGGCCATCTTCTTTGTTGATTTCGACTTGGAATTCCTCAGACATGAGAAGGCTTGCAATCCGGTCAGTGAACTTCTTGGTCCGGCTCCGGGAGCATGGTCCAGCTGGGATAATTAGTGTTGCAGATTTGGCTACCACGCCACCTCATGTGAGCTCTCATCCTCAAGATCTTCATGATCTCCTTCAAGTTCTTCTTCAAGTGCGTAGATGTCATCCTCATTCTCTTCAAAACCCATGGTATCATCTTCATTCCTACAAGCAAGGTTAGATGCAAACATTGCATTGGATATAACTAAGAGAGCTCTAAACTTTTCAAAGCTTGCATGTGGTCTACCCAAGTACCACTTAATAAGAACACCAAAGTCCATAATGTCCATGTACAAGAATTCAAAACAATTTAAGCCTAAAACATGCTTAAAACAATCAACAAGTAAAATCCTTCTTGTTGTATCTTCATCCCAAGCATGGTACTTGTATGTCATCTTGCACCATTCCTTATAGCTCACCTTAGCAAAGACATTTAAGCACATATCATAAGCACTTGATTCATCTCTTAAATCTTTCCTCAAAAGAAAACAAAAACTAGAAGTAGAATCTTTAACTTCCCTTTTACCAACACCATAAGAAATCAAGATGTTTGAAGTGCCTTCTCCCTCTTGCACTCCTTTCTTCACCACGGCCTTGGAGCTCTCGGCCTTGGTGCTCTCGGCCTTAGTGCCCTTTTTGTATCCCTCTCCATCTTCCTTCATCCTCTTCCTCAAGTTCACTTGATCCTTGTGCACTTCCTTCAAAGACAAAGAAGAGATAACAATCTTAGTATTATCATGGTAAAAGGCAATGGAATTTAAAAGACCATTATATTGGATAGCCTTGTCGGATTGCCAAGGCCTTCCAAGTAAAAGGTGACATGCACTCATAGGAGTGACATCACAAAGAACTTCCTCTTTGTAGATTCCAATCTCAATTGGAACTTTAGCTTGTTGATGCACTTTTTGCTCTCCACTATCATTCATCCAAAGAAGCTTGTAGGGACTTGGATGTTTGAAAGTTGGTAGTGAAAGCTTCCTTATGGCATAGGTGGAAATAACATTGGTGCAACTCCCATTGTCCACAATCACACTAGCATTCCTCCCAAGTATTTTGCACCTACAATGAAACAAGTTGCTCCTTTGTTCTTTCACTCGATCAAGCTCATGGCCCTCCTTAGGAATGCTTCCAAGCATCCTCATGGTCACCAAGGATGAAGATGAAGCCTCTCCATCATCTCCCTCATAGATGCATATGGCCTTGCCTCGGTCTTCTTCCCCTTCACTTGAGCTTGTATCACCTACATCATCATCATCAACATATTCATAAATCCCATCCTCATGCAAAATTAAAGTCTTCTTAGCCGTACAATTAGATGCATAATGTCCCTTTTGATGGCATTTAAAACAAGTAATGTTCTTAAGCTTATCAAGATTAGGTTTAGAAATTTCCCCTTTTTGCTTAACAAGCTCTTTCTCCTTTGGTGGATCTTCCTTCTTGGATGTTTGCCACGGCTTTGAGGTTGTCTTAAACTCCTTTTGATAACCTTGTTTAGGAAATGCTCTTTGCCCTTTGCTCTTGTTTTGATTTTCCACCTTGATGGCAAAGTGCACCATCTCATCTAAGGAATCGAATCTTTGCAAGTTGACCACCTCGAAGATGTCACGCCTAAGTCCCTTCTTGAAACGAGCTCGTGTGACACTATCTTTCTCCTCCATTTGTGTCCTCATCATCAAAAGTTCCATTTCCTTAGCATACTCCTCCACCGATCGGTTGCCTTGGTACAATGATTGCAATTTGAGCTCTTGTTCCTCCATGTAGAAGGGTGGAACAAACCTAGCCTCCATGGCTCGAATCAAGCTCATCCAAGTTTCCACGGGTGTGGCGCCCATTCGATCAAGATCCTTTTTGAATTTCTCCCACCAAGTGATAGCATACTCTTTGAATTCGACCACCGCCACTTGAACTTTCTTGGCCTCCGAGTAATTGTGGCAATCGAACAATAACTCCATTTTGCTTTTCCACTCCAAAAATTCATGAGGATCACTAGTGCCTCTAAAGCTAGGCACTTGAAACTTAATGCTCTTGAGATCATCATCCCGATCATGTCTCCTCATCCTTCGGCCAACTTCTTCATAGTCACCTTCGGATTCACTATCATATGGATCATCATGCCTCGGAACTCGCCTAGGGTGCCTCGATTCTCGTGCATAGTCTCGGCCATTGTCTCGGCCTCGTTCCTCCTCTCGGCCATTGGCTCGGCCATGGTCTCGGCCATGTGGTCGATCTCGGCCTCGGTTTTGAGGGGGTTGGCTCCCTTGTGGAGTTCGACTTCCATTAGATCTAGGACCTCTCCTTGGCCTTCTTGGCTCCTCATGTCCACTTTCCAATGCTAACTCATCTAGAACTCCTTCAAGCTTTCGATCCATCATTCTTTCCATTTGAGTAGTCAAGTTGACTCCCATCTCTTGGAAACGCCTATCGGTTTCCTCCCTTTGTGTGTTCAACAAAGCAATTACATCCTCCAATGTAGCCATTCCTACACAAATCAAAGACAAACAAACTACAAATATATGTATAGGATGTTAGAAAAACAAAAACAATCACAAATGGACCTCACTCAAGTGAATTAGGTACTCTCGGGTCTCTCGATCACACTATCAAGTTCCCTAAACTAGCAACAAGGGATCTTCTCCAAGTGTCTCGAATTCGGCCTCCAAAGAGCTTCTCTTGGTCGAATCACAATGGCAACGTTGGAACTCGAGTGACGTACGCTTTAGAGTAGGAAAGCAAATACTCTAACTCGACTCAATCAAAGAACCGTTAAGAAGATCATGTAAGAAAAACACATAAAGCAAGTAAGAAGCAAATGTGTCCAATTCTTCCAAAAATCCTCACAATATCCCACTAATCAACAATTCGACTCAAGGAAAAATTCCTACACAATCCCAACAATATTTGAGTGAACTCACAACACACAAAACCCTAAAAATTCAAACAATGTCTCGGCCTCAAAGTCAAAACCGAGACTCCACCAAAAACTCAAGAAAAGTAGTGATCAACCTAGGTTTCAAACAACCCTTTGTTGAAATCACCAAAAAGACCAAATGCACTAGGTTTCAACAACCCTTTTGCAAAAACGAAAAATTCAACAAGTGCCCTAGGTTTCAACAACCCTTTGGCAAGACACAAACTCAACAAATTGCCCTAGGTTTCAACAACCCTTTGGCAAGTCACAAATTCAACAAATTGCCCTAGATTTCAACAATCCTTTGGCAAAGTGGTGAGTATGTCAAATACCCTAGATTTCAACAATCCTTTGGTAATGACAAAAAGAACAACTACTCACACACAAAAATTCAACAATCAAGACGAGACTCAAAAAAAATTCAACAAGTGCTACGGCCTCCCGCAATTCCCTTTTTTTTTTTTTATTTATATTTTGTTCTCGGCCATATTTCTTTTTGCGCCGAATATATATATATATATATATATATATATATATATATTTTTTTTTTTAAATCTCGGCTTTTACTAGTGTTGAGATTTGCCTTTTATCAAAAATGCACTTTTACTAGGCCAATAGCAAATTCAACAATTCCAACGAGAAAGAATTCAACAAGCCAAAAATATAACAAGTGAAAAATGACTAGCAACAAGAAACAAAAACAAAGCCAAAAACTACTATGTAAGAAAAATGGGGAAACATCTAAGTACTAAGACAAAGCTTGTCCTAATGCCCTTAACTTCCAAACAACCCCATGTGCTCCCATGTGCAATCTAACTCCCCTATACTCCAATTAACACTAAATTCAACAAGACTCCAATTCCAACAAAACCGCCCCCCCTAATGTGAACCAACTCTCGGCCCTCACTCAAGTTTTGGAAGAAAATTCAACAAATGCTCCGAGATGCTAAAATATGTAATTCTACACAATCTAGATTAGGAAGAATTGACAACTAGCACAAACGGCATTCAACAAGGGCTCAAAAATTCAACAATGAGGGTGATTTCATCATTTCAACAACAAGTGTTCAAGAGTCCAAATACAAGGAAAATTCAACAAACGAATTACAAGGAAATTTCAACAAGCACTTAACATGGGATTAATTCCATAGAATCAAGCATACATGGAATTGAACAAAAAGCAACAATTCAACAACAAGAACACTAAAACCGCCACTAGAAGAGATGAAAATGGCGTCGGTTCCCTATCAACTAATCATGGAATTTCGAAATTAAGCAAGGCTCTGATACCAAAATTTATGCCATGGATCTATGTGCCTAATTTCGAAAGGATCAAATCGAGCAAATCAAAAACAAAGAGGAAGGCCAAATGGCCGAGGCTAGCAAGAAGCAAAAACAAGAGAAATAGCAAAATTACATGGAAATGGGAAGGATGGATGCCTTGATCATCTTCTCCATTGACTCGCAAGACCCGGACCCTTCTAGATTCGAACCATACGCCGCCATGGATGGATTCTTCAAGATTGACCCCGGGGAAGCCTCCTTTAAGCGTCCTCGTGTCACGACCCCTTGAAGCTAGTCCAAAGAACCGATTTGGGAACTCTCCTCTCCAATGGAGCTCTCGGCCGTGGGTGGTGATGGGATGGCCGAAGGCTTTGGATGGGAAGGTTATGGATACCACTCTCAAAAGGCTCTCTCCACCTCTCAAGAACAAAGAAAGGAAGAACTCTTCACTCTCTCAAAAGATCTCTCAAATTCATTCATCAAAGTAAGTCTCAAATGATACAAGTGTGGGAGGGGTCTTATTTATAGACCCCTTTGGACGTCTACTTCTCCAAAAATAATGGAGAATTCGGCCAAACAAGGCCCTTGTGGCTAACCTCCCTCCATCTCAACTCCTAGCAAGTGGAACTTCCCTAATTACAAGCCTAACCATCCTTAAGACCACCTTCGACTAAGACATGAACCTAGTATAGCCTAAACTAACCTAGTATTAGGATGTCTTCCCATATATGTCTTAGGTAGACACTTACAAGTTGGAAAACATAAGTCACATCCTAAACTAGAATGTTTTTGAACATGTAATAAAAACATAGGTAGACATGTCCCAACTCTTGTCTCTTCATGCTTTAATGCTTGTTTCTCCTTCTTTCAACCTCTTTGCTTGTCCAAACTTGCTAATCTCTTCCATCTAGCTTCTCGATGCCACCTTGGAACTCGGATGCCGCCATGTCATCATGTGCCACGTCATCTCGTGCCATGTCATCACATGCTTTGTATGCTTCTTCATGCCTTTAAGCTCCTTCGAAATGGTTTCCAAGTGTGCTTGCATCATTCTCTTTATCATTTGATCCCACCGCAAGTATGATCTCTTGTTTGGACAAGTTGATCGGATTTGACATCCTTGTCAGCAATGTGGCCAAAGGGGAGCAAAAATATCAAACATAGAAAAAGATTATTCTATCAATGCAATAAGAATTAAACACAATAGTATGCCATGCCATCTCCTAATTCTTGTTACTAATTACCAAATCCTAGATCCGAAATTCATAATTCCTAATCCTTAGATCCTAATTCCTAATTGATCATTATCTTCTAATTCCTAAATCCTAATTTCTTAATTCCTAAAATATTAAATAATATATCCTAATTCCTAAAAATCCTAAATTATGTCCTATTAGAAATCCTGAATCCCTAATTAGTCCCTACATTTCTAAATCCTAAATCCTTACGCAATTTTTAAAATCCTAAATTCCTAACCCTAACCCCTAAATTCCTATATCCTAAATTCCTAATCACTAAACGCTAGATTTTTAATTCCTAAATCCTATTCTAAAATACTGATCCCGAAATCCTAATCCTACTTCCTAAAATCCTAAATCCGAGCTCCTAAATTCCTAAACACTAATCCCTAATAATCCATAATTCTTAAATCCCTAAATTCTAAAATTCTTAATTCCTAAATCCTAAATCCTTAATTCCTACATCTTAAAATTATTAGTTCCTACACCCTTAATGCATAAATTCCTAGATCCGGTCATTATTATTATTATTATTATTATTATTATTATTATTATTATTATTATTATTATTATTATTATTATCTTTATTATTATTATTATTATGATTATGATTATGATTATGATTATGATTAAATAGTACTACCTACCACTACCAGCTACACAATCTAGGACCATATTCTAGTTAGGGAACTGTTAACACTTAACATGAACACGTCTTAGAGATCATAACCATCCTATATTGGACATACTAAAAATAAAGCATAAGAAAATCTATTGAGATTATTTATTCCGTGATTTAACAAAACAATGAATGCATAAAAAACAATAAAGTGTACTGAATTTAAAAACATTACATACCTCACTCATGGAAAGTCGCCTATACTCTGCTGGTATGCGACATAAAAGGAACACGATTATGAAAATAACATAACTGAAAACAATGAATGAAATTGACATGAATTTAAATGAACACGCCATAATATAATCAAACTACCCTTCAACTAAATGACCTTTAGAATTTGTGTTCCATCCTTGATATGAAACTTTCATGCCAGTATCTCCCAAGGATCAATAGGCACCCCTAATAATTGACAACTCAAAAATTTATTAGACTACTTAAGAATAAACATATTTGAATTTAACAGAAAAGTCACCAATAAAACAAAAAGAAAATAAATAAATCAAACTCATCAATAAATAATGTAAAAAACTTACTCGAATTCAACGCCTGGGAGACCATTACCAGAATTCTAGAGTGATTCCTCATAGTTGATGGATCGTAACAAACACAAAGCAACAACCAGAAAAACAAGTTATTATTTAACTACAAAATCCAATATCTACGTACATCTACATCGAATAAGCCTATATATAAAATTTCAGCAAAAACACATGTAAGAGTAAGAGTGGTATTCGAGAGAATTCTATCGTCCAGAATGACAGTTCATACTTAAATAATAAAGATTTAGAGCAAACAAGACACTTATAAATGGTGTATCAGTGGTGTATCAGTGAATCAATGGTATAAAATTACAATCCAAAATGTGATAATGAACACTCTAGAATCAATTTTTTTCTGATATACTCTTTTTTTGTGAGATGATATACCATCTTTTGTGAGATGATACAACCACCTCTTTCTTTAAAACAACTAAAATAACATAACATATAAAACCTGACATATTCCCCAACATTTCATTGTTTCGACCCCCTTTTCCATTGGTTGAACCTAATGCTTCCTCAAGATTCACCTCAAATACGCCACTCTCATGATATAAATATGCGCTCCTCACTTTCTGTAGGAAGGAGGATCAACGATCTTTTTAGAGTTACTATTTTTTAGTTTCTAAATTCTAACTATTATCTAATTCCAAACTATTTCTACTTTCTGATTACTAACTATTTCTAACTATTTCTAGTTTCTACTAATTCTAATTTCTAATTTTCAATTAATAATTAGCTTATATTATTTATATTAACTGTTTCTAAATTCTATTTTCTAACTATTTAATATTTCTAAATTCTACCTATTTTTTATATTATTATTATTTAATAATTAGTAATTACGATTTCTAATTTCTAATTACTAACTATTTCTAGTTTCTACTAATTCTAATTTCTAATTTTTAATTAATAATTAACTTATATTATTCATATAATATAGTATATTAATATTATTTAATAATTACTAATTACTATTTATAAATTCTATTTTATAACTATTTTTACTTTCTAAGTTCTAACTACTTTTTCTAATTTTCTATATACATATATTAGTTAATATTAATAATTAATAACTATTAGTATTAACTAATATTAGTAATTATTAATACATTCTAAATACATTTATTAATACATTCTACTAATTAATACATTCTAAATATATTTATGAATACATTCTAATTATTAATACATTCTAAATACATTTAGTAATACATTCTACTAATTAATACATACTAAATACGTTCTACTAATTAATACATTCTAATTACATTCTAAATACATTTATTAATTAATACACTTATTAATACATTCTAAATATATTTATTAATACATTCTAAAAACATTTATTAATTAATATTAATAATTATTAATAATTAATATTTATTAGTATGAATATTTAATAACTATTTATTATTATTTCCTAACTATTTCTAAATTCTAATTACTAAACATTTCTAATTAGTAATTAATAATAATAATAATAATAATAATAATAATAATAATAATAACTACTTCGAAATGCTATTTTCTAACTATATTTTAATTTCTAAATTCTATATTCTAACTTTTATTTACAATTCCTAACTATTTCTAAATTCTAAATTCTTAATTATTACTAACTTCTAACTATTTTAAATTTATAATTACTAACTATTTGTAATTTCAAAATTCTAATCATGACCTATTTTAAATTCTAAATTATAAATATTTTTCGTTTTCTAAGTTGTAACTATTACCAATTTCTAATTCATAATATAAAATATATATTTATTATTTCCTAAGCGCTAATTTTAAATGTCCCAATAACAAAGAAAAATAGTTATAATTTAGAATTTAAAATAAATCCTAAGCCTTAATTCCTAATTCCTAATTGATCATTATCTTCTAATTCCTAAATCCTAATTTCTTCATTCCTAAAATATTAAATAATATATCCTAATTCCTAAAAATCCTAAATTATGTCCTATTAGAAATCCTGAATCCCTAATCCTAGTTCCTACTGTAACACCCCCAATTTCAAAACATCAAAATAAGGGGATGTTACCGCCACATATCTTGGCTAAAATACTATAACACACAAATCAACCAAGAGATGCTAAGGCTCTAATAAGAAAACATACTTTTATTCTCAAATCATGCATCATCTACAAATGTTTCAAAAATTAATTGTGCAAAAGCCATCATGAATTTAAAAAGGGTTTTATTTACTAAAATTTAAATAAAATGCAAAGCTTGAATCCCGCCCCAATGCGTGCACGTGCTCATGACTACTCACTTGCGAATCCTGAAAAAGAGAAAAGAAAAACACACACACAACTCAGTATAAACTGGTAAGTTAACCACAGTTCCATAAGGACAACACAAAGAAATGACACCACCGCAATATTAACATATTTAATATAAAGGCGAATTAATATTGACGAGAACACCCTTAACCGCATAATCTGCATAAAACCGCATAGTCCGCAAATCTTTGTCTAAACCTATAGCACCGGTGCCCTAACCTAGGCCCGCATGCGAGGTTAGGGGTTAGACCCACAATACCGCATAGTCAAAGGTTCGTCAACCTGAATTTAATTAATTTTGACAGAGGGGGCGGGTTACGCCGCTAGAGACCCGTCACGATCCTGCCCCTCAACCGCACAAATCCGCATAAACCACATAAGCATCAACTCGTCAACACCAATTTATCCATATCAAACAATAAAAATAAAACATATTTACTCCAGCAATTCATTTATATGGCCGCACTAACATCATAACTTGACATCTGCAAAGAAAGGACTTAAATTAAACTCACCAATAAGGAACTTAGACATCTGCTCACGTAACTAGATTGACCAGAAGCTTCACTGTGTAAAAAAAAACATAGATGTATGTGTGTTTGGTCCTTAGAATCTATATAATGGATATATTTGTTTAGATATACAGATTTGCGCCCTTGTTCCCTCGCCCACAGCTTTTGACTCCACATAGATTTATCAAGAATCAGTATCCACATGCCACATAACTCCAAATATGCCTCTAACCAATTTATAAGCGAGGAGTATTAGTAAATCAAGATCTATACTTGTATGCCTGCTCTTACACTTTTCTATATATATATATATATATATATATACACATATCTAATGCCCTGTTCCAATAATTATGAGGTTATAGAAGGACAACACGATGACTTCTACTATTCCGGTAAGCACAGGAGCCACACGACACAAATTCACAGATCAAATATGGACAATTAAGAGACAGAAATTTAGGTGAATGTAGGAAACAGGATCAACTTACAGTTCACATTCTAGCAAAGGAGAGAAGAGAAAGAATGTTACTGGACCGAAACATCCAAAATAGACCCAAGGAAATAATAGTTAAATGATTATTACAAAACACTACAACCAAGTGCAGGATCCGCTGATGGCATATTGGGTAATTCAAAGGGATCAAAGATTATAGACTCATGAAATAATGAAAGAGTTACATCCGAAGCACAAAAATTACTGAGACATCTACGTTTCACAAGTAGCCAAAACACTGGCAGAACCACGCATATAGACTTATCAGTTATGATTTATTTGACAAAACGGAATTTGGACAAATATTGGAAGATGAGATTAACTTACAATATGTGACAAATTGAATAGAGGGGAAAGGGACGAAAGCTTCATTGGACGGCTACATTCTTCTCCACGCTCGACACGATGATGCGGAAGAATTTAGGGTTGTTCTAGGTACGACTACCATTACTAATTTATAAAGAACCGAGTTGTTAAATTTGCAAGATTAGTGGGATTTGATCCCCAATTACTCAACTCACTATATTAATCCCATTTTTAAATTTGAATGGAATGGAGTATAACCGTGTTGTATTGTTAGGAGGACAAGATTTGTTTGACCAAGTCTGTGTAGGATAGAAACTAGATCCCTTTAAATATTCTATCCATATTCATTAGCATTTACTTATTACTATTATATTATTGTTATTATCATTAATATTATTACTATTTTTACGGGTATCATAATCTACCCTCCTTAAAGATCGACTTCGTCCTCGAAGTCGCTTTACGTCTAACTATAAGAGTATTCCATGTAAGTGTTGATAGAAATTAGAATGCATGATACAGAGATAGTGCGGTATCTCGACTTATCCTAAAGTGGGGTGCGCATAGGATTGTTATATCCTCCTCCGCTTAGAATTATAGTTATGTCCTCATAACTTCTTAAATTCTTAAAGGGGCATCTTGGGAGGGATGTGACTAGATTAGCAAATTAAGGTGTCTGCATATTGTTAGCTCAATACTAAAGAAGGAGGTCTATGTTGAATAGGCGAAGTTAGGTCTACCAATAACAATAAGTTAAGCGTTAAGACACCAATTGTGCAACCAAGTCAATAATAAGAATTTGCTAACTTAGAAGAGTTAGTTCATAGCTAAAGAATAATCTAGGTTCAAAAACACAAGCAAACAGTGAGGCTAAATATTCAATCAAGCAAGGAAATGAAGTGAATGCAAGTCCTATAATTTCAAATTAAGGGATTCATAAATATATTAATTGCATGCACATGTATGCACTCTCTCGGGGTATTACACCTACATCCTAATTACTAAATCATCCTAATGCTATACTAATTACTAAATTCATAATCCCTAAATTTTAAATTATAAATTCCTAATCCCTAATCTCTAAATCCTAGTTCCCTAATCTCTAAATCCTAGTTCCTACATCCTAAATCCTTTAAATTATAGTTCTTATACTAAATACTAAATTTATGATATCCCTAAATTCCAATATCTTCATCCTAGTTCGTAAATTCTAATCCCTACCCTAAATACTAAATTCATAATCCCTACATTCTAAATTCCTAATCTCTAAACCTTGGATCATAAATCGTAAATTTCTAATCCCTAAATCCTAGTTCCTAATCCTAATTCCTAAAATCCTAGCTCCTATCCTAGATACTATATCCTACATCCTTATTCATGATTCCTAAATTCCTTATCCCTAAATTCTAAATCCTACATTCCTAATCCCTAAACACAACCTAATTCCTATCCTAAATTCTAAAATCTTAATCCCTCAACTCTAAATCCTAAATTCCTAATCCATAAACCATTAATCCTAAAATCACAAAATCCTAAATCCTAGTTCCTAATTCATAACTCCTAAATCCTAGTTACTAATTCCTTACCCCTAAACCCAAAATCCTAAATTTCTAATCCCAAAATCCTACATAAATCCTATATCCAAAATCATACCCTTGTTATTCCTTATTATTGACTCTAATAAGGGCAATAAATTACCTTAAACAAAGCTCGAGAAAGAAATTCAATTACATCACGCCAGATCCTCAGAAAAGTTTATTTTGTAGAAGATCTTCACACAAATCTGCTAAGCATAAGTCAACTATGTGATAACAATTTCTTTGTTCAGTTCACCAAAGACTACTGTTCAACCCTAAATTCATAATCCGTAAATCCTATCTTATTCCCTAAGTCCTAAATCCTACATTCTTAATCCTTAAACACTATATCCTAATTCCTATCCTAGATTCTAAATTCTTAATCCCTTAACTCTAAATCCTAAATTCATAATCCCTAAACCCTAAATCCTAAATCATAAATCATAGATCCTAAATCCTACACTCTAATTCCTAAAAATCCTAGACCCTAAAATTCCTAATTCCTAAATCATATATCCTAGATCTTCCTAATTCTAACTCCTACTAATATCTAATTCTTAATCAAATCCTAATATCCCTAACAAATCCTAAAAATACCTAATCCCTAATTCCCATGCCCTAAATCCTAAAATATCGGATGCATAATTCGTATCACCTAAATTCCTAATTCTTAGTTCCTAAACCATATTTTAAATCGTAAAATCCCAATCCTAAATTCCAAACCTATTATCCTATAAATTACATAGTAAAAACAATGAATGAAAGAAAAGCAAAAAAGAGAAAATTTAAGATAAAAAGGATAAACAAAATAAATACTAGGGAATGTCAATGAAGGGAAAAAGAAAAATTCAAAAACATGAAACAAAAGGGGAATAAAAACCGTTCCGTGCATCCTATCACAAAGCACAAACCTTCGAACTCGATGTTTACCTTAACAACAGATTTTCCTTGTTTTTAATCAAATACCAAATCAATCCAGTGGTGAAGGTTTCAACTGACATACTTACTTTCTAGAGCCCTGCAGCACATAGTGATGAATTTAACAGCAGACAATCCATAAAAGATTACGATCAAACATGATTAATGTGTTGATAATATTATAAACAAATATGAAAGTGAACCTAGAATAATTCATGAACACCAGAAAAAACAACACTATAACTAATTAAAGTTTTTGTCTATACAGTTATAACTTGAGCAGATAAATCAGACATAGCATAATTCATATATTGGGCTAGGTGCTCAAGACAAAGTGATTCAATTAATGCCTTCTTCAGAAAATTAGATTTGGATAAACAAAAAAAAGTGTCCATATGGTCAAGAAGGCATGCAACATATAAAATTTGCTTTCCATTTCAGATGCTGCTTTGTTTCTCTTTGATTTAAACCCACATGCAGATTTTCTTAATGCATAATTTAATTCCGATTTAACAAATACTAAACATGAATTGAAAAAAACAATAGCCTTTTATATATCTTACAATTATAATTTGACAAAACCATCCAGACTGGATAAACAGACTTGTCCTTCTCCTTGAGATATTGCCTAGATATTAAAAAAAAAAAAAAAAAGAAGCAAAAATCCATTAACAACAAATAGTTAAATTATGAACGAACTTTTCCTGAAAATATAAATATCAATGGCATAAGGTAATGTCAAAAGAAAAATGTAATAATACAATCCATTGTTCCAAATGTTTATATTCTGCAAGTTTCAATAACAAACACCAATTCTTTTAATACTATTATGATCTTTGTTTTTACTAAGCGTTTGGCAGTTCATGCGAAGCAACTCAGATTTGGCTTGTTCATGCAAGAAAACAGAACATCGACTCTAATAGGTTTGAAGGTTTGATCATCAACAGTAGTTGCTTTTGGCAGTTCATGAATGTATGTTATGGTGAATGATGGAACTAGCGTCACTATCAAGATTAACTTCTGCCTTTTGTGGAACAATATGAAATAATATCATTTTTATCCAGGACATATAAACATGCAGAAAAGGAACAAAAAACCTGAAACCTATATTTTGCTTAATAAACTCGACAACTACAATATTCATCAAGTAATGCAGCTAACCAGACATTGAAAATAATTTAATAATTTAGAAACATAATATCATGACACAAAGCACAAATTGCATCAATCGAACAACATAGTCTTTCATCAATACAATTCACTCTAGGACTTGCTTGTACCTTGCCCTGGAAGCATGGCCCAGAACGGTTAAACAGTTTTCAAGCTAAATCCCCTTTAATGGCATCCATAAGTGATAGTTCTCTTCCTTCACTGTGCAAGCTAAATTGCATTCGTCAACCAACCTAAAAGCACTATAATGGGCATGTACATCTAATCATAGTTGCCCAAAAGCCTAACCTGTGTGCCAAAGGCTTTCAACAGATTTCCGTGTGCTTTTTCCAGTTGTGTGAGCATAAGTTGGTAGTATAGCGCCTCCATCCATCTCCAATTCAGATATACTATCCCTTATCTTAGCGGAACATAAGTTCTATTTAAAGTCTCTGACTACTAATAAATTATAATATAATCCAAATCTAACTAAATTAAAAGTAAACATTAACAACGAAAAATTATTCAGACACAATATGGAAAAAGAAAAAAATGGATAAAATGTTAGGGACTAAAAATGATATTTTTAAAAATTAGAAGATAATCAAAACAAATTATAACTAAAATTTCTTAATTATAAAATAGATATAGTCCGAATGAAAAGATACCAAAAATGTATAAATAATACTACATCTGTTCTTGTAAATATGAAACATTTGGATTTTCGAAACTATTCATTATTCAACTTTGATTCACGTTTATACAATAGTTATAGAGAAAAAAACATAGTCAAGTGAGATCTTGTTAGAATCATCTCATCTTGTAGTTTTAGAATATCAAATTTTTATAATCTTTACTTGTATATAATGTGAGTTATTACTTGTTAAAAATGTGCATTGGACTGTGTGCGCAGAGTAAGTGTTGCATATTCAGGACGTATTCTTTTAAAACTTTAGGGGTAATAGGGACTAAAATGATATTTATTGAAAACTTTAATAGTGCAAAGCTCCAGTTTTTTAGAACTTTGAATAATTAGGTATCTTTTAGCCATAAAAAAGTTTAAGGTTATATAGATGAAATTGCGATCAAAAAAACAAGAATTACCAGTCTTCTGAAAGTGACTTATCTCAACTTGCTTGCATCCTGTAACTATATATCCTTCAACTCCACGGACAATGTCTCTTTGGAAATGCTGGAGATAAAAACCATGAAAATTATACTATTTCATAAAATAAAATAAGATTAATTGAATGAAACGGAACTCTGATTAAGAGAACTAAATGGAGAAGGTGCAAAAGCTGAAACCACTGCATGCCTTTTTTGAAGACTCAAACACTAAGAAGTCTCCAAGTAAAAATTGCTCATGATCAGTTGTGCATAGGTATAGGATGCAATTAAAACAGAATTTTTTTTAAAAAAATAAAAAGTTATAACCTGAAACAATTCTAGGAATTTCGAAGATTATGAAACAATATGAATTCCTTAAAATTGATGATAATAGTTGCATAGGCACCCGCGGCTGGTCATTCCACACATAAGTTGACCAACGTGCGTCGGAGATTGGGAAACCCAATTTAATGTTAAGGAAATTTTACCACATATATAAAATCGATCATAAATCCGCCCAATTCTTCCATTGCCATCAGCAAAACACTTTGTCCATTCATAGTGAAAACTCACCCCTCCAGCAAAAAAAGAATGGTCTGCGTCTAACTCTAACACTAAAATTCAATGAATCTTTTCGCAGGCAGTTTTTTTTATCATGACTATTCACACTCCAGCGGACACAAAACTATTTGCTACAACACTGGCAAACTGACAAGCAAAGAACATAAAACAGAAAGCAATTGCCTCTAGAACACCCTGCAGTAGACAAAAGAAACATCTACGCATTTGAAAAAATATTGACTTACGTAAAATCGAAATGCCAGAAGTCATCTACACTTACACCACACCGGAATTGCTGTAAGATGTTTTCAAAGATTGCAAGCTAGAGAAGTTAGGCGTCACACATCTAACATAGGAGGCTCCGTAGAATTTAGTGTCTCCAATAATGATTGGAGTTGTAACTGCACCAATTCATCAAAGCATCAATTTTGGATACACTTTTCAGACGAAACTCAAAACATTCCTCATCCATTCAAGGAAATTGATGCATTGCAATAAGGAACAACCAGACATACCTTAAAGCAAGAACCTATGGATGAAAAACTTAGAAGACTTATTTGAATATTTGTTTGTCCCATCAGGAAGTGGAGGGAATAGTCCAGCTACAAACAGCATTTGGAAGCATTCAACGAATCTTGATGTTCAGCAACAACATAATCTTTGTTTTTATCCAAAAACTTATCATATTGTTACTGAACCTGGAGGGGTACAAAATAAAATGCCATGGTCAGATTAATTGAAACCTGAGTTACATATTATTCACTTTGCATCAAAAGTGAATGTGGGTTACCTCTCCTACATAATGAGCAATGGCCAAATCTGTGCGGGACAATTTTGGCCTGATGAAGCGTTTGTGATTTTTAAATGCCTGTATAGCTTTTGTGAAAATGTTTCATGTGTAGAATCAATAAGCAGCATCAAAAGAATTCATTAACGAAAACCTAAATAAAAACACAGATTGACCTTAAAGGACAAGAAGAAGAATTCTTACAGGCTTAAGAACCAGGTGAAGGCTCTCAGATGCGGGTGAAACATCAAAAACACATCACAAAAATCTGTACAGGTACATTAAGCAACACATATCAGCTTACAATATGTTTAGGCATCAAAGTAACTTGAGCAGACACCCTATCCGTGTCCGGTTCAGCCTAGACAACAAGGGGAAAAAAAACACATTTCACCAATACCCAACCTGCATGAATCGATCAAAATTCAACGGTTTTAAATCTACCTTAACTTCTAATGGATAAAATGATGGAAAAAGAAAACAACAAAGCTTTAACTTTTTAATACCACGCCTCAACTCTAAAGTCTTTTGTTTATACCACGCCTCAACTCTAACTTCTGTTTATTAACTTATGTAGTAAATGCCAACACAAAACACCTTCATACAAAATGAGTTAGACTATGTAGGACACCCCATAGTAAGACGTAAGAACCTTTCTTCACCAGTAATCTTGTACATTTTTATAGCTATCTACGAAGAACCAAATGGCGCCAAAAAATTGAACAATTAACTGAGGGATGGTCGTGTAAAACACAAACAACAGCGCCAGAGCTGGCCCAACAATCAATCCTGCACCCCATGTTGTACTAACCTGAGAAAAAAAGGTTAATTTCTCTAAAGTTCTTGCCTGAGCAATTAATAACTACAAACAAGCGTATATAATCACTATGTCTACACTCTCTTACTGCAGGTGATGGTAAACCACATATTAGAGGATTCCAACCATAAACCCTAAATCAGGAGCCAGAGCAATGGTTAATTGAGTAAGGAATTAGCAACGAATGGAAGTGCAAAACACCAGCTGTTTCAGTGAGGCAGAGCGCTAAAAGAGCAACGATACTGACCTTAAGGGGCTGTGAAGCTCGCTACGGCATACCTCAAAGCGGGGATTAAGAATTAAAAAAAAAAAGAATATTCGGCAACAAAGTACCCACACAACAGTTGAGAAGGAAAGCCAAAACTACAATGAGCAACAATTAGAAATAATCAACACTAGTATGAAGCAAAAAGTCATGAAATAGGTAAAATCAAACTAATGTCAGAATTAAACAAAATCACAAGAATTCAAGCAAAATTACAAAATAAATACACAAAAGAAACAAATCACTGAAGTAAACTCGAAGCCAACTGCATCTGCCCTCTTTAGAATGGGGAAAAAACCCGAAGCAAAATCACAGAAGACAATGGGCGATTAAAGAGGTAAGCCGAAATTGAAAGGGAAAATCAAGAGGGGGCTCACTGGTCAGAGGCGATAACGCCGTGGACCGAAGCTGGGATGTTTTTATCTGAGAAAAATACTCTCCTGTTCCAACTTCCTCCTCCTGCATTGGAGTACAACATCTCTTAAAATTGTACCCACATACTATTTCAAATAATATTATATATAATCAGCATTATATAAACATGAAATTCAGTAGTAGAGAATATACAGGCCACTGATATGAATAGACACATGGATTTCACAAAAATGCCAACCAATAAAAAACAATTGAGGCTCCATATCATAAAATTTTCTCATACTTGAACAATTCTGAGTATTGCTATGTAACAAGATTGGAAAAATCACATCCTGGAGAAGAAACGACACCAACAATTGTGATGCTTCCAGTTCTTTCAGGACAACCAAGACAATTTTACATGTACACTTGTAGAAGGATGCCTCTAGATGGAGGAGCTACCAAATAAGTAGGACTCTACATACATCAACATTGTAAAAGATTATTCTAACTATGCAATAAGAATTAAACACAATAGTATGCCACATGCCATCTCCTAATTCTTGTTACTAATTACCAAATCCTAAATTCGAAATTCATAATTCCTAATCCTTAATCCCTAATTCCTAATTGATCATTATCCTCTAATTCCTAAATCCTAATTTCTTAATTCCTAAAATATTTTAAATCCTATATCCAAATTCCTAAAAATCCTAATTCCTGTCCTTGTAGAATCCAAAATCCCTAATACTAGTTCCTACATCCTAACTCCTAAATCATCCTAATACCTATACTAATTAATAAATTCATAATACCTAAATTCTAAATTATAAATTCCTAATCCCTAGTCTCTAAACCATGAATCCTAAATCTAGTTCCTACATCCTAAATCCTTGATCCTAGTTCTTAAATTATAATTCCTATACTAAATACTAAATTTATAATCCTTAAATTCCAAATTCCTAATCTCTAAACCTTGAATAATCCTAAATCCTAGTTTCTTCATCCTAGTTCCTAATTTCTAATCCCTGCCCGAAATACTTAATTCTAAACTCATTATCTCTAAACCCTGGATCCTAAAATCGTAAATTCCTAATCCCTAAATCCTAGTTCCTAATCCTAATTCCTATGTTAAATACTAAATTCATAATCCCTAGATTCCAATAAATCCTAAATTTCTAATCCCTAAATCCTAAAATCATATATCCTAATTCCTAAAATCCTAGTTCCTATCCTAGATACTATATCCTACATCCTAATTCATGATTCCTAAATTCCTTATCCTTAAATTCTAAATCCTAAACTTCAAATCCACAAACCATTAATCCTAAAATCCTAAAATCATAAAATCCTAAATCCTAGTCCCAACTCCTAATACCTAAATCCTAAATCCTAGTTTTTAATTCCTTTTCTTATTTATGGATTTCAGCACCAAAATCCACTACTGCAACATCCGTGTCGGCGCTGCCGGCCCTCCTCTGTTCTCAAGAATTTAGTAGCACTTTCTATGTTCCCAAATTGGATACTTTCTATCTTCACAATTATATCATAGTTTTCTTAAAGATCTCAAACTCTTGACGTTCTTGCCACTTCTTTCTTGGAAGTTGGTCATTTCTGTTGTAAGTTAACACCTATGAAACATTGAGGGCAAAATACATGAAATATTTTGAAGTCATGTAAACAACAACAAACACTAAAAGAGATTAACTAGTTTATTGTTGACGTTATCACAAGCCTCAACCGAATTTAATCTAAGAAATTCCAAGAAACCTTAGTTCGCAAATATATCCCAGAATCTTGACGCGATCACAAACCTCTTCTTCAAGTCTGATTAGAGGTAACAACAGTGAAATAATATATAAAGGCCAACAAAAATCGTAGTATATCGCAAGATTTAAGAATATGAAGTAAACAAGGAAGAATTTAAGTACTATCACAAAAACACAAACCTCTTCTTGAAAGTCCAGTTGTACAGCTTTCGGGCACATGTTTCATGTGTTGAACAAGGAAACATACGATGCAAGACAAAGCACAAATCCTGGCAAGAAAGAAAACAAATTCAGAGTTTTGAACTTACCAAGTCTCTTTGAGAAAGACCTACTATATGCCACCTTGTTCCTGAGATTTCCCAAAAGTCGCATAATTACTTGTGAAAGAGAAGTTTTCAGAGAGTGACAAAATATAAGAAAAGCATGTAGTGACAATTATTGTTTCGGCAGCAAATGGCAGCAAAACCAAGGCAAAAACTTCTCGGGTTCATGTGGTTCAACAAAGAATTTGGAATCAGATTCAGATTCATTTGCTTAAGGATTTGCCTACACAATTTATCTATTAATGAAACCAAATCATATTTTTAAATCATTTTATCCAAACACGAAGGTAGATTTCTATCCAATGATAGCGGAATCCACTTACCAAACAGACCTCGGAATTGATTCAAGATGGGAGTGCAGAGACCAACTAAGCACACAAGGGCAGGGAATAAATTATATGTAAATACATGAATAAAGAAAATAATCATCGTAAGAAAAGCTGGAAATGGTGCAAACACCCCCTCTGCAATTTGATCCAAAATGTCTTGATTGTCAATGAACTTCACGCAGCTCCAGTGAATTTGTTCTATCATCCACGCCCCTTGCACCTCTTGCACCAATTTCAAGCATGCTTTGTACTCCCTCCGTTCTTTAAAAGTTGTAACATTTCTGTTTCTCACGCAATCCAATACACATTTTTAATGCTTAATATCTCAAATTCTATAAAAGTAAAAATTATGAATGTTTAATATTATAAAACTACGTGATTAGACGAATCTAACAAGATCTCATTTGACTATTTTTTATCTTATATTACTATGTTAAAAAATTGAATCAAATGTATGTAATGAATAGTATAAACTATTTACATGTTACAATTAATAAAAAACGGAGGGAGTAGTAAAAAGTGTAGTAACATTAACTACTTTTTCTAATTTTCTAAATACATATATTAATTAATATTAATAATTAATAAATATTAGTATTACTAATATTAATAATTATTAATACATTTATTAATATATTCTACTAATTAATACATTATAAATACATTTATTAATACATTCTAAATACATTCTAATTATTAATACATTCTAAATACATTTATTAATACATTCTACTAATTAATACATACTAAATACATTCTACTAATTAATACATTCTAATTACATTCTAAATACATTTATTAATTAATACACTTATTAATACATTCTAAATACATTTATTAATACATTCTAAATACATTTATTAATTGATATTAATAATTACTAATAATTAATATTTATTAGTATGAATAATTAATAACTATTTATTATTATTATTTCCTAACTATTTGTAAATTCTAATTACTAAATAATTCTAATTAATAATAATAACAATAATAATAATAATAATAATAATAATAATAATAACTACTTCGAAATGCTATTTTCTAACTATCTTTTAATTTCTAAATTTTATATTCTAACTTTTATTTTCAATTCCAAACTATTTCTAAATTCTAAATTCCTAATTATTACTAACTTCTAACTATTTTAAATTTATAATTACTAACTAATCATGACCTATTTTAAATTCTAAATTATAACTATTTTTTGTTTTCTAAGTTGTAACTATTACCAATTTCTAATTCATAATATAAAATATATATTTATTATTTCCTAAGCGCTAATTTTAAATGTCCCAACAACAAAGAAAAATAGTTATAATTTAGAATTTAAAATAAATCCTAATCCTTAATTCCTAATTCTTAATTCCTAATTCCTAATTGATCATTATCTTCTAATTCCTAAATCCTAATTTCTTAATTCCTAAAATATTAAATAATATATCCTAATTCCTAAAAATCCTAAATTATGTCCTATTAGAAATCCTGAATCCCTAATGCTATACTAATTACTAAATTCATAATCCCTAAATTTTAAATTATAAATTCCTAATCCCTAATCTCTAAATCCTAGTTCCTACATCCTAAATCCTTTAAATTATAGTTCATATACTAAATACTAAATTTATGATATCCCTAAATTCCAGTTTCTTCATCCTAGTTCTTCATACTAAATTTAGACAATATACAAATCTAATGTGCGAACAAATGGATTTCATACGGATAATAAAATCTACAAGGTTTTTTAGTCTTTAACATGGAAATCAGCTCTTGTTTAGATTCATGCACACAGGTCCCATTCATCAAACAACAAAATGAGCTTCTCAACACCCACATACTACTTCAAATAATATTGTACATATAATCAGTATTATATAAACATGAAATCCAGTAGTAGAGACATATACAAGCACAAAATGAATAAAGAACTACACATGGAATTCACAAAAATGCCGACGAATAAACAAAAAGAATCGAGGTTCCATATCATAAAACTTTCTCATACTTGAACAATTCTGAGTATTGCATATGTAACAAGATTGGAGAAATCACCTGGAGCAGAAACGACACCAACAATTGTGATGCTTCCAGTATTTCAGGACAACTAAGACAATTTTACCTGTACACTTGTAGAAGGATGCCGCCAGATGGAGGAGCTACCAAATACGTATGACTGTCTACATACATCAGCATGGTAAAAAAAAAAATATAGGCAATGTGGCCAAGGGGAGCAAAAATATCAAATATAGAAAAAGATTATTCTATCTATGCAATAAGAATTAAACACAATAGTATGCCATGCCATCTCCTAATTCTTGTTACTAATTACCAAATCCTAGATCCGAAATTCATAATTCCTAATCCTTAGATCCTAATTCCTAATTGATCATTATCTTCTAATTCCTAAATCCTAATTTCTTAATTCCTAAAATATTAAATAATATATCCTAATTCCTAAAAATCCTAAATTATGTCCTATTAGAAATCCTGAATCCCTAATTAGTCCCTACATTTCTAAATCCTAAATCCTTACGCAATTTTTAAAATCCTAAATTCCTAACCCTAACCCCTAAATTCCTATATCCTAAATTCCTAATCACTAAACGCTAGATTTTTAATTCCTAAATCCTATTCTAAAATCCTAATCCCGAAATCCTAATCCTACTTCCTAAAATCCTAAATCCGAGCTCCTAAATTCCTAAACACTAATCCCTAATAATCCATAATTCTTAACTCCCTAAATTCTAAAATTCTTAATTCCTAAATCCCAAACCCTTAATTCCTGCATCTTAAAATTCTTAGTTCCTACACCCTTAATGCATAAATTCCTAGATCCAGATTATTAATATTATTAATATTATTATTATTATTATTATTATTATTATTATTATGATTAAATCATAGCTACCTACCACTACCAGCTACACAATCTAGGACCATATTCTAGTTAGGGAACTGTTAACACTTAACATGAACACATCTTAGAGATCACAACCATCCTATATTGGACATACTAAAAATAAAGCATAAGAAAATCTACTGAGATTATTTATTCCCTGATTTAACAAAACAATGAATGCATAAAAAACAGTAAAGTGTACTGAATTTAAAAACATTACATACCTTACTCATGGAGAGTCGCCTATACTCTGCTGGTATGCGACACAAAAGGAACACGATTATGAAAATAACATAACTGAAAACAATGAATGAAATTGACATGGATGCCCCGACGGTCAACGCGACGGTCAACATTGCAATACCATATTTTGGTGAAGGACCAAAGACGAGAGCTAGAATCAACAAGTTCATTCATGCCTTGGAGAATTATATAAAGCAAGGAAGTTCAATTGAGGAAGAACAAGAGGAAGCACACGTGGCAGCAGGCTGTTCGGTCACGTCGTCGTATTTCAACGTTCCCAAAAATGCGATTTCAACGCTTGGTCGGAAAGGCGACGTTCTAAGGATCGCGTGGGCTTTTGAATCGCCTCAATCGGAGTTCTAGAACTCCGGGAAACGTATCCTTAACATACGCTAAATAAAGGGGTCATGAAAGGGAGACAAGAAACCATGATTTCTATTACATCTTCCTTAAACAAACCTAGTCAAGTTTAAACAACCTTAAACTAGTTTTGGATGATATATCATACTTTGATAATCATGATTATGAACTTGATTAAGTACTAAACATCTCTTAATGACTTCTAATCTTGTTTTGAAGGTGTTAAGGACAACCGAAGAACACTTCCATGCCTTAGTCTTTTTGATATATCTTTTCCCTTGCTTTGTTCTTATGCTATGTCTTTAATAGTGCTTTGTTCTTATGACTTTTCTTGTATTTTGTAGGCATAGGGCGAGTAGAAGCGTAAAAAGTGACTTCGGAAGCTCGCAAATCACTTCAGCAAAGTTCATCACATGGCGTGAAGAGAAGTGATATAGCGAGGAGGAAAGTCTGGACAGTGCGAGAGGATTCCGTCACAAGCCATGCGATGTTCAGTATATCGCGAGGAAGAGATCAGTATATCGCGAGCAAAGTTCTGGACGTATCGCGAGCATTTCATCACATCGCGTGGGAAGTTCAGTACATGGCGGGAAGGAAGCTTTGAGGTGGAAGTTACTTCACTTGCAACTTGTTGAGAAGGTCACCACTAAAGAAGGGGGAAACTTGTCACCTCTTGAGGAGGTCATATGTAACTTCCTTTGTTGACTTTTAAGGCATTAAGTGGGAGAGTGTAACTTCCCTTGTAACTTGTTTACCTCTTTAGTAGGTCATCTTTACTTGTAATCATAGGTCACTCCTATCCTCCCTCCATCTATAAATAGGGGATGACTTGAATTCATTTGTAATCTTTCAACCTTTTGATCATTTGTAAAACTTGAGATTTTTCTCATTTGGAATGAAATATTCCTTCTTCTTTTCTTTCAATTTTCGTCACTTGTGAAGGGTGAGAAAATGAGAGACGTTTAGCCTACGTGAGGGCGTGAAATCGGGTGAAGCTTGGAGTAGCTTTGTTCGTGGAGACGAGGAATGGACGTCCTCGGGTTCCCTCGGTCGATTGCTCGATTTGGAGTGGATGAGGCCATGTAGAAGGCATTGGTTGCTTCCATCGAGATCGTGTCATGAGGCTAAGTCCACTATCCTTTCAATTCCGCATTATTTTCTCTTTTCCATCGGATCGCAACTCTCAAACTCTGATCTCTTCTCCGCTTAGGATATATTTGCGATTCGACTTTGTTGTTGTTTTGTGATCATCCATAAGGATCCATGGCATTAGTTTTAAATTTGGTATCAGAGCATGGTATGGATTGATCATTCGTTTTATTTTCGTTTAGATATCATAAAAATACCAAAAATTTCGTCATTTCCGTTTGCTTGAAAATCTGCTACTGTTTTGCCGTTTTTCCGCATCGTTTCTTGTTCAAATCTGGTGTTTCTTGTGCCTATCTTCAAATTCAGATCGTGAACTTCAATTTAGGCACTTGAATGACTTGTTTTGGTTACGTATTGCTTGAGATATCGTCGATTTGAAAATTCTGCCATCTTGTCAATTTTGTGCGATTTTGTTTGCTTGACCTCTAAGTGTTACAAGTTATTTCCTTGTATTCAATTGCAATATTTTGAGTGATTGACATTGTTGAAAGTAGTTCATATGTATCACTTGTTGAAAATTGATATGCAATTGTATGCTTGAGACGAAGTGGTCACATTGGAACTTGGCACATCAAGTTGGAGATCGACATATCGAGTCGGGAATTCACACTTGTGTTGTTTTGGACTCAAGCTCACGCTTTGACAATCCAATTCACACTTAAAAACCACTAGCTTAACGCTTTGTTACTTGGACAAGCTTCTCGCTTTGTTCCTTGTACAAACGTTTAACTCGTTGTAACGCCGAAGGTTTGAACCTATACTTAGTCAAAAACGGAAGCCTCGCTCCTCGCGATGTCTTCACAAGCCTCGCTTTGTTAAATATCGCGAACCTCAAGACTTGATCTTTTCGAAGCCGCGAGTTTCGTTCCTCGCTTTGTTACCGCGAGCCTCGCTATACGCGTCTCGCCTTGATATCGCTACACGCTCCTCGCTTTGTTCTTGTACTTTGTTGATTTGTTGTATTTTCATTCACGCCTTATTTTGTTTGGTTGTAAGTTGTTACTATTGTCAAATTGTAACTACTAGGCCAAGTAAAAAGGCTATATCAAAAAAAAAAAAAAAATACTTGAAAAGGCAACACTCAACAACATCTATAGCAAAAGCCGAGTTGTTGAAAAAGGCACTCTCATTGTTGAAAAGCCGAGAGTTTGAAAAAAAAAAAAAAAAAGAAAATATATATAAAGCGGGTGGCCTAGTAAGCTTTGTAAGCATTGTATACATTTGTTCCTTTGTTGTATTTTGGTCGAAGGTTACTTTCACCGCCGGAGTTACTATTCCTCGCCGGAAGTTACTGTTCATTCGCCGGAGTTACTGTTCACTCATCGGATCAACGTACATTGCATGATTTTGAATACTTGTGTGCATTGTTCTCTTTCACTTGTTAATTTGCTTGGAATTTGCATGCTTGTATCACTTCCGCGCTTAATTTTTGATTGAGTCGAACTTTGATATAAGATTCATATCATAGTGCGTACGTATATCAAGCACTCACCATTCCAAAAGAGGGCTTGGGGATTGATATTCGAAGTCGCCGCTTGAACTTACTACTCCTAGCGGACGCCGAAGAGTGTTTGAGTGATCATACCAAAATACACGAGCGAAACCTTACCACTTGAGTGAGATTCATTTTATTTTCTAACATTCAATACATATAGCATATTTCTACATTCTTTTGTAGGTGCATAATGGCATCCATGGAGGATTTAATGAACGCTATTACGTCCTTGGGTTTAAAGATGGATTCGCAAAAAGGAGAATTGCAAAATGAAATTGGCCAAGTCAAAGGAGATATGTTGCGTTATCAATCGAATTTGGAGAAAAGGATGAATGCACATCTTCGAAATATAGAAGATGCCGCGCAAGCACAAATTCGAGAAGCTATGGGAACCACAAGTAAATCTTCTCCCATAAGGCAAAGACCGGGTAAAGGAATTGACTTGGAAAGTGATGAAGACTCACCTAGAGTTTCACATGATGAAGAGTCACCACGTCATCATAATAGAAGGGCTGTTCGGAATGTCACGCGACAAGACGAAGAGGTTAAAGGAATTAAATTCTCTATTCCTTCATTCAAAGGTACTAATGATCCCAACGAATTTCTTGAATGGAGAAGTCGTATGGAATTTGTTTTTGCTTGTCACAATTACACCGAACGCAAGAAGCTTCAATTAGCTATTGTGGAATTTAAAGAGTATGCTCTTACGTGGTGGGAGAAAATGCAAAAGGATTGTGTTAAGTTGGGATTAGAACCGATTAATACTTGGGGAAGTTTGATTAGGACGATGGAGCATAGATTCGTGCCTCCTACGTATAAGAGACAATTGCTTCGGAAGTTGGAATCTTTAACACAAGGGTCTAAAAGTGTTGATGAGTATTACAAAGAGATGGAGACCTTGATGTTACGAGCTCAAATCAATGAAGATGAAGAAAGCACCATGGCACGCTTCATGGAAGGTTTGAGAAAAGAGATCATGGAAATAGTGGATTTGTATCCTCACGAGACCATCGAAGAGTTAGTCAACTTAGCTACCAAGACCGAACGCAATGTGAAGAAGAGACATCCTTCAAACTTCAAGAGCAACATGAATAGTAAGACTACCAATTCATGGGGGTCGAAACCTTGGAATAATGGAGCTCAAAAGGGGGCTGTTCCAAAGCCGTTTGAAAAACCGAAGGATTTTCCTAAATATTTTCCTAAAGAGGATAAGCCGAAGACATTCAATAAAGCAAAGGATGTTACTTGCTTTAAGTGTCAAAGGAAGGGACACTACGCTAATGAGTGCCCTAACGAGAGAAAATTTTTTGATAAAAAGAATGGCGTCATGAGAAATATTGTGATTTTGCAAGACGGAGGAATGACCTTCCTTTCGGATAGTGAGACCGAGAAAGAGGAAAATGAGGAAGGTGAGAATGAGTATGATTGTGAATATGAAGATGATGATCCTACACAAGAAGTTGATCACGTCGGAGAAATAGAAGACGAACTTTCTATTGTTGCTATGAGATCCTTAAGTGCATTAAAGGAAAATGTTGATGGGGATCGTATTAAGGATCAACGGGAAAATCTCTTCCATACGAAGTGCAAAATCATGGGATACATGGCCGCGGTTATAGTTGACAACGGGAGTTGTACAAATGCCGTGTCTTGGGACGTCATTGATAAATGTGGAATTAAATCGAGTCCACATCCGAAACCGTATCACTTGCAATGGATGAATCAAGGTGGAGAAATGAAAGTCACCAAGCAAGCACTTGTTCCTATATGCATAAGTTCCTATGAAGAAGATGTGCTTTGTGATATCATTCCTATGACCGCATGTCATATACTTCTTGGGCGACCTTGGCAATCGGATCATGGAGTCATCTATGATGGCAAGCTCAATACCATCCGATTCATGCACAAAGGAAAGAGGATCGAGATTTCATCATTGTCTTTAAAGCAAGTGAGGGCGGATCAAGAGAAACTTAAGGCTAAGATCAAAGCCAAAACCAAAGCTAAAGCTAAAGCAAAGGGCGAAAGTTCATCATCACCCATGCTTACGTCGATTAAAGAGTTGAAGCATGAGCTATCACATACTCCACAGGGAAGTATTTTTCTTATGGTTTGTAAAGATGTCGTTACTTCTAATGAACATGATACTTCTTTGTCTAATTTTCCTATTTCTTTTGCTAGGATGCTTGAGGAAAATCAAGATGTCTATCCCGAAGAGCTACCTGCGGGATTACCACCTATTAGAGGCATTGAACATAAGATTGATTTTACACCAGGATCTTCAATTCCAAATAGGCCAGCCTATAGGATGAATCCGGAAGAGACAAAGGAAGTACAAAAGCAAGTTCAAGAGCTTTTGGATAAAGGATGGGTTCGAGAATCCATGTCACCTTGTGCGGTGCCCGTGTTACTTGTTCCTAAAAAGGATGGTTCATGGAGAATGTGTGTTGATTGTAGGGCGGTAAATGCTATAACCATTAAATACCGACACCCTATACCACGTTTAGACGACATGTTGGATGAGATCAATGGAGCGGTCATCTTTTCTAAGATTGATCTACGGAGTGGCTACCACCAAATTCGCATGGAACCAGGTGATGAGTGGAAAACCGCATTCAAAACAAAACTTGGTTTGTATGAATGGTTGGTAATGCCATTCGGCCTTACTAATGCTCCTTCTACCTTCATGCGATTAATGAATCATACTTTAAGAGAATATATTGGTAAATTTGTGGTTGTTTACTTTGATGATATTCTGATATATTCTAGGTCCGAAGAAGAGCATGTTGAGCATGTGCGAAAAGTTTTTGGAAAGCTTCGAGAAGCTCAACTCTATGCTAACTTTAAGAAATGTATCTTTCATACTAATGAGGTTATTTTCCTTGGTTTTGTAGTAAGCAAGGATGGTTTGAAAGTTGATAATGAAAAGGTAAAGGCCATACAAGAATGGACCGCGCCTACCAATGTTGGAGAAATTCGGAGATTTCTTGGCATGTGTGGTTTCTTTAGGCGCTTTGTGCCTAATTTTAGCATCATTGCCGCGCCTCTTACTTCACTTCTGAAGAAGGACGTCGCGTACATATGGAAGCCGCATCATCAGGAAGCATTTGAGCTATTAAAGTCTAAATTGATTAGTGCACCAATACTTGCATTGCCTAATTTTGATATTCCTTTTGAACTTGAGTGTGATGCTTCAGGTAAAGGAATGGGAGCCGTGCTACTTCAAGATGGAAGAGCTGTAGCATATCATAGTGAGAAATGGGGCGGAGCTGCTCTCAATTATCCTACTTATGATAAAGAGCTCTATGCTATTGTGCGAGCCTTACGGACTTGGCAACACTATCTCATGGGAAGAGAATTCATTATCCACACGGATCATGAAACTCTCAAACACTTGAAGAGCCAAGGGCAAGTGAGTAAACGGCATGCAAGATGGATTGGATTTATTGATACTTTTCCCTACATCATAAAGTATAAAAGGGGTAAGGAAAACGTAGTGGCCGACGCACTATCGAGAAGGTTTGCTTTAATTTCTTATGCTACTACGCATTTACTTGGATTTGATCATATTAAGGAATTATATGCTAATGATCAAGATTTTGGAGATATTTGGTTTAAATGTGAAATACATGGTTTTGAGGATTTCTACAGGTTCGAAGGATACCTCTATCAGGGGAATAAGCTTTGTATTCCTAAATGTTCTTTAAGAGAACTTCTTATTCAAGAAGTACACGGAGGAAGTGTAATGGGACACTTTGGTGTCAACAATACTATGGAAATACTTGGTGAGAAATTTTATTGGCCGAGCATGAAGAAAGAGGTTGCCGCATACATTTCTAAATGTATCACATGTCTCAAGGCCAAATCTACGCTTAAACCGCATGGGCTATACACGCCATTGCCGCCACCTGAAGGGCCTTGGCTAGATATTAGTATGGATTTTGTACTTGGTTTACCTAGAACAGCACGCGCTAAAGATTCTATCTTTGTTGTGGTTGACAGGTTTTCCAAAATGGCTCATTTTATCCCGTGCGCTAAGACCAACGACGCTCACCATGTGGCTAAGATTTTCTTTAAAGAGGTGGTACGTTTACATGGAGTACCAAAATCGATTGTCTCAGACCGCGACGCTAAATTTGTAAGTTACTTTTGGAAGTCATTATGGCATGAGATTGGTACCAAACTGTTATTTTCTTCTTCTTACCACCCACAAACCGATGGTCAGACAGAATCAGTCAATCGGGTTTTAGGTAATTTGCTTCGCATAATTGTGCATAGCAATAGTAAGAGTTGGGACGAATGTCTACCATATATAGAGTTTGCTTATAATCGCCATATACATAGTGCAACTCATATGTCACCTTTTGAAGTCGTTTATGGCTTTAACCCTCTTACTCCTACTGATTTGTTGCCATTGCCACGCAATGAGCATATGAATATTAATGGCAGAGACCGTGCTAGAGCTATAAAGGAGATGCATAAGAATGTCAAGGAGAGCCTTGAGAAATCAGCTGCTACTTATGCTAAGTATGCAAATCGAGGGAAGAAAGAATTGGTCTTAAACCCCGGTGATTGGGTATGGGTACATATGAGGAAAGAAAGGTTTCCGATGCAAAGACGCAACAAGTTATCTCCAAGAGGAGACGGACCTTTCAAAGTGCTTGAACGAATCAACAACAACGCCTATAAGTTGGAGTTGCCCGGTGATTATAATATCAATGCTACATTTAATGTTGCTGATCTTTCTCTTTTCGACAGGGCTGACGAAGAGCAAGAACGGTTGATGGCTCAACCTTCGCAAGGGGGAGGGGATGACATGGATGCCCCGACGGTCAACGCGACGGTCAACATTGCAATACCATATTTTGGTGAAGGACCAAAGACGAGAGCTAGAATCAACAAGTTCATTCATGCCTTGGAGAATTATATAAAGCAAGGAAGTTCAATTGAGGAAGAACAAGAGGAAGCACACGTGGCAGCAGGCTGTTCGGTCACGTCGTCGTATTTCAACGTTCCCAAAAATGCGATTTCAACGCTTGGTCGGAAAGGCGACGTTCTAAGGATCGCGTGGGCTTTTGAATCGCCTCAATCGGAGTTCTAGAACTCCGGGAAACGTATCCTTAACATACGCTAAATAAAGGGGTCATGAAAGGGAGACAAGAAACCATGATTTCTATTACATCTTCCTTAAACAAACCTACTCAAGTTTAAACAACCTTAAACTAGTTTTGGATGATATATCATACTTTGATAATCATGATTATGAACTTGATTAAGTACTAAACATCTCTTAATGACTTCTAATCTTGTTTTGAAGGTGTTAAGGACAACCGAAGAACACTTCCATGCCTTAGTCTTTTTGATATATCTTTTCCCTTGCTTTGTTCTTATGCTATGTCTTTAATAGTGCTTTGTTCTTATGACTTTTCTTGTATTTTGTAGGCATAGGGCGAGTAGAAGCGTAAAAAGTGACTTCGGAAGCTCGCAAATCACTTCAGCAAAGTTCATCACATGGCGTGAAGAGAAGTGATATAGCGAGGAGGAAAGTCTGGACAGTGCGAGAGGATTCCGTCACAAGCCATGCGATGTTCAGTATATCGCGAGGAAGAGATCAGTATATCGCGAGCAAAGTTCTGGACGTATCGCGAGCATTTCATCACATCGCGTGGGAAGTTCAGTACATGGCGGGAAGGAAGCTTTGAGGTGGAAGTTACTTCACTTGCAACTTGTTGAGAAGGTCACCACTAAAGAAGGGGGAAACTTGTCACCTCTTGAGGAGGTCATATGTAACTTCCTTTGTTGACTTTTAAGGCATTAAGTGGGAGAGTGTAACTTCCCTTGTAACTTGTTTACCTCTTTAGTAGGTCATCTTTACTTGTAATCATAGGTCACTCCTATCCTCCCTCCATCTATAAATAGGGGATGACTTGAATTCATTTGTAATCTTTCAACCTTTTGATCATTTGTAAAACTTGAGATTTTTCTCATTTGGAATGAAATATTCCTTCTTCTTTTCTTTCAATTTTCGTCACTTGTGAAGGGTGAGAAAATGAGAGACGTTTAGCCTACGTGAGGGCGTGAAATCGGGTGAAGCTTGGAGTAGCTTTGTTCGTGGAGACGAGGAATGGACGTCCTCGGGTTCCCTCGGTCGATTGCTCGATTTGGAGTGGATGAGGCCATGTAGAAGGCATTGGTTGCTTCCATCGAGATCGTGTCATGAGGCTAAGTCCACTATCCTTTCAATTCCGCATTATTTTCTCTTTTCCATCGGATCGCAACTCTCAAACTCTGATCTCTTCTCCGCTTAGGATATATTTGCGATTCGACTTTGTTGTTGTTTTGTGATCATCCATAAGGATCCATGGCAGAAATTGGCATGAATTTAAATGAGCACGCCATAATATAATCAAACTACCCTTCAACTAAATGACCTTTAAAACTTGTGTTCCATCCTTGATATGAAACTTTCATGCCATAATCTTCCAAGGATCAATAGGCACCCCTAACAATTGACAACTCAAAAATTTATTAGACTACTTAAGAATAAACATATTTGAATTTAACAAAAAAGTCACCAATAAAACAAAAAGAAAATAAATAAATCAAACTCATCAATAAATTATGTAAAAAACTTACTCGAATTCAACGCCTGGGAGACCATTACCAGAATTCTAGAGTGATTCCTCATAGTTGATGGATCGTAACAAACACATAGCAACAACCAGAAAAACAAGTTATTATTTAACTACAAAATCCAATATCTACGTACATCTACATCGAATAAGCCTATATATAAAATTTCAGCAAAAGCACATGTAAGAGTAAGAGTGGTGTTCGAGAGAATTCTATCGTCCAGAATGACAGTTCATACTTAAATAATGAAGATTTAGGGCAAACAAGACACTTATAAATGGTGTATCAGTGGTGTATCAGTGAATCAATGGTCTGAAATTACAATCCAAAATGTGATAATGAACACTCTAGAATCAATTTTTTTTTTTTTTCTGATATACTCTTTTTTTGTGAGATGATACAACCACATCTTTCTTTAAAACAACTAAAATAACATAACATATAAAACCTGACATATTCCCCAACATTTCATTGTTTCGACCCCTTTTCCATTGGTTGAACCTAATGCTTCATCAAGATTCACCTCAAATACGCCACTCTCATGATATAAATATGCGCTCCTCACTTTTTGTAGTAAGGAGGATCAACGATCTTTTTAGAGTAACTATTTTTTAGTTTCTAAATTCTAACTATTATCTAATTCCGAACTATTTCTACTTTCTGATTACTAACTATTTCTAACTATTTCTAGTTTCTACTAATTCTAATTTCTAATTTCTAATTTTTAATTAATAATTAGCTTATATTATTCATATTAACTATTTCTAAATTCTATTTTCTAACTATTTAATATTTCTAAATCTAACTATTTGTTATATTATTATTATTTAATAATTAGTAATTACGATTTCTAATTACTAACTATTTCTAGTTTCTACTAATTCTAATTTCTAATTTTTAATTAATAATTAGCTTATATTATTCATATTAACTATTTCTAAATTCTATTTTCTAACTATTTAAAATTTCTAAATTCTAACTATTTGTTATATTATTCATATAATATAGTATATTAATATTATTTAATAATTACTAATTACTATTTATAAATGCTATTTTATAACTAATTTTACTTTCTAAGTTCTAACTACTTTTTCTAATTTTCTAAATACATATATTAATTAATATTAATAATTAATAACTATTAGTATTAACTAATATTAGTAATTATTAATACATTCTAAATACATTTATTAATACATTCTACTAATTAATACATTCTAAATACATTTATTAATACATTCTAATTATTAATACATTCTAAATACATTTATTAATACATTCTACTAATTAATACATACTAAATACATTCTACTAACTAATACATTCTAATTACATTCTAAATACATTTATTAATTAATACACTTATTAATACATTCTAAATACATTTATTAATTAATATTAATAATTATTAATAATTAATATTTATTAGTATGAATATTTAATAACTATTTATTATTATTTCCTAACTATTTCTAAATTCTAATTACTAAACATTTCTAATTAATAATAATAATAATAATAATAATAATAATAATAATAATAATAATAATAATAATAACTACTTCGAAATGCTATTTTCTAACTATCTTTTAATTTCTATATTCTATATTCTAACTTTTATTTACAATTCCTAACTATTTCTAAATTCTAAATTCCTAATTATTACTAACTTCTAACTATTTTAAATTTATAATTACTAACTATTTGTAATTTCAAAATTCTAATCTTGACCTATTTTAAATTCTAAATTATAAATATTTTTCGTTTTCTAAGTTGTAACTATTACCAATTTCTAATTCATAATATAAAATATATATTTATTATTTCCTAAGCGCTAATTTTAAATGTCCCAATAACAAAGAAAAATAGTTATAATTTAAAATAAATCCTAATCCTTAATTCCTAATTCCTAATTGATCATTATCTTCTAATTCCTAAATCCTAATTTCTTAACTTCTAAAATATTAAATAATATATCCTAATTCCTAAAAATCCTAAATTATGTCCTATTAGAAATCCTGAATCCCTAATCCTAGTTCCTACATCCTAATTACTAAATCATCCCAATGCTATACTAATTACAAAATTCATAATCCCTAAATTTTAAATTATAAATTCCTAATCCCTAATCTCTAAATCCTAGTTCCTACATTCTAAATCCTTTAAATTATAGTTCTTATACTAAATACTAAATTTATGATATCCCTAAATTCTAATATCTTCATCCTAGTTCGTAAATTCTAATCCCTACCCTAAATACTAAATTCATAATCCCTACATTCTAAATTCCTAATCTCTAAATGTAACATCCCGGATAATTATTTCATAATTAATTTAATTAATTATGATTAATGTACCAATTGGGCTCAATGAGATTTAAATTATTGGGTGAATAATTTAAAGAGCCCAATCCACTTAATTAATTGGAGACCCAAATCAAAAGAATCCAACAAGGGGAGTTTGAATTATTGAAGAAAGATTTGGGGCTAAAATGAGAAGTTGGAAATTGCCATCAAGCCCTTGACCTTAAATTGGGAATTTGATTGAGAAATTGGGGTATTCTTCCCCTTTTCCCGTCCAAACCGAGAGAGAGAGAGGTTAGGGCACTCTCAAGCTAGCAACTTGGAGGACATGGGAGAGGGAAGCTCCGGCGAGTTGGAGGCTCGGTGTTGGCGGGTTGGGAGCTTTGAGGTATGATTCTTCTTCTACTCTCTCTTCTTCCCCAAAATTTTCCTTCTTTTCTTAGAAGGCAGTGGCGACGGTTGGGGGAGGCGCCGGTGGTCCATGCATCGGAGGGAGGAGGCGCCGAAGTAGGGAGAAGAGACGGTGGAGCTCGCCGGGTGGCGAGCTGCTGCTCGGAAGAGCAGCGCGCATCTGCGCGCTGCTGTGCAGCGGCGTTCCGCCGCTGCACCTGTTGACGGGGGCCGGCCTTTTGCCGGCGGCGTGGGGGTGATGGTGGTGGTGGCGTCGCGGTGGCGCGACGCCTGGAGCAGCAGCGGGCTGCTGCCCGCTGCGTGTTGGAGCTGCTGTGCTGCTGCCGGCGGTTCGCCGGCGGCATGGCGGCGGCGGTGGTGCGGTGGTCCTGGTGGTGGTGGCTGGCCAAGCGGTGGTGGTGTTGGCAGCGGCTGTGGTGGTTAGGTTGGGGATGTTTGATTGTTTCTTTTGTGTGGTAATCGGGTTTTAGTTATGGTTTGATTGTTGGTGTTAATTGGATTCCATGCCCTTGGTTTCACTTAGTATTTTATTATGCTTAATTTATGGATTTTTGGGGTATTTAGTTAGTTGATGAAGATTAACATGCTTGTTGGTGTTTGATTCCAAGTAGTGGAGTAAATCTTTGTTGAATTATTGAATATATGTGTGATGATTGAAATTGAATTGAGCTATTAGATTTAATTAAGGATTCTTGAATATGCTAGCTTATAACTCTTGGATTCTATGGTTGGTATAGAATTTGAGTATTGCTATATGAATTGTATTTTGTGTCAACATGCTTATGTGGATTAATTAGATTCTAGGTTGGCTAGTATTGATTAGATTGGTTTCTAGATTTTACTAGTTTCTAATGTTGTAATTGTTGACTTGGTTGGGGAAACCTTGAAAAGGAAGATTGTGATTCTTGAATTGAGGTTATGGACATATGAGATTTAATTCAAATGGATTATTGGTGTTATATTGAGGTGTTTAAAGGATTTATGTTGAATTGTGCTCATGAATTTGTAAATGGGTACTTGAAATGTGTTGTTGGGGTAATTGTTGAATTCTATATAACTTGAAATGATTTTATTGTTATTAAGGACTTGATATGAATTTAGAATTGGTACTTGTGGGTGTTAAGTGAATCATTTGAGATATCTTGCTAGTATTTAATGTGGGAATACTAGAATGCTTAAATTTTAGAATATTATGTTGGGTATTGGTTTAGTCCTTATTATTTGGCTTTGTTGAATTATTTTGGAGTTACTTAATTCTATGTTGATAAACATAGAATTGGAAGTGTTGGGCGGTTGAATTGGATGGATTATAAAAAGGGGATTGGAGGTGGTTGTTGGTGTTGGAGATAAGAGGAGATGATGAAATTGGTATTGTTAAATTATTTTAATTCTTATGATGATATTATTGTACAGGGAACGAGTGTGGACTTGTATTGAAGCCACGTGAAAGTTGAAGTTGTACAAAGGAAGCTTGAAGATTGATAATTCAGGCAAGGTTTAGAATAGCAAATTAGATAGGGGTTTAGGAATAGACTAGTATAGTCTATGTTGCCTTAGTATTGGGAACTCTCGTGTGTACGGATTCCCTGCGCATAATGAGGATGCCTTAGAATTAGGCTAGAACTGCTTGCGAATATCTAACTAATTATTATGTTCATAACCTGGAACTTAGTTGCAATTAGAGAAGATCTACCATGCCTTAGTTTAGGATGGAATCTTGCGTTGCTTCTATTTTGATGTTATGAGTTGAGTGCCGATATGTGGGACTTGGCACACCCCTGATTACACTTAACTCGCGATAAGTTGTTTATTATGTCCTGATGCGTTGGTTTACGTATGGACATGTGATTGAATTGGATCTGAATATCTGTGATGATATGTTGGTGAATCAAAAATTATGCTACGAGGGTAGGATACACTATGCTTACGAGTCGGTATCCGATTGGGCATAGTAGTATCTTTCCCTGGGCATTGAATTATGCTACGTGGGTAGGATACCCTATGCTTACGAGTCGGTATCCGATTGGGCATAGTGGTATCTTTCCCGGGGCATTGAGACTGAAAAGGATTTATATCCTAGTCTGTATTTGGCTAGAAAGGGCTCATGACCCTTAGCCTGACCCGCTTGCCGTAAGCCACGATCTCAGCTGTTAGTGTCCGCGGCGGGGGCACTGTGGGTATATCTCTCGACCATTAAGGGGAGTGGACCCTTATATGGGAGGGAATACCGACCATGGTACCTAGGTGCGCGCTAGACATGCTTATGTGTTGCATTAGGGTAGATAGACATCTTAGGTCATAACATATCATCTCATCATCCATCATTCATTTTATCTGCAGTGGTTGAAGCACCGGTATGGGACGGTGTGATGTTTACTTTCTGTATTTATTTTATGTCCTTAATTATTGTTATCATTATTGTTATTATTATTGTTATTATTATTTATATAGTATAGTGTTATCATTAGTGTGCCCCGTTTCCCAGCTATATCTATTCCTTGCCAGTACGATGTACTGACACCTTGTTGTTGTCTGTTTTATAGATCTTCATGCGGATGGCGCAGAACACGATATTGGGGGATTCGGGTTGAGCGGACTAGCTAGGCTGCATTACTTATATTTGTTATTTAGAATAAATATTACATGCTCTTGTCTGATCTTGATGAGAATATTTGTTATTCCTTACATGCGATCGGTGTATCGCATATGATGTATTTATTGGTTATTTCTGTTATTCGATGTGTGGCTATGTCATTATATTATTTCAGGGCTTGTCGCCCGGATATGCCATGTACTGTTCCTGGGGTTATGTACTGTTTCATTGGCATTTATTTGATTGTGATACAGGTTTGTGTTTATACCTCGCTTCGTATTGACTATCTAAGCTGAGTGATCAACAGTTTAGAATAGTTAATACGGCGGTGGCGTCACGAAAATGGTTTTAAATTTTCGGGGCGTTACAGTTGGTATCAGAGCGGGCTTGCTCTATTATGTGCTTAAAACTTGATAAAAACATGTGGTGAGGTGTGCGGGGATTGCATATAGGATAGGCTTGCATTGTCATATGCTAGTTAGATTTATTCTTATGCCGTGGTACCCTGTTTATATATTGCGCACCTTGTGGATTCGCGCCATGGTTTGCGAGATAACTATGGACGAATAACAAGGATATCCCAAGAGATCTATTCTTTAAATTCTGTTAGCAACTTGTTTAGAAGTTGCTAAGTAATTATTTCTATTATTACTACTGCTTGTTTGGTAATTCTGTTAGCTTATTATATTGTGATAATGTATGGGATCTGTCTTTAAGGTAATTGCAGGTATTGAACAACGGGACACGCACATCCATGCCATGCGGATATGTGATGATGATTCATTGTCGGCAGATGATTAGAACATCAAGAGGATAAAATCTCAGACATCTTTAAATCTTAAAGATATTTATAGTAACTCATCCGGTTGTAGCGATTGACGGATTTAAGATGACATTTAACTCGAGACGTTGAATGGAGTATACCGCAGAGATTTATGGGAGGCGTGGGTGCGAGTTAATAACGGAAGGTGTAATGCTCGTAATGCTGATATATATATACATATATTTATTTATTGGATATGCTTTATTTTTAATCCTTTCATTTCATTTTCTTAATTATGAGAAAGTGAATATCTCTACTATTTTCGTTGCTTCTTTTGAAAATCCTACTGTGTACGTTTCTGTACCAGCTCTTCTCTCCGAGTTAAACTCTCTTGGTTTTGAAATATATTGTCAAATCACCCTTGAGGCCATCTGAATGGTTCTCATTGATACTCTGTCAGCATTGATATTCTTTCCGCCGTTTCAATATTTTAAATAGTTCGAGTTTCGTTTCAGCTACACTGATATGTGTAAATGCATTTATCTAAATTCTTCAAACTTCTCTATCATTCTCCAAAATTATATGATAACTTTGCCATCGACTTCCTTACGTCTTCTAGAACTTCTTGTATATCCTTTGGAGTCCGCTCTTTCTTCCTCGTTATCATTCGCCATTCTTGGTTCATGCTACTATTCATTTCTACCCGAAATAGAGTAGTTTCTTACCGGACATTCTTGTTAGTACCTTCTATTTTCTACTGATTTATTATCCCTTTCATAAATCGAGGTCTCCGTCAGTCAGTATGATTTCTTTGCTAATCCGAGTCATCTCGTTTTAGTTCACTTATTTAATTATATTTGTTCCATTATAGAATAGCATCCTTGTTTGTATCTTTGTTTCCGCGGTATATTTTCTATTCATTTTAGAAACCTATACAATTATTATCTACTTGACACCCTCCCAATAACTTAAATTCTCACTATTCCGATTCTTTTTCACCAACATTGGACTGTTATCTACTTCGCGAATTCCTTTTTAACTGAAACTGAATTGTTTCACTCTCGGTCTATTTGTCTGTGTTGTTCTACTATGCGATGACGTTTTCGGCTCGAACTTCTAGTACGGAAATTGATAAGGCTCCTGCAAGGCCTACTATTTTCTACTATCTTCCATTCCAGTATTATACTTGAGGGTGATCAAATGTGTTTTAATGCATCTTGATAACCTATTTCTAATTGCATTCGCTCTTCAACTTTTTAGTTGAAGTACTCTTCGCTAATATAAAAACATCTTGTTGTAAAATAAGGTGTTTTACGTATCTGTATTCGTTATGTGCTCCGCAAGCAACGATTTTCAGTTGTTCTGCATTCTTTCCACTTGTATCGGAAGATTTTGACTCTCGATATAATTCAGAATTTACCATACTTTTAGTAATTTGATCTCACTTCCTTCTTTGTGATGGAGATTGTTTGTTCTTTTTGTGATGCATATCTATCCCAAGGCGAGAAATTCTTTGAAACTGCTAAGGTAACATTGCACTTGTGCAATTGCCATAAGGGATATGAAGCAAAAACATCCAACAGTGCAAAGTTGGGAGCGACTGGTTCAAGATGTAAATGGACGATCTGGAGCAGAACTAAGTCCTAACACAATCCAAATAAATTCTCGGGGAATAATTAACTGTTTTGACAGTTAGTAATTGTGTAATATATCCTCAGAATGAGATGGAATCTTGGAATGCCATCAAGACTAACACTACGAGTCGTAGATTAAGATGGTTCCCGAGGAGAAATTCACTGAGGTTGGGATCAACAAGCATGGAAATGGAGTGGGTTGTATCAAATTTCCAACGTTTCAATGAGAAAACACGAGACTAACGAGAGAATTGTGTGATGAGATGCAACAAAACATAGAGCTTCAGGCCAACATAACAACTGCATCTCAGAAATCGTGATGTATGCCGTAAAAAGTGTGATGAGAAAGCACGACAGAAGCTTGAGGCATGCAGGTTACCAGCGGATGATAAACTCATTTGAGGCGACGCATCTAATTGAATTGTCTAAAGTCGATGGAGAAGTAGAGAAAAAGGCTACTGCTCGTAATGGGATGTCGGATCTAATAAAGAATTTTATTAACTGGATCCGAGTTTGTGAATTAGTTTCTTATGCGAGTGGGGAGAAACATCCGATGATGTTAGATTTCTCTTATGATAGCCAACACTGTTAGAGTGCTAAGTTGGCATCATCTAAGAACTAATTTATAATCAAGTGATGAAAACTTCATCAAATGAGTGGCTATTCAAAATTAGAAGAGTAGAGTTCATAACTCTTCAAGAGACGACCAGACTTGTCGAAAATTTTCAGAAACAGTGCCGTAGACCGATACTTGTTGAAGACAATATCCGGATTCGGAGGAGAAGGAAGAAGGACGAATAGAAGAACAAATATGAAGATAGTGAAGCCTATGGATGAAGTTGAACCAAACTTACCAAGGGACTTGAACTAAATCAAGACAAGTGGTCTCCTTCGATTGCATCATCCATTAATTCCATTGAAACTAGCTTCCCGATTCAATGGTGTGAAGTTCCAAAGGAAGATTTCACAAGAAGTTTGAGAGCACTTTGAAAGGAGCTCTCAAGGTGACTTTGTATTCAAGAAATATGATTTTCATTCAAATGCAAAGTGATTACAACTAGGGTTGGAGGGACTATATATAGGCCCACCAACATTGCAAAGGTTTAAACAACCCAATTAAGAAAATAAACAAGGCTAGGAAAGTAAACAACCCTAATGGGCCTAACCAAACTAACTAAGAAAATAAACAAAGTTAATGGGCTTAATTAATCCCATAAAGGATAGAGCCCAACAAGCTAATAAGCTAAATTACGGAAATGAGAAAAATGGGGAAGTAGCCTCGCGACATTATTTTGACGGAACGGAGGAACGTCGCGAGAGTACAAGGCGAGGCAAGCCGAAAACCCAAGAGAAAGCCAAAATCATTGTGGGCTGAATTCAGTATAGCGAGGGCGAAGTTCAGTATAGCGCGAGCAAAGTTCAGTACATCGCGAGCAAAGTTCAGTACATCGCGAGCAAAGGTTCGGACAAAGCGAGCGAAGTCCTGGACAAAGCGAGCGAACTTCCGGACAAAGTGAGCGAAGTCCTGGACAAAGCGAGCAAAGTCTTGGACAAAGCGTGAGAAGTCTTGGACAAGGTTAGTGCGAGGCTCCTCCTCAAAATTTTGGCTAAGTCTGGAATTTTTGGTCTCTTTATCCGTTTTCTTCCTCCTTATGCTGATTTGCTTCCATGTGCATCCGGAGGTCTCCCCTTAGCTCAGAACTCAACTCGAACTTGCCGGGACCATGGGGATGGTTCCCGGGCTTTCTTCCGGTTGGAATTCAAGCAGCAGCTTCGGTCCCGCTCTGCTTCCCTTTGTCTTCTCCAGCTCCCTTTCATCAGCTTCTTCACAGAAATACTTGGAGATTGCATCTGTGAATTTCTTGATCCGCTGCTTGGACACGGGTCCTTCCGGGAATGTGGGAATCATCAGTCCGGTGGTTCTTCCGGCTACGCCATCCCCACCCCCTTGGGGAGGTTGATCCATCAACCGATCAGATTCCAGCTCCTCGTCCCGTTCATAAAGAGAAAGATCTGCAATGTTAAAGGTTGGATTAATATTGTATGTATCAGGTAGCTCGATCCGATAAGCATTATCATTAATCTTCTCCAAAACTTTGTAAGGTCCTGTCCCGCGAGGTGCCAACTTCCCATGCCTTTGTGCGGGAAATCTTTCCTTACGCATATGTACCCAAACCCAATCTCCGGGCTTCAAGGTCAGCTTCTTCCGACCTCTGTTGGCATATCTAGCATAGTGTTCGGTTGCTTTCAGTAGGCTGTCTCTCACATCCTTGTGTAAGGCCTTGATCGCGTCCGCCCTGTCCCTGCCATTAGTGTTTAAATGCTCACTACAAGGTAGTGGCAACAAATCAAGTGGGGTTAGGGGGTTAAAGCCATACACAATTTCAAAGGGAGACATGTGGGTGGCACGATGGATGTGGCGATTATAAGCAAACTCAATATGGGGTAAACATTCATCCCAACTCTTTGAGCTTGAGGCAGTGATAATTCTTAAAAGATTACCTAATACCCGATTTACCGCCTCTGTCTGACCATCTGTTTGAGGATGGTAGGAAGTTGAAAACAGGAGTTGAGTGCCAATTTCTCTCCACAAGCCTTTCCAGAAGTAGCTCATAAACTTAGCATCCCGATCAGACACTATGGTCTTTGGTATTCCATGAAGACGTACCACTTCCTTGAAGAATAGTTTGGCAATGTGTCTAGCATCATTGGTCTTCGCACATGGGATGAAATGTGCCATCTTGGAGAATCGGTCCACTACCACAAAGATAGAATCTTTGGCTCTTGGAGTCCGAGGTAGCCCAAGTACAAAATCCATTGATATGTCGATCCAAGGTCCTTTTGGCACAGGTAGTGCTTGATATAAACCATGTGGCTTCACTGTGGACTTTGCCTTTAGACAGACGAGGCACTTAGCAATGTAGTCGATCACTTGCTTCTTCATACCTGGCCAGTAGAATCGCTCAGAAAGTACTCCCAATGTTGCATCTTTGCCAAAGTGTCCCATGAGGTCACCTGCATGTGCCTCTTGAATCAGGAATTCTCTAATGGATCCTTTTGGTATGCACAACCTGTTCTCGAAATAAAGGAATCCATTCAGTTGTGAAAACTTCTCGAAGCTCCTTTGCTCAGTTTTCTTATAGACCTCTCCAAAATCATCATCAGTAGCATACTGGTCTTTAACATGCTCAAACCCAATCAGCTTGGTGGTTGCAAATGAAACCAATGTCAGTCTCCTTGAAAGTGCATCAGCAACCACATTGTCTTTGCCCTTCTTGTACCGAATCACATATGGAAATGACTCGATAAAAGTGCTCCATCTAGCATGTCTCTTACTCAGCTGCCCTTGCATCTTGATATGCTTCAAGGTCTCATGATCGGTGTGAATGATGAACTCTCTACCTCTCAAGTAGTGCTGCCATGTTCTTAGAGCTTGCACAATAGCATATAATTCCTTGTCATAAGTGGAGTAGTTCAGTTGTGCTCCACTGAACTTCTCGCTATAGTATGCTATTGGACGACCTTCCTGTAATAGAACAGCGCCCATACCAGTTCCTGAAGCATCACTTTGAATCTCGAATGGTAGCTCAAAGTCTGGTAATGCTAAGACAGGGGCATGAGTGAGCTTGTCCTTGAGTTCATCAAATGCCTTTTGTTGTGTTGCTCCCCACTTAAATGGATTTTCTCTCTTAAGCAATGAAGTAATTGGGGCTGCTATAACACTAAATTGTGGAACGAACCTTCTGAAGAAACCACTCAATCCGAGAAAGCTACGAACCTCATGCACATTGGTTGGCGGCTTCCATTCTGAAATCGCTTTTATCTTTGATTCGTCCACCTTTAACCCATCTTTACCAACTACGAATCCAAGGAATGTGACCTCTGGTACACAGAAAACACATTTCTCGAAGTTGGCATATAGCTGTACCTTCCTTAGTTGGTTCAAAACCTGTTCAACATGGGAAACATGATCATCATTAGTACAACTATAAATAAGAATGTCATCAAAATAGACTACTACGAATTTTCCAATAAACTGTCTAAGTGTTTCATTCATTAAGCGCATAAAAGTGGAAGGTGCATTGGTAAGCCCAAATGGCATGACGAGCCACTCATATAGACCGAATTTGGTCTTGAAAGCAGTCTTCCACTCATCCCCGGGTTGCATCCGGATCTGATGGTAGCCACTTTTCAAGTCGATCTTTGTGAATATGTTTGCACCACCCAACTCATCTAACATGTCATCCAGCCTCGGTATAGGATGGCGGTATTTCACAGTAATTGCGTTGACTGCACGACAGTCCACACACATCCGCCATTCGCCATTCTTCTTAGGAACTAGGAGGACTGGAACTGCACATGGTGAGAGGCTCTCTCGAACCCAGCCTTTATCTAACAAGGCTTGTACTTGTCTTTGAACCTCCTTTGTCTCCTCAGGGTTCATTCTGTAGGCGGGTCTGTTAGGTATTGAGGCTCCTGGCATGAAGTCAATTCGATGCTCAACTCCTCTAAGTGGTGGTAAACCAGCAGGTATATCTTCTGGAAACACATCTTTGTTCCTATCAAGCATCCTGGAAAATTCCATAGGCAAATCAGGTGTAGCATATAAAGTTCTATTGACAGAATCATATGGTTTAATTAAAGCAAGGAAACAGTGACCTGAAAACTCGGGTTCTAGTGCAGCTTGCTTGAACTCAGACTTGGTCAATATAAGACATTGATCAAAGTTGCATGAATCTTCACTTGATTGCCCTTCTTTGGCTTTTCCTTTAGACTTTGCCTTGAAAAGTGCCTCTTCCTTAGCAGTCTTTTCCCTTAACTTCTCTTGGTCTGCTCTTACAGCCCTAACTGGTAATGGCTTAAACAAGTAATCTTTCTGTCCATGCTTGAAATATAGCACATTCGACTTTCCTCTATAGGTGGCATCCTTGTCAAATAACCAAGGTCTTCCTAACAGCACGTGACAAGCATTCATTGGGACTACATCGCATAGAACCTTCTCTGAATAGGTGCCCTTGGTGATGGGAACTCAAGCTTGTTGTGTCACTTTGGTCTTTCCACTATTGTTCATCCAATGCAATAGGTAGGGCTTCGAGTGCTCTTCAACTGGTAACTGCAATCTGCGAACAGTATACAAACTAACCACATTAGTGCAGCTACCATTATCAACAATAACAGTGGCATTATTGCCTAAGATAGTGCATCGACAATGAAAAAGATTCTCCCTTTGTTCATTAGGAGTCTGTTCTGGTTCCTTGTCAACATTCAATACTCTCATGGCCACTAACAGGTTGACATCCTCTTCTTCATTGTTGTCAACTTCAGGATTGATTGGTTCATCGATATGATACTCTTGGGGATCACTGTCCTCAAAATCAATCTCTCCTTCTGGATCATAAAGTCTAAACACGCCTGGTTCAATCTCAATGACAGGCCTTTCCTCTTCTCCAGTGTTGAGCATGGCCACTCTCTTTTGTGTATGGCACTCATTGGCATAGTGACCTTTCTTTCCACACTTCCAACAAGTGACTTCCTTCTTGTCCTTTGGTTGGTTCTGCTCACGAGCTGGTGCTCTGTTTCTGTCATTCTGATTATAAGCCCTGAAATTCTGACCCAGTTCAAAACCTTTTGGCTTGTAGCCTTTGTCATCACGACCCTGTGGCTGGGGTTGTGTCTGCTTAGTTCTTTCAGAGGGTTGGATTAACCATGGTTTGTTGGGGTTGTAGCTGCCAGATGCAGACACCCTATGGCTTCTTCTCTTAAGTTGAGCCTCAAACTTGCTAGCTTTTCTTACCAAGTCGGTGATGTTGATGTATCCTCGCATGTCCATTTCCTCAAAGATCTCGGGCCTCAATCCTTTGGCAAATCTTGTCAAAGTAATCAGTGGATCCTCATTGAATTGAGCCCGCATCATAAGCATCTCCATCTCTCGGTAGTAATCCTCAACCGTCCTGGATTCTTGCTTTAAGCTGATCACTTTCATATACATATCAGGCTTGTAGGTATGAGGGACGAACCTTCGTTCCATGATCTGTAATAAGTATTCCCAGTTGGTGACTTGTGGACGCCCTGCAGCATGGTTGTCCATAGCAAATTTCTGCCACCATAACTGTGCATACTCCCTGAATTCTGTCACTGCTAGCTGAACTTTCTTCACATCAGAGTAGTTGTGGCAATTATAGATCATTTCCACTGAGTGCTTCCAATCTAGAAACTCATTCGGATCACCGGTTCCTTTGAAGGAAGGAATGGTAAACTTGATGCATTTCAGATTATCATCAACTCGTGGGTCTTCATCATCATCCTGATCAAATTCCAATCTATGCCTAGCAGCATTTGCAGTAGGTGGAGGTGGTGGAGGTAATCCCAGGTGAGGTGGTTCCACCGGTGGAGGCATGGCTAGAGGATCCTCGGTTCTGAATCCCGGTTGCCCCGTCGGAATTGTCCTTGGTGCCGGGGGAGGTGGTGGCCTAGGCCCACTGATCCCTGAATGTCTGTTGAAGGTGCTGTAGTGCAGTTCCTGTTCAGCTATGGCTTCCTCAGCGGTAGCCATATCAGCCTGGGAAACGCCGCTAGTACCTCCTGGTATGATTCGGGGAGCAGTTGGGGTCACTGATGGCGCTGGAGGTGTAGTGTTCTGAGAGGAGGGTGTAGGAAAGAAAGCCTCTTCCAATCGCCTTTCGACTCGGTTCATCACCTCCCGCTGAATTACCTCGTTCTGGAACCGTACCCGACCTGCAATGTCATCAACAATTTCATCAACACGGGTATTCACTTCCTCAACACGTTTAGTTACAGCTGCTATATGAGTGGAATTGGAATCTAATTTCTTATCCATGGCTCTTAACATCTCCATGATAGCATTGCTGCTTCCTTCCATGTCTCCTGCCATCTCAAAGACAAAGTAGCTATAGATATAAAGAGTTAGAAAAGTAGTGCAGCAATATGTAGTGTGCCTCACAGGTATGACTCACTGTGCTTCAACCTCGAGGTCACTTACCCTTGGTTCCAACACCAAAATCAGTACAAGCTTGCTCAACAGTAGTAACTTCAGATGCAAGGAGTGGAAGTGATGTACGCACAACTCACGAATGCAAGGTGAGATGTTCGACTCAATCGAAGAAAGCAATGACTTGTGTGTGATATGCAATGCAAAATGATATAGGTTTGCAAAACAGTTTAGTGCAAGATGCAATAAAGTTAAGTCAATGCCTTACTCTTGATCGAGTTCGAGAATAAAGAAGGATCCTCACCAAAATATGAAGAGAGAGCTCACCAAAAGATTCCACTCAAGAGGTAATAGTATCGTTACTCAAGTGACTTCAAGGGCTTGGTTTCACAAAGGTGCCAGTCCAATATCCACTTTATTGTAAAATACTCAAGTGGCTTCAAGGGCTAGGTTTCACAATTGTGCCAGTCCAATATTCACCTTATTGTAACTCACTCGGATATGGTATGGTATGTTGGGAATAGTGTATGAGGTGTATATGGGGAGTATGGTGGTGGAGATATCCCAAATCAAGGGAAAAATAATTCTTACTCAAGACTGGATTGGCAGCAGAATTTTAATTCACGCTGTGTCCAGAAATGAGGCGTTTCTGCCCACTAAATGATAACAAAGCGTGGGTGGGGATTAATATATGTAAACCTTATCGAAATAGGAAACTTTGGGCGCAAGAATGACTGTTATACGCGCCTTCACGCGCTCTCACGCGCTTAGTTTATGGTCCCCGCTCAGTTTTGGACACTTCCCACCAAAATGGTCATAACACCCTCAATTCTTATCCAAACGGATTGATTCAAAAGCCAAATGAAAGCTAACTCGAAGATCTTTCTGTTCATATAAGAATCCCCAGAAATTATGAAGGTCTTCAAATTCAAATGAAGGCTCAAACACAGGGCACTTGCGGACTCACTGTGGCAGTATTTTTATTTTCGACTTTTCGGTACCCAAATGAACTCCGATCGACCCCAAACTAATTCCAAATGAAAGATAACACCCAAAAATAGTGGAAAACACTCATCCCAATATAGCAGGTCGGATTTAGAAAGGTCTCCCTCAACCAAGAAGTTTCAGATTGACAAAATCGAAAGCAAACAAGGCACTAGTTCAACCAATCTTGCAAACCATGACCAAAATGCAATGAGTAATGATGCAAATCCACACAATGAGTGTCAAATAAGTGAAAACCAACTCAATAACAAGAAAATATGAAGATCAAAGAGCAAAAGTGCTAGAAATATGAGTTTTGGCTCAAGAACACTCAAAAACTTCAAATAATCATATCTCACTCGTTTCTTGGCCAAATTTGACAATCCACATATGCAAATCGATGGGCTCGACTCAAGGAATTCAAATATGTAACCTGATCGTGAAAATTCTAACGTTTCAGGCACGAAACCCAATGCTACAGTAACTCCGAGAATGTATTTTTTGGTATTTTTCGAATAAGGATGGATGAAAATGAATCCTATTGAATCAACAAGTTTGGCTCTGATACCAAATAATATTTTATGCCGTAGACCGATACTTGTTGAAGACAATATCCGGATTCGGAGGAGAAGGAAGAAGGACGAATAGAAGAACAAATATGAAGATAGTGAAGCCTATGGATGAAGTTGAACCAAACTTACCAAGGGACTTGAACTAAATCAAGACAAGTGGTCTCCTTCGATTGCATCATCCATTAATTCCATTGAAACTAGCTTCCCGATTCAATGGTGTGAAGTTCCAAAGGAAGATTTCACAAGAAGTTTGAGAGCACTTTGAAAGGAGCTCTCAAGGTGACTTTGTATTCAAGAAATATGATTTTCATTCAAATGCAAAGTGATTACAACTAGGGTTGGAGGGACTATATATAGGCCCACCAACATTACAAAGGTTTAAACAACCCAATTAAGAAAATAAACAAGGCTAGGAAAGTAAACAACCCTAATGGGCCTAACCAAACTAACTAAGAAAATAAACAAAGTTAATGGGCTTAATTAATCCCATAAAGGATAGAGCCCAACAAGCTAATAAGCTAAATTACGGAAATGAGAAAAATGGGGAAGTAGCCTCGCGACATTATTTTGACGGAACGGAGGAACGTCGCGAGAGTACAAGGCGAGGCAAGCCGAAAACCCAAGAGAAAGCCAAAATCATTGTGGGCTGAATTCAGTATAGCGAGGGCGAAGTTCAGTATAGCGCGAGCAAAGTTCAGTACACCGCGAGCAAAGTTCAGTACATCGCGAGCAAAGGTTCGGACAAAGCGAGCGAAGTCCTGGACAAAGCGAGCGAACTTCCGGACAAAGTGAGCGAAGTCCTGGACAAAGCGAGCAAAGTCTTGGACAAAGCGTGAGAAGTCTTGGACAAGGTTAGTGCGAGGCTCCTCCTCAAAATTTTGGCTAAGTCTGGAATTTTTGGTCTCTTTATCCGTTTTCTTCCTCCTTATGCTGATTTGCTTCCATGTGCATCCGGAGGTCTCCCCTTAGCTCAGAACTCAACTCGAACTTGCCGGGACCATGGGGATGGTTCCCGGGCTTTCTTCCGGTTGGAATTCAAGCAGCAGCTTCGGTCCCGCTCTGCTTCCCTTTGTCTTCTCCAGCTCCCTTTCATCAGCTTCTTCACAGAAATACTTGGAGATTGCATCTGTGAATTTCTTGATCCGCTGCTTGGACACGGGTCCTTCCGGGAATGTGGGAATCATCAGTCCGGTGGTTCTTCCGGCTACGCCAAACAGGCTAAAGAAGAGACTCCGAACAAATATAAGGTTATGTGGTTCTAAAGAGGTAAAATTGGAACTACAATCAGATTGTTGTCTAGTTCATGTATTTCATATACATGAAATAAAGAGAATTGGAAGTCGAGCTAAACAGAGCTCTAGGTAATGCGATCGCCTAGAAGCATTAAGAGGATGAGGAATGCGACCTACTACTAGAGTCCTCAGTTGGAGGCTATAACATACACGATGTGTTTCCCATATCACAATTGAGGGAATTGGTATATGATTTAAATGGGATCATGGAACCTGATAATGAGGAACTTGATGAAAGTCAAGAATATGAGTAATGATCAAGGGCGATCAATAACATGAAGGATGAAGTACTTCTGTATAAGATGCCCCAGAAGGTGAAAGAACTATAGTCCCAACACGTGTTGAGGACACGATGTAAGGAACCGAAAGAATCGTGTAGGAAGTGCTCTGACTTGGTCCTCACCTCAATTCAATGGAAATAACATATTGATCTATACCCTTGTGTCATTCGAGGACGAATGATCCTAAGGTGGAGGGATTGTAACATCCCGGATAATTATTTCATAATTAATTTAATTAATTATGATTAATGTACCAATTGGGCTCAATGAGATTTAAATTATTGGGTGAATAATTTAAAGAGCCCAATCCACTTAATTAATTGGAGACCCAAATCAAAAGAATCCAACAAGGGGAGTTTGAATTATTGAAGAAAGATTTGGGGCTAAAATGAGAAGTTGGAAATTGCCATCAAGCCCTTGACCTTAAATTGGGAATTTGATTGAGAAATTGGGGTATTCTTCCCCTTTTCCCGTCCAAACCGAGAGAGAGAGAGGTTAGGGCACTCTCAAGCTAGCAACTTGGAGGACATGGGAGAGGGAAGCTCCGGCGAGTTGGAGGCTCGGTGTTGGCGGGTTGGGAGCTTTGAGGTATGATTCTTCTTCTACTCTCTCTTCTTCCCCAAAATTTTCCTTCTTTTCTTAGAAGGCAGTGGCGACGGTTGGGGGAGGCGCCGGTGGTCCATGCATCGGAGGGAGGAGGCGCCGAAGTAGGGAGAAGAGACGGTGGAGCTCGCCGGGTGGCGAGCTGCTGCTCGGAAGAGCAGCGCGCATCTGCGCGCTGCTGTGCAGCGGCGTTCCGCCGCTGCACCTGTTGACGGGGGCCGGCCTTTTGCCGGCGGCGTGGGGGTGATGGTGGTGGTGGCGTCGCGGTGGCGCGACGCCTGGAGCAGCAGCGGGCTGCTGCCCGCTGCGTGTTGGAGCTGCTGTGCTGCTGCCGGCGGTTCGCCGGCGGCATGGCGGTGGCGGTGGTGCGGTGGTCCTGGTGGTGGTGGCTGGCCAAGCGGTGGTGGTGTTGGCAGCGGCTGTGGTGGTTAGGTTGGGGATGTTTGATTGTTTCTTTTGTGTGGTAATCGGGTTTTAGTTATGGTTTGATTGTTGGTGTTAATTGGATTCCATGCCCTTGGTTTCACTTAGTATTTTATTATGCTTAATTTATGGATTTTTGGGGTATTTAGTTAGTTGATGAAGATTAACATGCTTGTTGGTGTTTGATTCCAAGTAGTGGAGTAAATCTTTGTTGAATTATTGAATATATGTGTGATGATTGAAATTGAATTGAGCTATTAGATTTAATTAAGGATTCTTGAATATGCTAGCTTATAACTCTTGGATTCTATGGTTGGTATAGAATTTGAGTATTGCTATATGAATTGTATTTTGTGTCAACATGCTTATGTGGATTAATTAGATTCTAGGTTGGCTAGTATTGATTAGATTGGTTTCTAGATTTTACTAGTTTCTAATGTTGTAATTGTTGACTTGGTTGGGGAAACCTTGAAAAGGAAGATTGTGATTCTTGAATTGAGGTTATGGACATATGAGATTTAATTCAAATGGATTATTGGTGTTATATTGAGGTGTTTAAAGGATTTATGTTGAATTGTGCTCATGAATTTGTAAATGGGTACTTGAAATGTGTTGTTGGGGTAATTGTTGAATTCTATATAACTTGAAATGATTTTATTGTTATTAAGGACTTGATATGAATTTAGAATTGGTACTTGTGGGAGTTAAGTGAATCATTTGAGATATCTTGCTAGTATTTAATGTGGGAATACTAGAATGCTTAAATTTTAGAATATTATGTTGGGTATTGGTTTAGTCCTTATTATTTGGCTTTGTTGAATTATTTTGGAGTTACTTAATTCTATGTTGATAAACATAGAATTGGAAGTGTTGGGCGGTTGAATTGGATGGATTATAAAAAGGGGATTGGAGGTGGTTGTTGGTGTTGGAGATAAGAGGAGATGATGAAATTGGTATTGTTAAATTATTTTAATTCTTATGATGATATTATTGTACAGGGAACGAGTGTGGACTTGTATTGAAGCCACGTGAAAGTTGAAGTTGTACAAAGGAAGCTTGAAGATTGATAATTCAGGCAAGGTTTAGAATAGCAAATTAGATAGGGGTTTAGGAATAGACTAGTATAGTCTATGTTGCCTTAGTATTGAGAACTCTCGTGTGTACGGATTCCCTGCGCATAATGAGGATGCCTTAGAATTAGGCTAGAACTGCTTGCGAATATCTAACTAATTATTATGTTCATAACCTGGAACTTAGTTGCAATTAGAGAAGATCTACCATGCCTTAGTTTAGGATGGAATCTTGCGTTGCTTCTATTTTGATGTTATGAGTTGAGTGCCGATATGTGGGACTTGGCACACCCCTGATTACACTTAACTCGCGATGAGTTGTTTATTATGTCCTGATGCGTTGGTTTACGTATGGACATGTGATTGAATTGGATCTGAATATCTGTGATGATATGTTGGTGAATCAAAAATTATGCTACGAGGGTAGGATACGCTATGCTTACGAGTCGGTATCCGATTGGGCATAGTAGTATCTTTCCCTGGGCATTGAATTATGCTACGCAGGTAGGATACCCTATGCTTACGAGTCGGTATCCGATTGGGCATAGTGGTATCTTTCCCGGGGCATTGAGACTGAAAAGGATTTATATCCTAGTCTGTATTTGGCTAGAAAGGGCTCATGACCCTTAGCCTGACCCGCTTGCCGTAAGCCACGATCTCAGCTGTTAGTGTCCGCGGCGGGGGCACTGTGGGTATATCTCTCGACCATTAAGGGGAGTGGACCCTTATATGGGAGGGAATACCGACCATGGTACCTAGGTGCGCGCTAGACATGCTTATGTGTTGCATTAGGGTAGATAGACATCTTAGGTCATAACATATCATCTCATCATCCATCATTCATTTTATCTGCAGTGGTTGAAGCACCGGTATGGGACGGTGTGATGTTTACTTTCTGTATTTATTTTATGTCCTTAATTATTGTTATCATTATTGTTATTATTATTGTTATTATTATTTATATAGTATAGTGTTATCATTAGTGTGCCCCGTTTCCCAGCTATATCTATTCCTTGCCAGTACGATGTACTGACACCTTGTTGTTGTCTGTTTTATAGATCTTCATGCGGATGGCGCAGAACACGATATTGGGGGATTCGGGTTGAGCGGACTAGCTAGGCTGCATTACTTATATTTGTTATTTAGAATAAATATTACATGCTCTTGTCTGATCTTGATGAGAATATTTGTTATTCCTTACATGCGATCGGTGTATCGCATATGATGTATTTATTGGTTATTTCTGTTATTCGATGTGTGGCTATGTCATTATATTATTTCAGGGCTTGTCGCCCGGATATGCCATGTACTGTTCCTGGGGTTATGTACTGTTTCATTGGCATTTATTTGATTGTGATACAGGTTTGTGTTTATACCTCGCTTCGTATTGACTATCTAAGCTGAGTGATCAACAGTTTAGAATAGTTAATACGGCGGTGGCGTCACGAAAATGGTTTTAAATTTTCGGGGCGTTACACTAAACCTTGGATCATAAATCGTAAATTTCTAATCCCTAAATCCTAGTTCCTAATCCTAATTCCTAAAATCCTAGCTCCTATCCTAGATACTATATCCTACATCCTTATTCATGATTCCTAAATTCCTTATCCCTAAATTCTAAATCCTACATTCCTAATCCCTAAACACAACCTAATTCCTATCCTAAATTCTAAATTCTTAATCCCTCAACTCTAAATCCTAAATTCCTAATCCATAAACCATTAATCCTAAAATCACAAAATCCTAAATCCTAGTTCCTAATTCATAACTCCTAAATCCTAGTTACTAATTCCTTACCCCTAAACACAAAATCCTAAATTTCTAATCCCAAAATCCTACATAAATCCTATATCCAAAATCATACCCTTATTATTCCTTATTATTGACTCTAATAAGGGCAATAAATTACCTTAAACAAAGCTCGAGAAAGAAATTCAATTACATCACGCCAGATCCTTAGAAAAGTTTATTTTGTAGAAGATCTTCACACAAATATGCTCAGCATAAGTCAACTATGTGATAACAATTTCTTTGTTCAGTTCACCAAAGACTACTGTTCAACCCTAAATTCATAATCCGTAAATCCTATCTTATTCCCTAAGTCCTAAATCCTACATTCTTAATCCTTAAACACTATATCCTAATTCCTATCCTAGATTCTAAATTCTTAATCCCTTAACTCTAAATCCTAAATTCATAATTCCTAAACCCTAAATCCTAAATCATAAATCATAGATCCTAAATCCTACACTCTAATTCCTAAAAATCCTAGACCCTAAAATTCCTAATTCCTAAATCATATATCCTAGATCTTCCTAATTCTAACTCCTAATATCTAATTCTTAATCAAATCCTAATATCCCTAACAAATCCTAAAAATACCTAATCCCTAATTCCCTTGCCCTAAATCCTAAAATATCGGATGCATAATTCGTATCACCTAAATTCCTAATTCTTAGTTCCTAAACCATATTTTAAATCGTAAAATCCCAATCCTAAATTCCAAACCTATTATCCTATAAATTACATAGTAAAAACAATGAATGAAAGAAAAGCAAAAAAGAGAAAATTTAAGATAAAAAGGAAAAACAAAATAAATACTAGGGAATGTCAATGAAGGGAAAAAGAAAAATTCAAAAACATGAAACAAAAGGGGAATAAAAACCGTTCCGTGCATCCTATCACAAAGCACAAACCTTCGAACTCGATGTTTACCTTAACAACAGATTTTCCTTGTTTTTAATCAAATACCAAATCAATCCAGTGGTGAAGGTTTCAACTGACATACTTACTTTCTAGAGCCCTGCAGCACATAGTGATGAATTTAACAGCAGACAATCCATAAAAGATTACGATCAAACATGATTAATGTGTTGATAATATTATAAACAAATATGAAAGTGAACCTAGAATAATTCATGAACACCAGAAAAAACAACACTATAACTAATTAAAGTTTTTGTCTATACAGTTATAACTTGAGCAGATAAATCAGACATAGCATAATTCATATATTGGGCTAGGTGCTCAAGACAAAGTGATTCAATTAATGCCTTCTTCAGAAAATTAGATTTGGATAAACAAAAAAAAATGTCCATATGGTCAAGAAGGCATGCAACATATAAAATTTGCTTTCCATTTCAGATGCTGCTTTGTTTCTCGTTGATTTAAACCCACATGCAGATTTTCTTAATGCATAATTTAATTCCGATTTAACAAATACTAAACATGAATTGAAAAAACAATAGCCTTTTATATATCTTACAATTATAATTTGACAAAACCATCCAGACTGGATAAACAGACTTGTCCTTCTCCTTGAGATATTGCCTAGATATTAAAAAAAAAAAAGAAGCAAAAATCCATTAACAACAAATAGTTAAATTATGAACGAACTTTTCCTGAAAATATAAATATCAATGGCATAAGGTAATGTCAAAAGAAAAATAATAGTAATAATACAATCCATTGTTCCAAATGTTTATATTCTGCAAGTTTCAACAACAAACACCAATTCTTTTAATACTATTATGATCTTTGTTTTACTAAGCGTTTGGCAGTTCATGCGAAGCAACTCAGATTTGGCTTGTTCATGCAAGAAAACAGAACATCGACTCTAATAGGTTTGAAGGTTTGATCATCAACAGTAGTTGCTTTTGGCAGTTCATGAATGTATGTTATGCTGAATGATGGAACTATCGTCACTATCAAGATTAACTTCTGCCTTTTGTGGAACAATATGAAATAATATCATTTTTATCCAGGACATATAAACAGGCAGAAAAGGAACAAAAAACCTGAAACCTATATTTTGCTTAATAAACTTGACAACTACAATATTCATCAAGTAATGCAGCTAACCAGACATTGAAAATAATTTAATAATTTAGAAACATAATATCATGACACAAAGCACAAATTGCATCAATCGAACAACATAGTCATTCATCAATACAATTCACTCTAGGACTTGCTTGTACCTTGCCCTGGAAGCATGGCCCAGAACGGTTAAACAGTTTTCAAGCTAAATCCCCTTTAATGGCATCCATAAGTGATAGTTCTCTTCCTTCACTATGCAAGCTAAATTGCATTCGTCAACCAACCTAAAAGCACTATAATGGGCATGTACATCTAATCATAGTTGCCCAAAAGCCTAACATGTGTGCCAAAGGCTTTCAACAGATTTCCGTGTGCTTTTTCCAGTTGTGTGAGCATAAGTTGGTAGTATAGCGCCTCCATCCATCTCCAATTCAGATATATTATCCCTTATCTCAGCGGAACATAAGTTCTATTTAAAGTCTCTGACTAATAATAAATTATAATATAATCCAAATCTAACTAAATTAAAAGTAAACATTAACAACGAAAAATTATTCAGACACAATATGGAAAAAGAAAAAATGGATAAAATGTTAGGGACTAAAAATGGTATTTTTAAAAATTAGAAGATAATCAAAACAAATTATAACTAAAATTTCTTAATTATAAAATAAGATATAGTCCATAAACAGTAATAACAACAAAAATTTAAAATCCATTACTTAATAAAATTTATGTTAATAAGTATAAAGGAATGAAAAGATACCAAAAATGTATAAATAATACTACCTCTGTTCTTGTAAATATGAAACATTTGGATTTTCGAAACTATTCATTATTCAACTTTGATTCACGTTTATACAAATAGTTTATACAATAGTTATAGAGGAAAAAACATAGTCAAGTGAGATCTTGTTAGAATCATCTCATCTTGTAGTTTTAGAATATCAAATTTTTATAATTTTTACTTGTATATAATGTGAGTTATTACTTGTTAAAAATGTGCATTGGACTGTGTGCGCAGAGTAAGTGTTGCATATTCAGGACGTATTCTTTTAAAACTTTAGGGGTAATAGGGACTAAAATGATATTTATTGAAAACCTTAATAGTGCAAAGCTCCAGTTTTTTCCAACTTTGAATAATTAGGTATCTTTTAGCCATAAAAAAGTTTAAGGTTATATAGATGAAATTGCGATCAAAAAAACAAGAATTACCAGTCTTCTGAAAGTGACTTATCTCAACTTGCTTGCATCCTGTAACTATATATACTTCAAATCCACGGACAATGTCTCTTTGGAAATGCTGGAGATAAAAACCATGAAAATTATACTATTTCATAAAATAAAATAAGATTAATTGAATGAAACGGAACTCTGATTAAGAGAACTAAATGGAGAAGGTGCAAAAGCTGAAACCACTGCATGCCTTTTTTGAAGACTCAAACACTAAGAAGTCTCCAAGTAAAAATTGCTCATGATCAGTTGTGCATAGATATAGGATGCAATTAAAACGACAATTTTTTTAAAAAAAATAAAAAGTTATAACCTGAAACAATTCTAGAAATTTCGAAGATTATGAAACAATATGAATTCCTTAAAATTGATGATAATAGTTGCATAGGCACCCGCGGCTGGTCATTCCACACATAAGTTGACCAGCATGCGTCGGGGATTGGGAAACCCAATTTAATGTTAAGGAAATTTTACCTCATATATATAAAATCGATCATAAATCCGCCCAATTCTTCCATTGCCATCAGCAAAACACTTTGTCCATTCATAGTGAAAACTCACCCCTCCAGCAACAAAAGAATGGTCTGCGTCTAAATCTAACACTAAAATTCAATGAATCTTTTCGCAGGCAGTTTTTTTTTATCATGACTATTCACACTCCAGCAGACACAAAACTATTTGCTACAACACTGGCAAACTGACAAGCAAAGAACATAAAACAGAAAGCAAGCTTACTTTCTGGAGCAAGAATACAAAAATTGTTTAGGAACTCAAAATATGTCTTCTGAGTTGGGTAACAAGCACAGCTAATCCTAACTGCCTCTAGAACACCCTGCAGTAGACAAAAGAAACATCTACGCATTTGAAAAAATATTGACTTACATAAAATCGAAATGCCAGAAGTCATCTACACTTACACCACACCGGAATTGCTGTAAGATGTTTTCAAAGATTGCAAGCTCGAGAAGTTAGGCGTCACACATCTAACATAGGAGGCTCCGTAGAATTTAGTGTCTCCAATAATGATTGGAGTTGTAACTGCACCAATTCATCAAAGCATCAATTTTGGATACACTTTTCAGACGAAACTCAAAACATTCCTCATGATGCATTGCAATAAGGAACCAACAGACATACCTTAAAGCAAGAACCTATGGATGAAAAACTTAGAAGACTTATTTGAATATTTGTTTGTCCCATCAGGAAGTGGAGGGAATAGTCCAGCTACAAACAGCATTTGGAAGCATTCAACGAATCTTGATGTTCAGCAACAACATAATCTTTGTTTTTATCCAAAAACTTATCATATTGTTACTGAACCTGGAGGGGTACAAAATAAAATGCCATGGTCAGATTAATTGAAACCTGAGTTACATATTATTCACTTTGCATCAAAAGTGAATGTGGGTTACCTCTCCTACATAATGAGCAATGGCCAAATCTGTACGGGACAATTTTGGCCTGATGAAGCGTTTGTGATTTTTAAATGCTTGTATAGCTTTTGCGAAAATGTTTCATGTGTAGAATCAATAAGCAGCATCAAAAGAATTCATTAACGAAAACCTAAATAAAAACACAGATTGACCTTAAGGACAAGAAGAAGAATTCTTACAGGCTTAAGAACCAGGTGAAGGCCAGATGCGGGTGAAACATCAAAAACACATCACAAAAATCTGTACAGGTACATTAAGCAACACATATCAGCTTACAATATGTTTAGGCATCAAAGTAACTTGAGCAGACACCCTATCCGTGTCCGGTTCAGCCTAGACAACAAGGGGAAAAAAAAACACATTTCACCAATACCCAACCTGCATGAATCGATCAAAATTCAACGGTTTTAAATCTACCTTAACTTCTAATGGATAAAATGATGGAAAAAGAAAACAACAAAGCTTTAACTTTTTAATACCACGCCTCAACTCTAAAGTCTTTTGTTTATACCACGCCTCAACTCTAACTTCTGTTTATTAACTTATGTAGTAAATGCCAACACAAAACACCTTCATACAAAATGAGTTAGACTATGTAGGACACCCCATAGTAAGACGTAAGAACCTTTCTTCACCAGTAATCTTGTACATTTTTATAGCTATCTACGAAAAACCAAATGGCGCCAAAAAATTGAACAATTAACTGAGGGATGGTCGTGTAAAACACAAACAACAGCGCCAGAGCTGGCCCAACAATCAATCCTGCACCCCATGTTGTACTAACCTGAGAAAAAAAAGGTTAATTTCTCTAAAGTTCTTGCCTGAGCAATTAATAACTACAAACAAGCGTATATAATCACTATGTCTACACTCTCTTACTGCAGGCGATGGTAAACCACATATTAGAAGATTCCAACCATAAACCCTAAATCAGAGCCAGAGCAATGGTTAATTGAGTAAGGAATTAGCAACGAATGGAAGTGCAAAACACCAGCTGTTTCAGTGAGGCAGAGTGCTAAAAGAGCAACGATACTGACCTTAAGGGGCTGTGAAGCTCGCTACGGCATACCTCAAAGCGGGGATTAAGAATTAAAAAAAAAAAATTATTCGGCAACAAATTACCCACACAACAGTTGAGAAGGAAAGCCAAAACTACAATTAGAAATAATCAACACTAGTATGAAGAAAAAGTCATGAAATAGGTAAAATCAAACTAATGTCAGAATTAAACAAAATCACAAGAATTCAAGCAAAATTACAAAACAAATACACAAAAGAAACAAATCACTGAAGTAAACTCAAAGCCAACTGCATCTGCCCTCTTTAGAATGGGAAAAAACCCGAAGCAAAACCAAAGAAGACTGGGCGATTAAAGAGGTAAGCTGAAATTGAAAGGGAAAATCAAGAGGGGGCTCACTGGTCAGAGGCGATAACGCCGTGGACCGAAGCTGGGATGTTTTTATCTGAGAAAAATACTCTCCTGTGCCAACTTCCTCCTCCTGCATTGGAGTACAGCATCTCTTAAAATTGTACCCACATACTATTTCAAATAATATTATATATAATCAGCATTATATAAACATGAAATTCAGTAGTAGAGAATATACAGGCCACTGATATGAATAGACACATGGATTTCACAAAAATGCCAACCAATAAAAAACAATTGAGGCTCCATATCATAAAATTTTCTCATACTTGAACAATTCTGAGTATTGCTATGTAAGAAGATTGGAAAAATCACCTCCTGGAGGAGAAACGACACCAACAATTGTGATGCTTCCAGTTCTTTCAGGACTTTCAGGACAACCAAGACAATTTTACATGTACACTTGTAGAAGGATGCCTCTAGATGGAGGAGCTACCAAATAAGTAGGACTCTACATACATCAACATTGTAAAAGATTATTCTAACTATGCAATAAGAATTAAACACAATAGTATGCCACATGCCATCTCCTAATTCTTGTTACTAATTACCAAATCCTAAATTCGAAATTCATAATTCCTAATCCTTAATCCCTAATTCCTAATTGATCATTATCCTCTAATTCCTAAATCCTAATTTCTTAATTCCTAAAATATTTTAAATCCTATATCCAAATTCCTAAAAATCCTAATTCTTGTCCTTGTAGAATCCAAAATCCCTAATCCTAGTTCCTACATCCTAACTCCTAAATCATCCTAATACCTATACTAATTACTAAATTCATAATACCTAAATTCTAAATTATAAATTCCTAATCCCTAGTCTCTAAACCCTGAATCCTAAATCTAGTTCCTACATCCTAAATCCTTGATCCTAGTTCTTAAATTATAATTCCTATACTAAATACTAAATTTATAATCTCTAAATTCCAAATTCCTAATCTCTAAACCTTGAATAATCCTAAATCCTAGTTCCTAATTTCTAATCCCTGCCCGAAATACTAAATTCTAAACTCATAATCTCCAAACCCTGGATCCTAAAATCGTAAATTCCTAATCCCTAAATCCTAGTTCCTAATCCTAATTCCTATGTTCAATACTAAATTCATAATCCCTAGATTCCAATAAATCCTAAATTTCTAATCCCTAAACCCTAAATCCTAAAATCATATATCCTAATTCCTAAAAACCTAGTTCCTATCCTAGATACTATATCCTACATCCTAATTCATGATTCCTAAATTCCTTATCCTTAAATTCTAAATCCTAAACTTCTAATCCATAAACCATTAATCCTAAAATCCTAAAATCCTAGTCCTAACTCCTAATACCTAAATCCTAAATCCTAGTTTTTAATTCCTTTTCTTGTTTATGGATTTCAGCACCAAAATCCACTACTGCAACATCCGTGTCGGTGTCGCCAGCCCTCCTCTGTTCTCAAGAATTTAGTAGCACTTTCTATGTTCCCAAATTGGATACATTCTATCTTCACAATTATCTCATAGTTTTTTCTTAAAGATCTCAAACTCTTGACGTTCTTGCCACTTCTTTCTTGGAAGTTGGTCATTTCTACTGTAAGTTAACACGTACGAAACATTAAGGGCAAAAGACATGAAATATTTTGAAGTCATGTAAACAACAACAAACACTAAAAGAGATTAACTAGTTTATTGTTGACGTTATCACAAGCCTCAACCGAATTTAATCTAAGAAATTCCAAGAAACCTTAGTTCGCAAATATATCCCAGAATCTTGACGCGATCACAAACCTCTTCTTCAAAGTCTGATTAAAGGTAACAACAGTGAAATAATATATAAAGGCCAACAAAAATCGTAGTATATCACAAAATTTAAGAATATGAAGTAAACACTGAAGAATTTAAGTACTATCACAAAAACACAAACCTCTTCTTGAAAGTCCAGTTGTACAGCTTTCGGGCACATGTTTCATGTGTTGAACAAGGAAACATACGATGCAAGACAAAAAAGCACAAATCCTGGCAAGAAAGAACAGCATTGTTAATAAACAAATTCTGAGTTTTGAACTTACCAAGTTTCTTTGAGAAAGACCTACTATATGCCACCTTGTTTCTGAGATTTCCCAAAAGTCGCATAATTTCTTGTGAAAGAGAAGTTTTCAGAGAGTGACAAAATATAAGAAAAGCATGTGGTGACAATTATTGTTTCGGCAGCAAATGGCAGCAAAACCAAGGCAAAAACTTCTCGGGTTCATGTGGTTCAACAAAGAATTTGGAATCAGATTCAGATTCATTTGCTTAAGGATTTGCCTACACAATTGTATCTATTAATGAAACCAAATCATATTTTAAATCATTTTATCCAAACAAGAAGGTAGATTTCTATCCAATGATAGCGGAATCCACTTACCAAACAGACCTCGGAATTGATTCAAGATGGGAGTGCAGAGACCAACTAAGCACACAAGGGCAGGGAATAAGTTATATGTAAATACTCATGAATAAAGGAAACAATCATCGTAAGAAAAGCTGGAAATGGTGCAGACACCCCCTCTGCAGTTTGATCCAAAATGTCTTGACTGTCAATGAACTTCACGCAGCTCCAGTCAATTTGCTCCATCCACGCCCCTTGCACCTCTTGCACCAATTTCAAGCATGCTTTGTATTAAAAAGTGTAGTAACATTAACTAAAATAATAGGCATCACCCTAAAGTACTGAAACTTATTAGTCACCTGAATAAAGTGCTGCTAAGTGTCTCATCCATCAATTTCATGCAAAATTGTTCACAGCCTCGGAAATACACAATAGAAAAATATACAATGTACAATTACGGAAGATAATGTTATGAGACACATTAACCTTAATCCATAAAAAGTTCTCCAACAAATCCAAAAACGACATTTAGACAGACCACTATGCTACAGGTAACCACCATCCCGTCAGGCAGGGCATAGGTGGGAGGAGGCTCCTGGATTTAAATAAATCGAAAACAAAATGCAGTCAAACATACGCCACCACGATTCAAACAAATCATAAGCCACTATATATTCAGACAAATCACAAAGGCCACACTACTAATGAATCCAAAAAAATCACAAATATAGAGCAAGCAAGCATTCACCACTTGTGTATTCAAAGTTCAAACAAATTACAAATTCAAATCCTAGCACATCATAGATCAAAGATTCATAAATATCACAAACAAATTAAAAGAACACAGTTAAAAACACAATGTTCGAATAAATCACAAAGCACACACCACAATATATTCACATAAATCACCAAAAGCACATATCACCTCTTATTCACACAAATCAACAAACACACACACACACACCACCAAATATTCACATAAATCACAAAGTACACACCACCAAATATATTCATAGAGCAACCAATGAAATTACAAACAAATCACATCCATAGAGCAACCAAGCACAAACCACCATATATTCAAACAAATCACAAACACAACCACCAAGGGAAAAGTGAATTAACAAATAACTAACCTTTTACATAATTGCATAAGCATAGGATTCTTCATTTAATCATTAATCAAGGATTAATTTATTTGATCCTCAAAACCTTTAAGAAATTAAACATTTAAGGATATTTGCAAAACAATAAAAAAAAGTTTGTGGTTCTCCAATATCAAAGAGGTAAAAGGTAAGAAAAATTTACATAACATCAATGTAAAAGAGATTTATCATTATACCTCGGAAGCTTTCTCTGGTCACATAATACTTCTAACTTGAAATTTAAAAAGCTAAAGAAACTAATAATCTCTTAAACATATTAGTGGTGATAATTAATGTACTAAATACGAGTTAACTAATGAACTAAACAACTAATCAGTAGTTCCATCAAGAAAAAAAGGAGGGATTTATTTACAAATAAAAGCCGACTTCTAACTAAGTAAGAAATCAAAGTCAGAAACGGAAACTAGTCATAATCTTCGTACTTCTAAACCTTTCTCCTTTTGCGCTGGTCATAATTGCTGCAACTGGAACCTTAAAAGCTAAACAGAAACTCATTAGTTTCACAAAAATATAATTGAGATAATTAATTTACTAAATACTAGTAAACTAAAGAACTAAAAACTAACCTCAAGTTCAATCTAGCAAAAGCAACGAGGTTTCTTTATAAATGTTCACTTCCAGTGAGTGGTAAAGACTACGGTGTCATGAACCGCAACCAGAGTTAATGCCTCACCTCCATCTGATCTTTGCCCACCGTCTTCCTCTATATCCGGTGATTGAGAATCATGCACTGACCTCATCATCGGCAAAGCCGAAAAAATTGGGACTTCTTTTTCAAACAACCCACATAGAACATATATTCAAATATTCAAACAACAATATGCCACCATATACTACATAAAAATAAAAAGTTAAGGGGGCAAAAAAAACAACTAACTTCAGCAAATACCGAAGAATGAAACAATTCATTAAATGAATATAAAATACATACAACTGCACTACAAAGTACAAACAAATTAAATAAACAGATTTAACAATAACGCCACAATTTTATTGGAAAAATATACAATTTTAAAACAATAACACAACACAACACAAGCACATTTTTATGCATCCAGACAAATTACAAACACAAGACATGCAAGCACTTCACAATCACATATTCATATAAATCACCAAGCACACACACAACATATTCACATAAATCGCCAAGCACACATCACTATGTATTTACACAGATCACCTAGCACACGCAGCTTATGTATCAAAATAAATCGCAAATGTAAAGCATCCAAGCACCTCACGACCACTTATTCACAAAAATCAACAAGAACATGTCGTTAAATATTCACATAAATCACCAAGCACACACCACTACATGTTCACATAAATCACAAAGCACACATCAACTCATCTTCGTACAAATCACCAAGCACACACATATAAATCTCCAAAAACAAATCTGACATCATAATAGTCACACAAATCCCCAAGCACAAAAATCACAAAGCACACACCACCAAAGCACAGACGCAAATCAACCACACACAAACCACCATATATACAAACAAATCACAAACATGGTCAAGCACAACATCCACCGTCATATATTCAAAAGAACCAAAAAATCACAAAACATACAACCCATGTATTCTTGGTGAGGGGTATAGACAACAGAGAGACATAGAGAACCACCGTCACTTCAGGTAGGGGATAGGTGGCTACACTGGGATAATCATGCATTTAAACACATCACAATGTAGCAAAACACATACCACCACATATTCAAACAAATCACAAAGCACACATTGGCTATGTTTCGAAACAAAACATGAAAACAAAGCAACTATGCACTCACGCAACATAATTAGACATATTATTGCACATTAACAAATATATAGATAGATTGCCAAGCACTTAGATAAATCACAAATCACAAACATGAACACCAAGGAAAAGAGATACGACAGTGAGAAATTTAAAAAAAAAAATTAAGAAAAACTAACCTTTTACAGAATTACAGAGGCATACGACTCTCCATTTAATCATTAATCAATGACATCAACGATAACTTTACTTGATCCTCAAAACCTTTTAAGAAACTATACATTTAAGAATTCTTGCAAAACAATAAAAAAAAATAATAATTAAAAAAAAAAAAGTTTATGGCTCTTCAATCACATTGTCAAGGATTTACTTACAAAGCATCAAAGTGAAAAAGATTAATCGCCATACCTCAAATGCTTTTTCCTTGTGCACTTGGTCATATAATACTTCTAACTTGAACTTTGAAAAGTTAAAGAGATTAACAATCTTTTAAACATATTAGTAACAATAATGTATTAAATACTAGTTGACTAAAGAACTAAACAACAACTAACCTGTAATTCCATCCGGTAAAAGTAGAGGGGATTTATTTATAAATAAACGCTCACTTCTAACTTGACCTTTAAAAAGCTAAAGAGCTAAAAGGTAAGAAAATTTACGAACCATCAAAAAGTGAGATTTATCATCAAACCTCAAAAGCTTTCTCCTTTTGCGGTGGTCATAATATTGCCAATTGAACTTTAAAAAAGCCAAGTAGAAGCTCAATATATAATTTCTAAATGAGTGATAATTAATGTATTACAACTAAAGAACAAAACAACTAACTTGTAGTTCCATCCAGCAAAAGCAGAGGGATTTATTTAAAAATAAATGATCACTACTAAATTGACCTTTAAGAGAAAAAGCTCAATAATTAACTAAACATACAAAGTGGTAATATTAAATGATTAAATATTTACCAACTAAAGAAGTGAACAACTAACCTGAAAAGTTTGTTCCATCCCGCAAAAGCAAAGGGATTTATTGAGTTCCTGACCTGTTCAAAAAAGAACTCACTTTGCATGAGGGATTGGAAAACATATCCAAATGTAATATCTAGAAGGTAACCAACAAATCATGAAAATAGCTTCCCTTTCATACAATTCCCCTAAATTAAATGAATATGTTATCAAGATTTCAAAATATCGTAATACCCAAAATATCTCAAAAATTAGCTCATTTACTATTTTCTTTTTCCAGAAAAACAAAAGGAGAATAAGTTGTAATCACAAAAATCCCAAGAATTGAGAGAGAGAGAGAGAGAGAGAGAGAGAGAGAGAGAGAAAATAAACAATAAATAAATATTACGGGAGATTGGCAAATATGTAGCGGCAAGAAACAAGATCTCTCTCTTCGTCTCTATTTATATTTTGGTATGCTTGCTGATGGTGGTAGCATGGACGAGATGAGGTGTTCCAATGGTGAAGACTATGGAAATAAACAAGGTCATTAAATAAATAAAAATATTAAACAAGGTCATAAATGAACATAAAACACATACAAACTGCACTTCACAAACTACAAACAAATCAAATCAACATATTCAACAATACCCTCATAAACTTATCAGAAAAACTAACAATTTTGAAAGATAAACACAACACAAGCACACACGACTCATGTATCCAAACATATCACTAACACAAAGCATCTGATCACCTCACGACCACATATGTACACAAGTCACTAAGCACACCATCATGTATTCGCATAAATCACCAAGCACACATCACCTTACACTCATACAAATCACCAACAACACACCACCACATCTTCACATAAATCACAAAGCACACATCACCTATGTATCCAAATAACACACAAACATAAAGCCACCAAACAGGTATCCAAAGAAATCACAAACGCTAAGCATCCAAGCACCGCATTACCACATAATTCACACAAATCACCAACCACACACCACCACATATTCACATAGATCACCAAGTACGCATCACCTCATATTTAAACAAATCACCAGGAATACTCCACTATATATATTCACATAAATTACAAAAACAGACATCACATGTATCCAAATAAATCACAAACACAAAGCAACCAAGCACAAACCATCTGAATAAAAAATTACAAACACAGATAAGAACACACCACCATATATTCAGACAAATCACATAAAAATTAAAAGAACACGTTGGAAAGGTCAAACTTTAAAGAAATCACAATACACACACCGCATATGCATCCAAACAAATCACAATGCAAAACATCAAGCACTCACCACCACATATTCAAACAAATCACAAAGTGCACATACCACCTATGTATCCAAACTTATCACAAATACAAACACACCATATATGTATTCAAATAAATCATAAGCACAAAGCAAAGCATGCACAATTTCAAACAATCCACAAAAAAATGAACAAACTCTTTCACCGAACAAAGTATACAAATTAGGGTTTAAATAGAAACATAACAATTAACGATCCACGAAAACAAAAGTCAACATGAAGTTGAGTTGAGCACAGCACAAAATTTCATAGAATCTATGAACAGATGAAAAAAGCACACATTCAAGAATATCCAAATGTTCAATAGAACACAAATAAACAAGCTAAATCATACATCAAACAAGTTCACACTCATAAAAATAAATTTACATGACAACAAAAGAACTAAAGCAATGGGAAGAACTTTTTTTTTTGGGGAAAAAAAAGATCCGACTTTGAACATCTAAGAACTTGGGAAAAGAATGCAGTTTTCATCTGGAAAACTAATAATTCAAATATACTCACATTTTTTACACCGACCATAAAAAGAATAGTGAGAATATATTCTATACCTTGTCCGGATTGAAGGCTCCCTAAAACTGGCATGGATCACTAGAATAAGAAACGTGTGGAAACATAAATGTAAATCAATAATCATGCATAAGTTGTTGGTCAATACATATCTACCGAACAAGACATATCTATTCTTAGGGATAAAAAGTGAGGATCAGAAAAAGAAAATTCCATGCAAGGGCTAACACTGAAGGTAAAGAAGTCATTAGCTACAAGATAAATGAGCATAAGATCCAATTAATAGTTATATATATATAGATACTAATTGGATGTCTGAAAATTGAGAAGAAGAAAAAAAACAGAGACAGATTAAGAGTAAATGAAAAACGATATTACTAGACATAGAACAGCAATAAACATAAACTCGTGTACTCTTTCTAGGAATTCGAATGGCTTTCTTGCTGTTCGCTCTGAGTTTAAAGCTCCCACTAAATTTTCAGAGTGCTTTGGCCTGAGAAAATAAAAATTCAGCATTATGTATAGTATGTAATGAGAACAAGATGATAAACACCAGAATATTTTCAGGAATTAGTACTTTTTTTGCAAGGACAAACACATACATACAGCTCATTCTTACAGCTCATTCTTCAGTTTGTTTGTTGTGATCCAGTCTAGCTTTTCTTCTTTCTTCATGTTCCCCTTCAACTTCTTGAAATTCAGCAGACGAGGTAGCTTTCAAAGAAAAAAATTATTCAAAAGTAAAATTTTAAGAAGAAATAGATGCTTAATAATTTCAATGATATTAGTAGTATAAAAATATTTTAAACCTCAAAAATTAGAAGGTAGATTTTCAACAAAGTAGGAAGCCCAAAGCCAACAATTGATTTTATATAGAAGGCTAAAAAAGCAATGAGTGAAAAAAGTTCACGAAATATCACAACCACTGGTTTTGAGAAAACAAATTAATATATAACAAAGCATATTTCCCAACATTTCACCATTTGATGTTCCATAAACTAGTAATGAAATTAACCTTTTTCTCTTGGCTGTATTCATCATGATAGAAGCTACAAGATTCACCTCAGGGACAACACTCTTGGCATGATATACACACGCCCTCCTCCCCTGTATTTGTAGACTAAGCATGTAGACTAAGCATGCTGAGAAAATAAGTTGCCATAGGACTCAATTCTAGCCAGGAAGAGTGAAACAAGAAACCATTATAAAAACACTGAAAATTCATCTTGAAGATTAACCTTGGGAGAATTTGCATTCTGCTGTCTGAGTCAACTGAAGGCTACTAGAGAAGAGAACTACTGGATCAGGTGAGAGGGTTCATTGAAGTTCTCTCATTTGTTGTTCTACGCTGTTGGATGCACTTTGTTTTTTTTTTTTTTTTTTGAGAGGAAATTTTTATACCATTCCAAACCCAATTACAGACATTATTCTGTCATAATATCCCGAACAATACAATAACCAAACTTCACCAACCTATCCCAAACAACATACTAAAGCATAATAAACTAACACAGTATTGGACAAAGGACAACAAAGTAGCACCAGACCAACCATACCAACCATAAGTCTAAATCCGAACCTATGCTATATTCTGCTCAATGAAACCAACCACTCGAAACAGGTAGTCTGCATTCCAGCTTGCCATAGTTCATTTCATCTTCGGCACACCGTAGAAGGTTAGGCTTGCAACGTAAGGATCCAAATGACAAGACCAAAACCAACTTGCTACATAAAACACATCAATACTGCTACAGAATTACACATCCAATGCATCGAGTATGAAATGGGCCTGGTGAGTAGGGTAGACGAGGACAATCAAAAGAAGAAGAGTTGACAGAGATGACAAAGGGTTACTGGAAGATACAACCTACAATACTAGGATATCCCATCGGAGTTAAAATTAAACACGGTGTAGTCCAATAAGAAAACGATACAGACAAAGAGAATGGAAATCGAGACACTCAGAATAGCAGCACTCTACAAAGCTCCAATCAATTCTGATTTTATTTACCCGTTCCCGCCTTGCTCTTCCGAGTCCAAAAAACCAATAATCGAGGCCCTCACCATCCTACATTTACTTTTATATTTAATCTTATAAGCTGGAATCAAAAAACTTCTCTTTTTTCTTTTTTCTAATATCTCTCTCTTCTTTTTTTTTTTCTTTTTTTTCTTTTTTTTTTCTCTCCTTTTTTTTCTTTTTTTTTTTCTCTTACATATCTTTCAACAATAAATGCCCAACACTTTCGACCTTATCCATAGAATCACAACAGCACCGTACTCTCCCTTCCCTATACTAATAACCATAACATAACACCCCTCTACTCATTAATGATAGAGTCTCACTCTCTCCCTTAGACATTTACTTTCCAACTCCCAACTTTCCCAAACATCAGACATAATAACCTCAAACAAGAAACTGCATAACAAAGTATCAGCAGAAACCCATGACTGCCTCAAAGCAGCGAAGCTGAATCGACTATGCATAAAAAGGTGGGGGAAGGGGGTGTATCAACAGGGTTAATTCTAGCGCCCTTATCCTACTCGATGCATGAAGTGTAAAAATGCCAACATGACATGTATGATGAAGCTTTTGACTGTCAAAATGGGAACCTCATATGCAACCATCAAATAAGATTAGAAATTTAGATCTCACCGGATAATTACCAATGTCTGGGAATTTTCTTTAAAAGCGATCATTTGTCCTTCCATATAAGTCTAACACCAGCTCTGTCATGTAAAAATATGGGTCTTCAACGATCCTTGGATTTAAACTCGATCAGCACCATGATGAGATGACTCGCCAGTTGCCTGTATTCCTCAGAAATCTGCACTACTCAACCACCTAGCATCTTATATGCGGCCACCCCTCAGATAAAATAGTTCATCTGCCTCCTCCTGAAGTAATTCAACTACCGCCTAGGATTCTTGACACACTATAGACACCAGCAGCCTTTGACCTCCTTATCAATTGCACCTTCCATATGGTTCAGCAGCCATCTGTTAATACTAGGTGAAAACTAAAAGCCTGCTCCACTTCTTTTCCTAAACAACACCAATAACCTAAATCCCATCCCTCGCCTTATCCTTAAAACCACTCCTCCAGCCTCCAGCACCTTCCATATGCACTTTGTAGATGAGCAATAATTCACTTGAATCAAGTGGAGTTAATATCTTAACAAGTTAGCATTTATGCAAATTCCTGTGATTTAACCAAAAGTTAAACTTTAAAGACTTCTATGGCATTTTAATTTCTCTTGAAGAATCCCTAAAAATTGAGTACACGGACAAGCAAAGACAACTTACAAAAGGAGAAAATAAATGTAATCAAAGTTTAAACTGAATCAAACCCCTATCAAAAATATCTTCTACCTATACAGAACCCTATAGGCTTTATCATCAAATTAGACCATTGGAAATGCACTCATTCATGTTCACAGGAATGCTTGCTTTAAATGGGCGAAAAGTTATTGGGAAGGCATAAATCATTTATAAAAGAAATCTTATTCTAGTAAAATCAAGCCACCACACATCTCTAAACATTTTAAGTGCAATAAATCAATCATTAAAACATTAATTCCTCAAAAATCTGTACAAAAAATAACCAAATAAGGAATCACATCGCAAGAACACAGTTTTCTTCCGAAATAGTCATGGAGCACATGTGTGGGGCCCGCATGAATTCCCTACAGTCGAAATAAGATTTTGCTAACAAATAAAAATCACAATAAACTGGATCAAAATCATATTACTAAAGACTGAGCAATTGCCTTCATAACGAGAGAGCAATCAATAGCACATCATATTGTACAACATAATGCAGTGGGATGTTCCCATGTTTAAGAATTAAACATCATAAAGCACCCAATTTTTCCCAGCGACACAGAAGTCCTCAACCAACTCTAAATATAAATTATAGCATCAAATGCGTCAAAGCAAAAGGCAGCAGCAAGACCAGCACAAATGAACCAGGGGTTTTCAGTAGGGATGGCAATTCCACCCGCATCCGCCCATAATCCGATCCACCCGATCCATTAAAATGGACGAAAACCCGAAAAAACGTGGATTCTTATAGGGTGATGGGTGGATCGGGTGACGGATCGGGTCGGAGATGGATTCAGGCTCATCCAACCCACCACCCGATCCATCATCCAACCCATCATCCAATCCACCCATCACCCGCTTCTTTTATTAAATATATAAATATATATTTCTAAAAATATAAATATTTCACATTAAATAATCTATATATTATATATAAAATAAAATAAATAGTATTAAAAACTAATAAAAAGTTAAAATCCTATATTGCATTAGAAATTTAGAATCTCTCAATCCCGCTCTGAAAATTGAGAATTGAAATTGTTCGCCTCTCCCAAATCGGCAAATTGTGACTGTTGCTTCGCCGATATCATGACGACACTAACACTTATTTCTTACTAATATCCTTTTGGCTCTTTACACTTTCCTTCATAGGATAATTGTTACTTTGCTCATTGAAATTTTAGTGGGGATTTGTAATAGTCTAATGTTCAAACATGATTTATTTTGAATATAAATTATTGCATCGTTTATGTATGTTTGAAATCCACTAACCACCCGATCCACCCGTTTCACCCGTGGTTGATGGGTGGATTGGATTTGGATTAGTTTTAGATGGATGATGGATGGGTTGGATGATCAATATAACATTGATGGGTGGAGGTGGATTTAGGCACCTCCGATCCATCTCCGACCCGTTGCCATCCCTAGTTTTCAGTCTTACCACAATAAATAATAATAATTTTTGTTTCGATTGAGAAACAAATATTGAACACTATAACAGAATCAATTCCACACAACCCACACCCCAACAACACTAATACAATTCATTACCCAATGAAACTCCTCTGGGAAATGTGCAAACTCAATATGCTATAAATTATGAAGGAAGAATAAAATCGAGCACACTTACGCCATTGAAAGTGTAGCTGAACCCTTTCCAGCCTTGAACCCTTTCCAGCCTTGGCTTCAACAACTTCAATTCCACCGTCTTGGGTTCTTTCTGTAAGAGCTTTGATCTCTTCATCCCCGGATTTGCACTCGGTATAGCCTAATAGTCATACAACAAAGAGTTGCCATTTATATCTCATTTCTAACTAAATGTTATATAATAAGAAAGCACAACTGTAAATTCAATACTTGTGAAAACAATGAAAGAATGATAATTCCGGCATAACCACCAATAACACTTGCAACAGGAACATTGACATCTGTCAAAAAAGCAAAAATTTCACATATAAATCAATTTCAAAAATACAAAACAACATAAGCTCAAAAGCTCAACTGTCCAAGACTATACAAGCTTGATTTAGTTTTTTTTTGGTGGAAGGCGGACCGAAGCCAAGAAATCACCAACTACATCTAATTTACATGAACAATAAAAGGAATTGCAATAAAAGAAATCACCAACTACAACTAATCCCACGGCACCCACAGACTACAATAAAAGAAATTGCAACCAAGGAACTGCAACATACCCATAGAAAGCATCTTTATTTGTGATTAACTGATTGTTCAACTCCAAGGTCCACAATTTCTTTGTTGGGAGCTAGTGTAGCTAACAATAAGTAATAAGGAACCATTTCCGTAGAAGAGATAGAACCTGACATTAATTGACAGATATATAATGTGAGTGAAGAGATAACACACTAAAACATATTGTAAGCTAATCTGTTGAATTGTTGTTCTTAATTCATGATATTAGGCAGCTGTAAAGATTCTAATAATAATACAAATACAGAATAAGCAACATCAAGTTGTAGCCGGTTGGATATCAAAGAAAAATCATCCCTAAATTTTCAACAAGCAGTGGAAAAAGGGAAGCATTCAATAAATTGTCACAAAACTGAAACTTTATATTGGCGACATATTATCAAGAATGTGACTATGTGAGGGGTGAGGAATGTCAAGGAGATGTATTATAAAAATAAAATAAAAAAAAAAAAAAACTTAGTCAGTGAAACATAATCTTGACCAAAGGAATATGGGTTATAAACATAGATTGATTGCTTAATTAGAAAATCTGTCAACAATTTGAAAACCTGGAAATAAAACCCATATTGGTTTGTGGTTATGGAAATCAAAATTGAAAAGAACTTTACCAACCGTGGAGTGAGGACCGCAAGCAGGCGGCAGTGGCACAGCGTTGGTTGTAGAAGCAGCTCGCTGGAAGCTTTGCCATTATGTTTCTTCAAGAGTTTTTGCATAGACATTATTACTTATCTCTCCAACTTGTTACGAAATTTCAATTCATTTTAATAGGTGTCAATTAAGCTCCATCTCAATCACACAACTTAAAATAAAATAAAATAAAGATTAACAGAATTAAGAAATCGTATACCTCAATTACACCAACGGGAGAAGGAAAATTCCAAGTCGATTATAGAACAAACATCTTTCCTCGGAGAAAAGAAAGTTGGTGAGGGATTTGGTCCGACGGACAAAGCCATTGGTGGAGCGAAACCCTAAGGGGGGTACGCGGAAACAAATCGAAGTCCGATTGCAAGGAGAAACAGCAATAATCCAGTGGACGACTGCCATCCTCCCCTTTTTCCCTTTTCCAACGGAGACGGAAGAATCTGAGTGCGGAGCAGAATCGGAATCAGCAATGAAGAAAAGGGGTTGGTAGTGAAATGAGAACCAGCGACCGGTGGCTACGATTAAGCAGCAATGGGGACGGCGGTTCGCTGAGGCAGAGATAGGAGCGGAACCCGACGGCGATTGCAACGGAGATTTCAACGGAATAGGAGGCGAGCTCTGGAAAGAATCACTGTTTCACCAATCCAAAGGCCGAAGAGATTATTAGGAAGGAGATTTGGTGGTTTGCGTAAACACCGCGATTTCTAACCAGAGAAAATTTTGGGGAAATTAGGAAGGAGAAAGGAGCGTTGGCAAGGCAAGGCCGAAGAGAAGAGGGCGGCGGCGGCGCAAAACACCAAGGGCTGGTGGAGGGGACGGACTGAAGGCCGGAGAGGATGAAGAGAGATTGAAGAAACGAGGGGAATGTAGGGTTCAAAGTTACGCGTATACTGAGTGTAAGAAAGATTTGGGAAATATGACCGTTGGACACCAAATGGGCCTTCGGAATCGGACCGACAACCAATGGGCCTTCGGAATAGGACCAATAGGTTGTCGGGTTTGAATTTTTTAGACCTCTTCTTGCTCAATCAAAATGCTAAATTTCACACATGAGTTTCACATTATGTATGTAGATTTTATATGTAGATTTTTCTAAAAGAAAAAATTATATAAAAATATTGAAAAATAAAAACTAAATAGAATTAATTTTGACAAATAAATATAAGATTTAATAAATTTAAATAATTTCAGAAAAATAAAAATAATATTTTTTAAAAGAATTAATATAGTTTCACCGAATTAACTATATAATTTTAAATTAAATAAAATACATTTAAAAATTGAAATTCAATTGTATTATTTATAATAAAATAAAATTTATTAAATAAAATTATTATATAATTTAAAAACTTAATTAAACTAAGAACCTTCTCTTTAAAATTCAAAGTGAATACTCCTGCACGAATCAATACAATTATAAAAAAATATAATCAAAATTTAAATATATTGGAATTAGAATATTTTATTGATTTATTAATTATAAATTCAAAATTTAAAAGTTTGGGGTAAAAATGGAAGAAAATGAAAGTTTATGGGGTTAAAAGATAATGTTCAAAATTAAATTGGCCTACTTTTTTTTGCTTAGCCATCAAAGGCCTGAAAACAAACTACAAGCAAACAAAAACAAAGGAAAACGGTAGAAAGAACAGGAAGTATGCGAAATATAGAGCAAAACACTCTACACCCGGGGGAAGCAGACCCGGGTTTTGTCTGCAGCTAGATCGATGTGAACAAAATCCGGCGGGAACGCCCCATGTGGTGTAGAAATCTTCCACGGGGACTCCACGTTTAGCTAGCTTGTCCGCCACACGATTCCTTCCGTGGTGAAAGACACAGTACTCCCGCGTGTCTCGAAGTTCTCTAACTTTGCATATCAGAGACGCCAAGGTATGGAATTTCGATCGGAATTAATGAGGCCAATACTGCTCAAGGAAACGGAGTAGCAGCAGACTCTCCTAACCCACAGCTGAATAACATATTCCAAGTCTTTAACCAACGTTGTTAGTTGTTTGTGTTTCGGTCAAGGGAGCCACTCCCACCTCCAATCCAACGACCCTCTGCATTTCTAACAACAAAACCATACCCCGAAGCCACCGGGTTACCCATAGCATTGCCGTCTACATGTAAGATTGTGTCCCGGGACTCCTTCTCATGATACCGTAGCATATTTTAATAATTAGTATTTGTAGTGGCCTAAACCAAACATAGGCCCTTGTAGTGGCCTATTTTGATAATAAACTCTCCTCATTTAATGGTTAATCACAAACAGTGCAAAAACCTCATACTTGTGCCTTTCTAATAGCAACTTGACCATTACGAATAAGTGCTAAAATACATAAGTAAATTGTCCCCTTGTAGTTGGCGGTGGAAATGCAGACAAGAAGTAGTAGCTCGTTGGTAGGAACTGAGCATGTCGAACTAAATATCAGAAGCGTTTGATACCATAAACTTCCACTGCTCACTCATTGCCACAAACCGGGCCTCTTTCTTGTCCAAGAGAGCATTGAGCCTAACATTCTCTTCTATGAGTTTCTTCACCTCAGCTTCCTTCTGTATCTTCTCATTCTTCAACTGAGATGTTTTTTGCAACAATCCTAATTGCATCACAGATGAAGTAAAATTTCCAATTTCCACAAAGAAACCAAGTACCCTAGTGTAAAAGATAAATATAGTATCTGCAAAGGTTTTACTTCTAATAAGCCTGGACCTACTGACAATGGGATTGGACGAAACAAATTTAACAACAAATTACTGCAAGAACAATTCAAATTAAATAAGACACTCTACACAACAAAATCACAAAACAATTTATCTTCGTGCATCATCTCTTCCCTAAACACTTAACCAATTCAGCAAACTATAACAAAATCTCAAACTCCCTTACATCCCTACTTGTTATATATCCCAAACAAGTTATAAGTTTCATGTTGGTCATATATATCCATAGATTTAATCACATAAACATACTTAAAAAAATATGAACCATCAATTGATTCAAAAACATATAACGAAAGCTTTATGCATGCGTCATAATATTATTCACCCATCTACTATAAAGCCAAATTGCAATCTATGATGACATTACGCAAACAATAAATTCCAATCTCATCCTAAAGATAACCCCTTTGCCAGTATTAGGCTAACCAAAAATGCATGGTAACACACGACTCAAAGATAATACCTCTGTGCAAGAAAAATATAAAATAAAATCAAAGAGATAAATACTCCCTCCGTTTTATTTTTTTTATTGCTACGGTCTCATCCTTCACGCAGTCCAAGGCAGTTTAAACTATTAATAATTCAAATTCGGTACAAGTAAAATTTCAAAAATTTCGATATTTAAAAATTACAAGGTCAGACGAATCTAATAAGATCTCACTTGGCTATATTTTAAATTGTATAACTATAATAAAAATTGAAGTCAAAGAGAAAAAAAGGATGGAGTATTAAAATAGGCGACTTTTGATTTTAGGCTGCCACTACAAACATCCATTAAAAAAAATAGGCCATTACAATGGGCTTTGTATTGTAAAAATATGTCAACTGAACTTCTAGGCCTATTTTGTCAATGCAGTATAAGCAAGTGCCTATTTTTACAATGCACCATCTTTGTAATTGGCTATTTTGATAATTTGTGTTTGTAGTGGCCTAAAGTAAAAAGTAGACTCTTGTAGTTGCATATTGTAATATTAGTCTCTAAAATCAAGCACACATTCGTAGAAAAGACTCATGCTAAATGAACACTTCTACCCTTGGAGCCAATGCAGTGCCTATCTCGGGCAGTAAAACCTCAAATAGAAACCAAAGGTCTAGAAAACCTGAAAACTCAAACATCATACATGCGTAAACCATGTGCGCTACATTTATCTGACCAACATATCAAGCATATACCCAATTTAACTCAAAACACAAAATGTCCATTGTTCTAGTATATATTCACCACTTTACTCAATTATCGTAAAATCAATTTTGATCACTCTTGACCTTAATTATTACCAAAACAACAAAATGGTAAGAGTGAGTACTATAGGGCAATCAATAGCCACTCAAGATGATTATTGAAGCAAATAGATGATTATCTTTTGCACTATGCATTTACCAATAAAATTTTTGTTCGATTGTGCTATACAAGGAGACGATGGAGAGGGGTGTGCACATTAGTTGAGTCATGTTCAATTAGGGGCCGGGATACCCAAGCTCGTTTAGCAGAAAAATCCTAACACAACAGAGCATTTGAATTTGATTATTTGGAGTTCAAGTCAGTTTGCTTAACGTAAATATTACTCCATACGCATCTTGTTTGATAAAACAGGTGGAGTATTTTGGATTACCTCAAGGAATATTTGAGTACCTTGGCTAGTTAACAGCTTCAGTGGTTTCACAACTGGGATGGTGGTGCAATTGAGTCTAGGAACAACCTCTTCTTCTTATAACCAATTCTCTTCATGTGTGCGGGTCATCTCTAACAGCTCCCACATTGAACGATCTGCAAATCCATTTAATCGTTCAGAAAATCTAATCGTGGTCCCAAAAACACTGAGGATTGATGATCCTGAAAAAGTTGCAAAAAGTTCAATTTAGGAGAAGCATGGGATCAAATACAACTCTTTGAGCAGGGAAGGTCTTTTCAAAGCTTTACAACCCAAGGCAGATGAGCAAAAACAAATGGCAACAGCACCACCTCACCCGTCTCGATCCGTTAACATCCAAGAAACGGCCTGAACATATCGTGTTGAATAAATTACATGAACAGATACACTTACGGTGCGTTTGGTTGGAGGGATCTTAGATTACCAGTGGGAATGTGATTGTTGGGAATGTAAGATTACTGGGAATATGAGATTGCTGAGAATCTTATTTTTTGATGTTTTAAGATTATCGCGTTTGGTTAGATTGGGAATCTCAGATTTCTAGTTCTAATTAATTTACCATAATGTCCTTGAACGATTGTTATAAATATATCATTTTGCTACACAATAAAAATATTTAAGCCGATTTATTTTTTAAAATATTGAAAATTCTTTATATGTAATTTATTGTGTGATAATTACTTATTTAATATGGGAATGTATTAAAATATGAGAATATATATAAAAATATGAGAATATATATATTTTAAAAATATGTTTAAATAATTTAAAATTTTTCAGTTTATTTTTTAAAATTAAATTTCATATATTTATCATTTTCTAGAATACAAATATCTAAATTTATAAAATAAAATAAGTATAAAAAGTGAGGGTATAAAAGTCAAATTAATATAAAAGTAGGTAAAGTGGAGGTGGTAATCTAAGATTACCTGCCCTCCAGGTGGGAATGTGATTTCCACCTAAAACATCCAACATTCCCACCTTGGTGGAAATGTGACATTCCCACATGAAACATGCCCCGAACCAAACATGGGCATGTTTCATTCCCTACCTAATATTCCCAGTGGGAATCTCAGATCCCCGAACCAAACGCCCCGTTAGTATCTTTGGGAATTGAATTGAAGTGCTTTCAAAACTATGAAGTGGCTCGTTAAAACAGAAGATATTTAAGGGTATACATGTTTCTTAGAGTTTAATAAGGAGTTAATTTTTTTTTTTTTGGTCAGTACAAAGAGTCATTTCCATTTTTAGGCAATCAATTGTTTCTATTATGGTTTTCGACTATGACAGGGCATTTGGACCGAATTTATGGACAATTTGACCAAGTCAACGCCGCAACAGGTTGCGTTTGTGGTACTCTCCATACGATGTCCTAAAAGTGGAAACGTTATCCTTCTGGTGGCCTATTTTAGGTTTTTTTTGTGCAACTAAAAATAATAATACTCCACCCGTTCATTTATTTATATCTTACTTTTCTTTTTATCCGTCCTAATTGCTTCATCCGCTCCTTGTGATTGTGAAGCTGGCTAGTCCCTCCTAGCTTCAACAGTTTTTTCCTCATTTTCATTAATTATAGGAAATAATTAAATAATAATCACCAAACTTACCTCATCACATCATATCAATAAATAACTAAATTTTCAAACCCACTATCTTTAATAAATTCTACTCCCACAACTATAACATCACACATAAATTAATTAATTAAAAATTTAAACTCATTACAATCACATATATAAATACCTAATTAATTTAATTACCCCTAATTTAAAGCATAATATACTCCAACATAAAATATTATATATTCCCACATAAAATCATAGTACCCAAAATGCCATGGATCGATTAAACACTAGTTTGGAAATGGAGATGAAGAACACAAGGAGGAAGGAAAATGGATACCGAGGCTACCACGTTGGAGAACCCAATCCGAGAATCGGTTGTGTTTGACAACACCCACAATTCTCCCGATCACTAATCCGAGTGGTGATCGATATGATCAAGCACACCTCTTGCTTGAAAGGAATAATCCAATAATGGATAATTCAAGGATGACCTTCGAAAGCTCTTGGATAACACACCAAAGAGAAAACACTTCATAAAAATGTATATTCATTCAAAGGTGTTTACAAGAATGGGGTAAGCCACTATTTAGGTGACTTAAACTCAAACCCTAAACAAGTACAAAATAACTAGGATCAATTCGGTTTACATGGGAAAAGACCGAATTGATGAAAGAAATAAAAATAAAAACAGCAAAACAATGCGAAATGTTCAATTCGAAATAAGGCAGGCAATTCGGTCTAGACCGAATTAGGGTAGACCGAATTGGAGACCGAATTGCCATCTTGATCTGCGGGGAAGGGAAGTGGATTCGAATTCGTCAATTCGGTCTAGACCGAATTAGGGTAGTTCGAATTGATCGACATGGGAGATCTCTTGAGGCACTGGGGCAATTCGAAATATCTGGGCAATTCGGTTGCCTAGACCGAATTGAAGGCTTCCTGGGATTCTTCAAGGCATAATGCTCAATTCAGTCTACGTGTAACAATTCGGTTTAGACCGAATTGAGGTAGACCGAATTGCTTAATTCGCACCAGGTTTGCCTTGTCCGAACTTCTTGCTTCTGACTGGTCCCATCGGCTTCTACTGTTCCGGCGTTGACCGGCCGTTGACCGGTGACTTTTCTGGCCAAATTCCGGCAGGATTTCGGCGAAGTTCCGGCTACGGCGGCGTTGACTCCGGCGTTGACTCCAGTACAGGCCTGCCACTCTAAATCAATTTTATCAATTTATATTTTGTATATTGTTCATCCATCATCTTCTAATGTCTTTCTTTCAAATATATACTTTTGGAAAAATCATTTCTTGCAACAATGTACAAGCATAAGGATTTCTTTTGTGTGCTGCTAAACTAAGTTCTCCATTTTTATGTTTCATGAACAATCCCTCATGCATTTATTATTAAACTTCCTTTAAAGTTCACCCATATTTCGGACTATGATTCAAAAACACAATCATCTTGCGATGCTTTCTACACCTTTACCATGACCAAAAACAAACCAAAAGAATGCATAGAAATCTAGCAAATGATCCATAGATGAATATAAATTAGCTGATGATTCCATGAAGGTATAGTTTAATAAGTTAACATTTATCATTGCTCAAACGCACAATAAGGAAAGGAAAATTGAGACAGTATTGATAGTTATAAACTTAAATGTCCACTAACATACCACAAACTATAGAAGGCTACCACAGCATGCAAAAACAGCACCAACACAGCTACCACAACATCTAAATAGCATCAATAGCTATTGCATCATCAAAACACAACATCAATAGGTGCTGCATCATCTTGTCAATCAGCAACAACTCAGCACGGACACAACTATAGAAAGCAACCAAAGGGCCCAGATGAGTGGAATATTCAGTAATACGAGAATGAATACTAATAAAATATAACCATATCAGTGTATTGGAAATTTAATGTTTACAATTTAATCTCAATACATCAATACCACCCCAACCCCCAACCAAAATAAATAAATAAAAAATAATAATAGTAATAGTAATAATAATAATAACAAAGATAGAAAGAAAGAAGCTAGGGTAGCGAATGAACTCACATCCATTCAGCATTGGGACCATACTTTGCAAATCGAACCATTATTTCTCTTCCATCAACAACTCTTCCTGCATGCACAACCATGTCAATGCATTAGCAGTGTCAACTTTCACTTTTTTGCACAACCATGTTCAAACGTTTTTCTTCCAACTCGCCATCTAGCTTTTCAACAGCCATTTGTGCTTCATCCTGATACTTATATCGCACAAATGCAAAGCCCCTTGAGTCTCCAGTCCTAGTTAAACAAACATAAATAATGGAAAAACATTCAACATCCTGCATTCAAATCCCTTTGGTACTGCATTAAGAACATATAATATTACACATGTAATCAGCATTGTATAAACATGAAATTCAATAGTAGAGACATATACAAGCCACTGATATAAATAGACACCAGTTAAGTTGGCTCATTGTTTTACCATGAGATGATAAGTCGTTTATGTGAAGTTCAAGAGCGTACTACTACTGACATGGTTGAATGTGCACAAAATGAATAAACAGCTACACATGGAATTCACAAAAATACCAACCAATAAACACAAAGAATTGAGGCTCCATATCATAAAACTTTCTCATACTTGAACAATTTTGAGTGTTGCATATGTAACAAGATTGGAGAAATCACCTCCTGGAGGAGAAACGACACCAACAATTTTGATTCCTCCAGTTCTTTCAGGACAACCAAGACAATTTTACCTGTACACTTGTAGAAGGATGTCGCCTGGAGGAGCTTCCAACTAATTAGGACTGTCTACATACATCAGCATGGTAAAAAAGGTATAGACAATGTTGGCCAAAAGGGAGCAAAATATAAAACGTAGAAAAAGATTATTCTAACTATGCAATACGGAATAAACACAATAGTATACCAAGCCATCTCCTAATTCTTTGTCACTAATTACCAAATCCTAAATCCGAAATTCCTAATTGCTAAATCATCATAATACCTATATTTACTAAATTCATAATCCCTAAATTCTAAATTATAAATTCCTAAGCTATAAATCCTGAATCCTAAATCATATTTCCTGCATCCTAAATCCTTGATCCTAGTTCCTAAATTATAATTCCTATCCTAAATACTAAATTTATAATCCCTAAATTCTAAATTCCTAACCTCTTAACCCTGAATAATCCTAAATCCTAGTTCCTAAATCCTAATCCCTATACTAAATACTAAATGAGATAATAACTAAAATAGGCCACGAGAAGGAAGGAGGTCCTTCCACTTTTGGGCTACGATATTTTTTTTATTTTTTTATTTTTTTTTTTGAGGGAAGATTTGAACTTTTATTTCCAAATAGCAAAGTTAACAATATAGTACGCAAAACCAACCGCTCCCAACCTGCTATCTATGTTTTACATCAGTACACAACAAACACAATTCCAATTAACAAGTCCAGCTATGACAACAACAAAAAATATTTTCGAGCCACGATATTTTGATTTCGAGCCCGAATTTAGGCCATTTGGCCGGAATTCGTGCCGTAATGGCCTAAAAGTGGAAATAACTCATTCTTGTCCTATTTTAGTTTTTTTCAATTATTTGTTTATTTTATGTAATTAAAATAAATAATACTCATTCCGTGTCATTATTTATGTCCTACTTTCTTTTTTTTTTTCTTATTCCGAGAATACTCATTCCGTGCCAATAATACTCATTACGTGCCATATAGTGAATATTAGTAGTATAATACAAGGGAAAGCAAAGTACCACAATGACCAAAGACGGGCGTACACCAAGCCAAATAGTGGCGTTCTTTCTGTCCACCAGCATCGACAGAGATGTTTAATTACTCAATTCTTTCATCAATTACTGAAAACAAGATAAGGACAAAAACCACATTAATTAAAATCAAACATGAAATATACTACATAATAGGACTCCCTAGAAGGGACTGCGAAAATACTTGGATGTTGTGCCTTCTCCCCAACTTTATGGGTAAAAAATAATGTTGGTAACCCGAATGCCCCATTTGTTCCCAAGTAAAAAAAAAAATGTTGCTAACCTGACTCCCATCGTTCCAAGTTTGGATGTTCCATGCTTTCCCCCACAAGCATAATCTTGACGACATGATCCCATCTCATATGTTAAATATGTTAGTCTTTTTAGTTTACTCTAATAATAATAATCTATAATGTGCGATTCATTTGAAATTTCAATTATATGTATTAAAGTTTAATTTTTATTTCATATATCTTTACCATTATGAATTTGTATGTTCAATGTTTAAGTTGAACTTCTTTTTTCGCAACAGTTTAAGTTGAACTTCTATTCTATAAAATGTTATATTTTTATCTTTGAAATTTTGATGTTATTTTTTTGGTTTAATCTTTTAATTAATTGTTAAATATACTATTGTTCCGACTTTTTAAGTTGGATTTGTAATCTTATAGTTTCGTAAAATAAAATTTCTTTTACTTTGAAGTTTTTATCATTAAATTTTTTATATTAAATGTTGATATTTTTGGTTGATTGTTTTTATATATTGAAAGTCTATTAACTTTAAGTTTCAAACTTTATTGTTACTAACCTGGATGATCGCCAATTTCCAAGTTTCCCGCAAAAAATATTATAAACCTGGATGTTACGCCATCTCCTCAAGTTTTCTGGGCAAAGTTAATGTTGCTAACATGAATTCCCATTCGTTGCCAAAGTGAAAAAATTAATGTCAGTAACCTAGCTCCCATCGTTACAAGTTCAGAGTTTCATGCTTTTCCCCAGAGGCATAATCTTAGTGTACTGCACATGATCCCATGTCATATTTTATAAGTAATAGAAGTAAAGACAAACGAGGCCAAGGGAAGATGGAAACCATTTGGAACAACAGACAATCAAAGCAACAGGAACTTTACCGAGAGTCAGGAAACCAAAAGGAACAAACATATGCAGGCATATACGAACATTATATGTCGCATTCGAATCAAGTGATGAACTAGCAAGAATTGAGACTAATTACCTTCATACAACCCCTCTACACATTCGTTCAAGCTGCCGTTACAAAAAATCATTGAAATCGCATCAAAATGAGAGCTTGTCTACAAAAACAACCAAACCAATAAATCAATGAATATGCTAAAAAAGAGTGCCCCATCTTATTATTCACTACAAAAGAAAAGAGATGCATAAAAAAAATTAGGAGGCCCCCGATTTACCATTGATATAGTTAGGGGATTATTTGGGTGTCGAAATAGACATTCACAGAGAAAAAGAAAAAGGGAAGAAAGGCTCCAGAATAAGGGGAATGTAGAAGTCCCATAACAGAGGCAAATGTAGAACTGCCAAAACATTTAGTTCATTACTATTTGAAAATTGTAAATAATTACCTACTTAGGTCTAATGGAGAACAACTTTTGTATGGCTCTCCTCTTCTGGGCACCTCCACCATCACACCATCAATGACAAGAAAAACAAACATAGGGAAAAATGAAATGATAGTTAAGTACGTCACCTAGTGATATCTTTGTATCTGGTCTCTTCTGAAAACAAAGGAATTCTAACATTATAGAAGATGAAGGAATGATAGTGGCAAAAGATGAGCTGGGTTTAAAATTTATGCAAAAAAAATAATAAATACTCACTGTTAGCTTTGTACAGTTTCTCCAAGCTTGTTCTTCGAATGAATAATGAGCCCCCATTACGCATAAATGAAGCGAACACAACCATGTCACAATTCAGGCATCAAATAGTTTATCCAAGACAAAGTCAATTAACATCTGCGAGCTGTCAGAGAATGAGACTTTTGCATCCAAGGCAAATATAGAAAATGAGACTTTAGCATTTCTTGTTGTCCAATGTCTATATTAAACATGAAGAAAAAAAAGTACACATGTTTGATGTGGAAGCATTCGGATCATCAGGTTCAGATTAGGATACCAGAATCCTTCAATAGAATCAAACATGGGTATACAGATGAACCATAAAGCTACTAATGTTATACCTTTACCAATCTTACTATAGATTCTTAACTGAAATTGGCATAACACTCTATTTCAACTAAAATAATTATGCAATTTGCATAAATTGAAACCAATTCATGAAATGTTAAGAACCAACACATCATATAGTGAATATTAGTAGTATAATACAAGGGAAAGCGAAGTACCACAATGACCAAAGACGGACGCACATCAAGCCAAATAGTGGTGTTCTTTCTGTCCACCAGCATCGACAGAGATGCATAACTATTCAATTCTAATTAAGATAAGGACAATTAATTAAAATCAAACAAGGAATATACTACATAATAGGACTCCACATAAAATGTCTAGAAAGGACTGCGAAAATACTTGGACGTTGTACCTTCTCCACAATTTTTGGATGTTGTGCCTTCTCCTCAATTTTATGGGTAAAAAATAATGATTGTAACCCGAATGCCCCATTTGTTCCCAAGTAAAAAAAAAATAATGTTGCTAACCTGACTCCCATCATTCAAAAATCGGATGTTCCATGCTTTTCCCCCACAGGCATAGTCTCGATGACATGATCCCATCTCATATGTTAAATATGTTAGTCTTTTTAGTTTACTCTAATAATAATAATCTATAATGTGCGATTCATTTGAAATTTCAATTATATGTATTAAAGTTTAATTTTTATTTCAAATATCTTTATCATTGTGAATTTGTATGTTCAACGTTTAAGTTGAACTATTCTATAAAATGTTAGTATATTTTTATATTTGAGATTTTGATGTTGTTTTTTTGTTTAATCTTTTAATTAATTGTGAAATGTACTATTGTATCGACTTTTTAAGTTGGATTTGTAATCTTATATAGTTTCGTAAAATAAAATTTCTTTTACTTTGAACTTTTCATCATTAAATTTTTCTATATTAAATTTTGATATTTTTGGTTGATTGTTTTTATAAATTGCGGAGGGAGTATTACACACCAAATTATCTTTATTTTAAAAAATCATACAAATGTCTATAATCACTTTTATTTTGAATGTATAAAGTGGAAATGTAAAATTATTCAGCTAAATGATTGATGATAGTACTTGATGGCATTAGATGCTTTATTTCACAATTTTGATTGATTTTCAACTTGTTCAACATATTCCCTGGTTATCTTCACGTGATAAAACATTATTTTTAATCCAACAGATACTAATTGATATTGGATTCCCAGATCTTGATTAGATTATCTCGATATATGCCCCAGATTTTCTAGCTAATATCAAGAGCTGGAAAAGCCAGAATCCTTGTCTGTGGCAGCGCACACAATTTTTTATTTTTTTTTTAATTTAATTATTTCCATTTTCAATTTAAAAACAAAAACGAATTATTGCCCTGCCTTCTAGCCTATATAAAGAGGGCTGTTTATACATAATTGTGGTGTTCTCCAATATTTGGACAAACACACACTTGGTTACATATGTGCAGTCATTACATGACTGTATGTCTATCTATGTATGTATTGCTATTGTTGTTGTTGTATGTGTCTGTATACGAACTGAGTCGGAGAGGTAGACATGGCGTGGTATTGGCTTGGCTCAGTCCCGATACTATACGTACATAAATACGTATTAGTTATTTTTCGTGTGTGAGCCGAATCAATATCACTCTTGTATGCTTTTCTGCTGAGGATTTGCTTTCACCCATCAAAGAGTTTCAAATGACTCTTTTATAGTTTGATTTATTGTTGCTATATATCTATTTATATTTTTTTTTTTTCACTTCTTTTCATTGTATTTGTATCGAATCTTCTTTATAATTGGCTTCTTAGTTTGTATGACCATAGAACTGTTATTCTGGTTTTGAATTTATAGATCAAAATCGATGATTAATCTGAACTCACTGGCTTGTGAATTTGTAGGGTATCGGATCGAGTTGTCTCATTGAATTTCAAGAAAACTTGGGTTGTTTTTTGTTAAATTATAAGTTTTAATAGACATTTAGAATGCTCAGTTAAATCAATATGGCGTACAAAAAAATATGGCGTACAAAATTTTTAACGTTATAATATTTGGGTTTGATGTAAGATTTTGGGTTGCTACATTTTTTTTGGGAGCTTTGTGATGATTTGTTATACGCAATTGATTTAGGGTCTGTTCTGCACGCAGCTTTTAGGATCTTTTAGTAGCTTTAGCTTTTATTTAAAAACAAAAGTCCCGTTCTGTACACGAGCTTTTGGGAGCTTTTGGAAGCTTCTTTTTAGAAGCTACAAGAGGTAGCTTTTGGGAGCTTTAAATCTACTTTCCAAATTTAATTAATTTTTCTCTTCAAATTATAATTTTTGACAACTACAGCTACTACCGAACACTTATGCAAAAATAGCTAGCTACAGCTCCCTACAGCTGCAGCTCGATGTGCAGAACGAATCCTTATACTATTGGAAATTGCAAGCAATTTATCAATCATACACATATTATCGAGATCCTGTTTCCTTATACTTACTTCTGTTTTTTAATAACTGAACCCCTCTGTATTTCACGTAATTCAATAAATATTTTGAATCAGTAATAACTCATATTGTATATAAGTAAAAACTATAAAAATCTAATATTCTAAAACTACGTAATTAGACGAATGTAACAAGATCTCACTTGACTATGTTTTTCCTTATATAACTATGTTAAAAAAAATTGATCAAAATTACTCAATGAATAGTTACTACTACGCAAATGGAGCAAATAAAAGAGAACGGAGGAAGTATCACTTATTTAATAAGAAATTGATCAATAAGATTGTTTATTTTGGATAAGCTATAGATCCCCTAAACACTTAGGGTGCGTTTGGTACAGAGAATGGAATTGCAGAGAATTGAGACCAGAGAATAGAATTGCAGAGAATGGGAATTGGGACAGAGAAATGGAATTGATTATCCTGTTTGGTATAACAGAGAATTCAACAGAGAAATATAATAGAGAATCAATTCTTTTGTTTAGTTAATTAGAAAATTCAACAATAGAAATGGAACATGGAATTAGTTTCTGCCCCTTTGCTAGACTTTTGGAAGCATCATATATAGCTTTATAGCAAACAAACTTTCCATGGCCAAACTCATATTATTACTCAATAAATCTCCACTACATCATTTTAAATTGATCAAGGAATCATTCTACAATAAGCCTGTAAAGAGGAAAAAGAAAACTACTTCATGCTATATATATGAAGTAGAACGTAAGATAGACATGTCAAGAAAGGGATCTTTTCACTTGTCGTTTATCTTCTCATTGTTTTGAGTATGCACAAAATTAAGCAGAGAACAAATAGTCCGAGAGTTTGCATTCATCCAGACAATTTACGTGATCAATCGACACCAATGTTACCACTGTTGTGATAAAAACATATCCATTAATAAAATACTTCCTCTGTTTTTTTTTTAAAGTTACATTTCTCATTTACACATATGCCAATGCACATTTTCAACAATTAATAACTCAAATTCGGTATAAGCGAACATTCTAAAAATTTGATATTTAAAAACTACAAGATGAGACAAATCCAACAAGATCTCACTTGGCTATATTTTATCTTCTATAACTATAACAAAAATATAAATCAAAGTGCTACAAGGAACAGTAAAAAAAGTCAAAACGTAAAATTTAAAAAAAACGGAACGGGTATGTTATACTATTAGTGAACCAACTCTGCTAAAAATTTAAACTTCTAGGGATGAGAATCCAATAGCATGATGCACTCCATAGCCAAAAAGGCCATGGGAACGAAGGAGCACACACCATCTCATCTGAGCATCACTTGCACTAATCAGAAGGGGACAACAAACAGGAAATAATATGACAATGAAACCCTAAAATTTTCATTCAAAATAGACATTTTCTGGGGATAATGACCAATTTAGGCCTATAACTTTCTCCTAATTTTCATTTCGCCCAGAAAGTATTTCAATTATCCAAATGATCCCGTAACTTTCATTTTCCCAACCAATTTGGTCCTAAGGACCTTTCTGCAAATTCCAATTGGGCTCCCACATTCTATTTGGGCCCTTTGATTTTTTTAAACTATTACATGTACCAAAAAAAATTATTTTTATGCAATTTAGTCCTTATTACATACATCTAAATTAAAAATTTAGATTTCCTTGAAAATTGGTATCATAGCCTAGGTTTTATTGAAGAACATCTTATTTATATTATCAATAATATTTTTCTATTAATGGTGAAGATTTAATTATTTTATGAATTCAAATAATTTGAAACCTACGAGTTATTTTCCAAAAAAAATTTATGGATACATAAATAAAGAACCTACAATATTTTATGGATACATAAATAAAAAACTTACAAATAATTATTTTATGGATACATAAATAAAAATAAATAAATGAAACTTACAAAATAATTATTTTATGAAAATAACTGGTAAGTTAAACTATTTTGAATCTACAAAAATAATTAAATATTCATTATTAAGAGATAAAATATTATAAATAATATAAGTAATTTAAATATATGTTTTTAAGCAAATCAATTTTCAAGCAAATCTATATTTTAAATTTAAATAGAAGCAATAAGGACTAAACTGAATAAAACTAAAATTTTCTAGGTAAAGATAATAGTTTTAAAAGTCAAATGGCACAAATAGAATTTGAGGGCCCAAATAAAATTAGCAAAAAGGTCATCAGGACTAAATTGGTTGGGAAAATGAAAGTTACAAGACCATTTTGGTAATTAGAAAACTTTTTGGACTAAATTAGTTTTTAGTGATAGTTATGGGACCTTTTTGAACACTATCCCACATTTTCTGCTTTTAAATACCAAGACTGTTCAAATTCCCAACAGACGAATATACATATGAAATATCGGCAAATGTGAGTTAAATCCCCCTAGACAAAATACACTTTGTATGCTCCCCCTATACCTTCATTCTTCATTTAAACTCCCTCAGTCAGAATATAGCATTTGTTTCGAAAATAAAAATGGGAAATGACCGATATAACATTCTGAAAAAAAATTGTAACACATGGGGAAGGGTTAAGAAGTCATTACACAAGAGAGCCTGTCACGTCGGACACGATTGCCGAAACTGCCGCTGCAAGCCTCCAACTCCCTCCCTCTGATAACACCCCCCCCCCCCCCCCCCGCGGACCCACGACGAAGACGTTCAAAACTTCCACCTAAAAACACCGAAGTCCAGGCGAAAGAAATCCATTTGAGGCTCCACATTGTGCTGCGAAAGAGAGAGGGTGTGAGTCGAGTTCGAAGGCTGGGCTTGAGTTCGAAGGGTGTGAGTTCGGCGGCGAGGGCGGAAATTGCAGGGGCTTTCGGGCTGAAGTTAGTGGAAGGTCGAAGAAGAAAGGTTTTTGCTGGGATTATAGATGTTTGGAACTGTTTTTGTGGATGCAAAATTGGGGATTAGGGTTTATGAAATACCAATAGAAATTGAAATGGGTTGTGCTTAGGGCCTCGATTATATTGTTTTGGTTTGGATTTTAGGTGTTTGGAAGTATTTTTGTGGATGCAAATTTGGGGATTAGGGTTTATGAAATTCCCCTTTGAGTTGAAAAGGGTTTCGGTTTAGTTGTTAATGTTTTTTATTTTTTGGGCGAACAATGGTGTTCTGTATTCTTCGAGTGTTGCGAAAATGGCATGATTGATAGGGCAACAAGAGTTTTGGTTTCACAGATGTATGAATGTTGTTTTTTGTCCAAAAAAGTCACATGAAAATGTTGATTTTGTATAGACTTGTGTTTTTCTATGTGTATATTGTGTCTTATTGCGATTAATGGCGTTTTTGGAGTTGATAGTTGTGCTTTTGTAGTTTTTTTTCTAGGAAAGGCTCATTTTTTGTTCATACCTGTGTTGAGAAGTGTATGTGTTGTTTTATGTTGTGATTAATGGACTTTGAGGTATTCACAGTGATATGGTGATTATTTGTATCTTTCCATGTGTACTGTGGTGTTTTATAGACAGATAATAGTTGTTATTTGTTCTTAGTCTGTTTTTTTTTGTGTGTGCTATGAATGGGTATTGTCTGCAGTAAAGAAGAATGGCCCCGAAGAAAAAATGTAGTGCAACATAAAAGGAGAGGGTGGGGACTGACCGGTCCGGGAAGAATGAAGCAAAAGAAAATGTAGCGGAAGAGAGGAAGGAAACACAGGGAAAAAGGGAGCCTGCTGACCTGGTAACCCGGTGCTCGATTTCTGTACTTCAAGATGCATTGGCACAGATTGAGGGTCGCATCACTGAGCAACAATAAATGGCAATAAGGGGGACGCCCTTCCACCACTTTTCAAGGGCAGAGGGTGTATATACTAGCAACACGCGGCTGCAAGTACTCATAGAGTGCTTCAACTTTGAAAAGTGTGTATTCGTGGTGGGAGATGGCATAGTACTCCCCTTCAAGTCATGGGAATTCTCGGTTGTGGTGGGCCTCCATGACAAAGGTGTGTACATATACCCCAAGTATTACCAGCGACAAAGAGAAGTATTTTGGGAAAAAGGCAAGCGACATCAAAAGGGAACAATTGATAGAGGTGATGACAAACTTGGCGGGGATAGAAAATGTTGAAGACTTCGCCCGGGCGTTTGTGTTGGTTGTATTCAATACTGTATTGTTTCCCACATCCTCCAGCATACTCCCTGAATTCCTTGTCCATCACGTGGACAAGTTAAATAGATTGGGGGAGTATGCTTGGGGCAATGCCGTGTATCGTTATGTGGTGGAGGCAATGAGAAGTTTTGTTACTCGCGGGAAAGTATACATTAATGGCTGCACGTTAGGGGTACTGGTAAGTATTTTGAAAATATTCATCATCATGATTTACACCAGTGTACCTCAAAAAAACACATATGTTATGCTATAAAAACAACACTGTTGTTCAGGCCTTAAAAGAAGTTTACCTTCGTCATGTTTTATTGTCTGTGCAAGCCTGGTTCTACGAGAGATTTCCCCTCATGGCCACTCCAGTGTCTGAACCAATCATCCCTCTAATGGTCCGTTGGCAATGTAAGCACGGTCGGTTGGAGCAATGTAGGGAGGATCTGAAAAAACTCAGGGATTACGATCTAGTGCAATTCGGCATCACACCTCGGGAGCAGAAGTTTACTATCGACGTGGTGGAGACACCAGCAGAGGTGGTGGTGGCGCGTGCAGAAGGATTGGTGGATGAGCTGCCACTACGGCGAAAACGGCGAAGCCAACCCCGGAAGAAAGGAGATGAAGAGGCTGAAGAAAAGAAGTTTGATGAAGAGACGGATATAGATGCAAACCTAGGAGAACCAACACGGTCGGAGGTAATGTGTAATGACCTGTAGTGTTTTATGTGAATATTCTTTTGTTAAAGTATGTGGTTTTGTTATTTTTGGTTTAATACACAAGTGTCATTTAAATGGAAGGTGGTGTTTTGTGAACACTTGAGTAGACAGAACTGTGTTGTTTCATGTGAATGTGGGTTGGGTTAAAGTGTGTTTTTTCCTGTGAATGTGGTGTTTCATATGATGTTTCATGTGAATGTGAATGTGGGTTGGGTTGTGAACACTAGGTGTTTTGTTTGTGGTTTAATACACAAGTGTCATTTACTAAAGTGTGTTGTTTCTTGTGCAAATTTGTAGTGTTAATTTATTGTAAACTTGTATTTTATTGCATGTGCGTTAGAGCAAACAGCCAGCACCAAGTATGTGGATGAGGAGAGCTTTGGGAGCGAGTCAACAGCAAGCAGCGAGGGACCAGATCTTGCTGGAAATGAAGATGATGATGTGGAAGCTGCAACCCCAACGGTGAGCGAGAAAGAAAAGGAAAAAGTAGATAAGTCGGAGGAAAGTGATGGGAGCATTGATCCGGATGATACAGATTTAATGGTTGGACAAGCTGTGAAGTATGGATTAAACGAAACAGCGAGGGAGGAGAAACACGGCAAAGGTACTATAGCACATGTTATTTGATAAAAAAAAAAAAAAAATTGGTCCAATTATAGTTTACAAGCACCCTAATCAAGTTGTTCCATGTGCAGCGGCGCAACAGGGCATACGGAAAAAGGATCCCCCAAAGGACTCTTCGCTTGCACGTAATGTAAGGCAACGTACAGATCGAAAGGCGAAAGAAAAGGGACCTGATTACGTGAACCCAGTATCCAGCCAAGAAACCTGCCGAAAAGACAACCAAGAAGGGAAAAGAGGTTAAGGGGAAAAAACAGGGAAAGGAGACGAAAGAGGTATGCCAACAGTTGTAATGCAGCTGTTTGTTTCTTACTTACGCGGCTGACTTTTGTGTTTTTTTGCATCAGACTGTTGTTAATGCAGACGAGCAGAAAACACCGACGATAGACCTCGAACTAGAAAAGCAAAGAAGGTATGTTGGACGGATAGACTATGCTGGGAGGAAAGGTCTCTCCTCCGACAATTGAAAACTCGTGGAGGATTTCATCGACCACCCGATGGGCAGGTAAATCAACCTCGTTCTGTGCTGTAGTGTGGTGTTGAGGATTCGAATTTTTGTGTTTGATTTAGCTTATATCGTGTGTTTTATGGTGTTCTCAAAACCAGGATCTGTGTTTTGTTCATATGGTGTTGTGCTTTTTATACACCTTTCTCGTGTTCTGACTGTGATGATCCGTGTTGTATTCAGTAAACATGTATGGAGCAAGGGTATGTGTGCAGTCATGCCATCGAGCATTTTGGAACTACTTTTTCATGGAGCCTTGGACAATGATCTTGTTAGTTCCTACTGTGCAGTATTATGCAGTGATGAGTTTCGGGCTGAAAATGGAATTATTGAGGAGATGGGATTCGTCAGCGTGTATACAACGGTAACCATTTGTCTTAGGTTATTTTACCTATTTGTATAAACATAGACAATTATAGTCATAAAGTTCCTTTGGGTTATACTACTCCAGTCACGGATTTTAGAACTGTACTCCGAAAAGAACCAGAAAACCACGATGCCACGTGCTCAATATGAGAAATAGTTCGAGAAATTGTGGACGCCGGGGAAGACAGAGCTTGAATCATTAGGGTCTGTGATCGAGCGTGACGGACAGTTTGTCGCACTGCCTATCACCATAAAGTACCACTGGTTCCTCCTAATTCTTGACCTGGATGCAAAGGATATGGTGATTTACAATTCCATGTGGGCGTCAAAGTTTCAAACTGCGGGACTTAGAGTGGTAAGTTCAAACACCATCCATGTTTCCTGGCTCTGTTAAAATGATGTTCAGTTTCAATGTTGTCGTGTTTTTCGATATTAATAAACAATCTGTGGTATTCACAGGCCAACTTCATCCGGTACTACATGAGCACTAGACACGAGATTGAATTTTTCAAACAGATCGTGCAGAAAAAATGTGTCGGCAGCAACTGGAAACCTCGGTGGACTGTGGGGTGCATGTGTTGTGGTGGATGGAGGCCTTTCTACGAGATACCGATGAGTTTTGGGATACGGAGGCGACAGCGGACATTGAAAAATATCGTGCCGAAATTGCTCTCAGATTTCTCCAGGGTGCAGGGTCCCATGCCCAGGATCATGCTCAGGCCACTGCTCAGTCCCATGCTCAGGCCACTGCTCAGACCCATGCTCCAGCGGATCCAACATCCCCTGCTCCACCTGAAAAGTCCCCAAACAAAGCTGATCCCCCTCCACCTGATGTAGCTGAAAAGTCTCCAACCAAAGATGATCCCCCACCTAAGGATGTTGGTGAAAAGTCTCCAACCAAAGTTGATCCCCCTCCAAAGGATGTCGGTGAAAACTCTCATACCAAAGAGGATCCCCCTCGACCTGATGTGATCGAAATGGCATCTACTGCCCCCCCCCCTCCTAAACATTGAATTTAAGTGTTGACTGTGTCATTTTTTATTGACTGCACTATTTGTATGTTGGTTGAATTTCCAGGAACAATACATTTATATTTTGAGTGTGTTGTTTTCCTGAGCCATGTCTGTGTTCTTCTGGTCAGATGTGGTGTTGCACTCAACACTAGAACACCTGTGGTTTCACAACATCCTTTGTTATGTGAATAATTGCACTATTTTGTCTGCTCAAGTGAAGTGTTTCTGGATATAATTACAGATTTGGTTTTTAATCGTGTCCAATGAAGCAATGAGTTTCTATAGAAACAAAATGGTAGTTTAGTGAAATCCCAAAAACGCATTGTGGACAAAATTAGTAACCAAAAAGAGTTTTGATTGTAGTTGTTTGCATGGCAAAACCCATGTTTACAACTATGGTGATCATCATTTCTGGAGAACCCCAACTTTTTCATTGTTTACAACTCTGGTGTTTTATGTTAAAGGTGTGTTGTTTTTCGATGGTATGGTGGTGTCAACAACAGTGGTTGTATGTTGCTGTTGATTCCAACTGTGGTATTTCATCCCATGAACCAAACACGTTGTAGTTCAAGGTGAACCCGACTCATCGTGTTTGAGCATTGATCTTCCTCCAAAGTTGGAAATAGCTTAGGATTTTATGTTTCATCGATTCCATCTACTAGATGAACAATTCCCTTTCCAAAACCCTTTTTCTTGTAGTTCAATGTGAAACCGATTCATAACATTTAAGCATTGATCTTCCTCCAACGTTGGAAATAGCTTAGGATTGTATGCAAAGTTCATTCCAGCTACTAGATGAACAATCCCATTTCCAAAACCCTTTTCCTTGTAGTTCAATATGAACCCGATTCATAACATCTGAGCATTGATCTTGAGTTTATACATGGAAATGGCTTCACATTGCATGTTTCATCGATGTGATCCACTACAGGAACCTTCCCATTTCTAAAACCAAGTACGAGTTGTAGTTCAAGGTGAACCCGATTCATCTTGAGAGGGTAGATCTTCCACCAAAGTTGGAAATATCTTAGGATTGTATGTTTCATCGATTCCAGCTACTAGATGAACTTCTCCATTTCCACTGGATGAACCTTCCCCTTTCCAAAACCCTATTAGTTGTAGTTCAAGGTGATCCTTATTCATAACATTTAAGCATCAATCTTCCCCTAAAGTGAGTAATAGCTTAAATGTGTTGGTTTCATCGATTTCATCCTATGGACAAATCTTCCCATTTCCAAAACCCTATTAGTTGTACTTCAAGGTGAACCTGATTCTTTGGAAACAGATGTGTTATATATGTTACATCCAAAAAAGGTGCTAATCATACACGACTACTGAAAACACACGAACAACACAATGCATTATATTAACACCACATATTTGTAGCTTGAACACCACTGTGAAAATTACCAACATCACTGTGCCAAATGAGTATGTTTGCAACTAGTTTCACACACAATTGCTCAAGACCACATACCATATAAATATCATCATTGGATCCAACAAAATAACCACATTCCATAAATATTTCATACAGAATGTTACACCCACACACAGCTGTCCACTTAACAATACATCATTCCACTGTTATGTCAAATTGGTATCACATCTTGAAACAATCCAGAACATGGAAAGTTTCAAACAATCAAACCAGCCAAATATAATACCACTTCAGTCAGCCTAAAACACCACACTAGCTCAAAAAGGTGCAAAAGTGCAGCGTGTGTGCAAAAATTGTGTTGTGCAACTGTCATTCAGGCAATGAACTTGTATGCCTCTTTGCACGTGGCGCGGTTATGCCCCCGTCGGCGGCATAGGCCACATTTAACCTTGCTTGTCTGGACTTTGGATGGTATACGTTTTTTTTCTTCCTACGGCCCGGTTGCACCCTCACATCCCAGGGCAGCACAAACTCACTGTCATTGTTATTATCCTCTTCGCAATTTCCACTGGACGTCATGAGAGGGTATATCACACCGTCGTAGGTTCTCTTATACTATTCCACGGAGTAATATAGGTCACAATAGTCATAAATATTACCTTGCATTCCCTCGATAGCGGCACATCCATGTTTGCATGGCAACTTCAGCATTTGCCAGTAACCAAATGAACAAGTCCTCCTCTCAACATCCACATCATTTATTTTATTATTTTCACGTACTTCGAACAACGTTCCACCAGTCCGCTGAATCTCTAGCGCACCAGATCCCATGTAAAATTGGCTCAACAACTTTTCCGGGTTCGGACACAATTTCCCTTCCATTTTAGCACATTCCTCTCTCTTTTCATTTATCATCTTCATCACTTGCTTCCGAATTGTATCAAGCATTGAATACGGAGGCAGGTTCCTCGGTTTCACCACCCAGGAGTTCCATCTCTCAATTAGGTTTGTGGTCATCACTCCCCATCTATTGCCCGAGAACACAGCATTTGCCCAACGTCGCGGTTCCGAATTTGCAATGAAAGTTGAAGATAGAGGCATTGCCTGGAGGATAGAATTCAGGTGTTCACACATCTCTTCATAGGTAGCAGCGTAAGCCGCAGCCTTCAATACCCCTGTCCATTTCGTTTTATCCTTATAAGGGTACATTTTCATCACCTGCAATCACACAAAACGAAAGCCCTTAAACACGACACGAAGATAGAAAAACACAACTCAGGATAAGTGTGACACTTAATAACATCACTCATTCTCATACCGAACAACAAACATACAACTATATGAAACAACTATCACCTCCGTTTTGAAGTTGTCCTCAAGATGCCGTATGCATATGGAGTGATGACACCCGTTAAACACGCTTGGAATCGCTTTCATCAGTCCGGAGTGACGATCGCTAAAAAACGTGAACTCTCCCCATTCATCACGTTCATTGCCGCTGTCAATTGCACTCCTCGGTTTTAGACAGAACCAGTCCCAATTTTCACCAGTCTCCTGACATGGATGCCCCGACGGTCAACGCGACGGTCAACATTGCAATACCATATTTTGGTGAAGGACCAAAGACGAGAGCTAGAATCAACAAGTTCATTCATGCCTTGGAGAATTATATAAAGCAAGGAAGTTCAATTGAGGAAGAACAAGAGGAAGCACACGTGGCAGCAGGCTGTTCGGTCACGTCGTCGTATTTCAACGTTCCCAAAAATGCGATTTCAACGCTTGGTCGGAAAGGCGACGTTCTAAGGATCGCGTGGGCTTTTGAATCGCCTCAATCGGAGTTCTAGAACTCCGGGAAACGTATCCTTAACATACGCTAAATAAAGGGGTCATGAAAGGGAGACAAGAAACCATGATTTCTATTACATCTTCCTTAAACAAACCTAGTCAAGTTTAAACAACCTTAAACTAGTTTTGGATGATATATCATACTTTGATAATCATGATTATGAACTTGATTAAGTACTAAACATCTCTTAATGACTTCTAATCTTGTTTTGAAGGTGTTAAGGACAACCGAAGAACACTTCCATGCCTTAGTCTTTTTGATATATCTTTTCCCTTGCTTTGTTCTTATGCTATGTCTTTAATAGTGCTTTGTTCTTATGACTTTTCTTGTATTTTGTAGGCATAGGGCGAGTAGAAGCGTAAAAAGTGACTTCGGAAGCTCGCAAATCACTTCAGCAAAGTTCATCACATGGCGTGAAGAGAAGTGATATAGCGAGGAGGAAAGTCTGGACAGTGCGAGAGGATTCCGTCACAAGCCATGCGATGTTCAGTATATCGCGAGGAAGAGATCAGTATATCGCGAGCAAAGTTCTGGACGTATCGCGAGCATTTCATCACATCGCGTGGGAAGTTCAGTACATGGCGGGAAGGAAGCTTTGAGGTGGAAGTTACTTCACTTGCAACTTGTTGAGAAGGTCACCACTAAAGAAGGGGGAAACTTGTCACCTCTTGAGGAGGTCATATGTAACTTCCTTTGTTGACTTTTAAGGCATTAAGTGGGAGAGTGTAACTTCCCTTGTAACTTGTTTACCTCTTTAGTAGGTCATCTTTACTTGTAATCATAGGTCACTCCTATCCTCCCTCCATCTATAAATAGGGGATGACTTGAATTCATTTGTAATCTTTCAACCTTTTGATCATTTGTAAAACTTGAGATTTTTCTCATTTGGAATGAAATATTCCTTCTTCTTTTCTTTCAATTTTCGTCACTTGTGAAGGGTGAGAAAATGAGAGACGTTTAGCCTACGTGAGGGCGTGAAATCGGGTGAAGCTTGGAGTAGCTTTGTTCGTGGAGACGAGGAATGGACGTCCTCGGGTTCCCTCGGTCGATTGCTCGGTTTGGAGTGGATGAGGCCATGTAGAAGGCATTGGTTGCTTCCATCGAGATCGTGTCATGAGGCTAAGTCCACTATCCTTTCAATTCCGCATTATTTTCTCTTTTCCATCGGATCGCAACTCTCAAACTCTGATCTCTTCTCCGCTTAGGATATATTTGCGATTCGACTTTGTTGTTGTTTTGTGATCATCCATAAGGATCCATGGCATTAGTTTTAAATTTGGTATCAGAGCATGGTATGGATTGATCATTCGTTTTATTTTCGTTTAGATATCATAAAAATACCAAAAATTTCGTCATTTCCGTTTGCTTGAAAATCTGCTACTGTTTTGCCGTTTTTCCGCATCGTTTCTTGTTCAAATCTGGTGTTTCTTGTGCCTATCTTCAAATTCAGATCGTGAACTTCAATTTAGGCACTTGAATGACTTGTTTTGGTTACGTATTGCTTGAGATATCGTCGATTTGAAAATTCTGCCATCTTGTCAATTTTGTGCGATTTTGTTTGCTTGACCTCTAAGTGTTACAAGTTATTTCCTTGTATTCAATTGCAATATTTTGAGTGATTGACATTGTTGAAAGTAGTTCATATGTATCACTTGTTGAAAATTGATATGCAATTGTATGCTTGAGACGAAGTGGTCACATTGGAACTTGGCACATCAAGTTGGAGATCGACATATCGAGTCGGGAATTCACACTTGTGTTGTTTTGGACTCAAGCTCACGCTTTGACAATCCAATTCACACTTAAAAACCACTAGCTTAACGCTTTGTTACTTGGACAAGCTTCTCGCTTTGTTCCTTGTACAAACGTTTAACTCGTTGTAACGCCGAAGGTTTGAACCTATACTTAGTCAAAAACGGAAGCCTCGCTCCTCGCGATGTCTTCACAAGCCTCGCTTTGTTAAATATCGCGAACCTCAAGACTTGATCTTTTCGAAGCCGCGAGTTTCGTTCCTCGCTTTGTTACCGCGAGCCTCGCTATACGCGTCTCGCCTTGATATCGCTACACGCTCCTCGCTTTGTTCTTGTACTTTGTTGATTTGTTGTATTTTCATTCACGCCTTATTTTGTTTGGTTGTAAGTTGTTACTATTGTCAAATTGTAACTACTAGGCCAAGTAAAAAGGCTATATCAAAAAAAAAAAAAAAAAAAAAAGAAAAATACTTGAAAAGGCAACACTCAACAACATCTATAGCAAAAGCCGAGTTGTTGAAAAAGGCACTCTCATTGTTGAAAAGCCGAGAGTTTGAAAAAAAAAAAAAAATTATAAAGCGGGTGGCCTAGTAAGCTTTGTAAGCATTGTATACATTTGTTCTTTTGTTGTATTTTGGTTGAAGGTTCCTACTCACGGCCGGAGTTACTATTCCTCGCCGGAAGTTACTGTTCATTCGCCGGAGTTACTGTTCACTCATCGGATCAACGTACATTGCATGATTTTGAATACTTGTGTGCATTGTTCTCTTTCACTTGTTAATTTGCTTGGAATTTGCATGCTTGTATCACTTCCGCGCTTAATTTTTGATTGAGTCGAACTTTGATATAAGATTCATATCATAGTGCGTACGTATATCAAGCACTCACCATTCCAAAAGAGGGCTTGGGAATTGATATTCGAAGTCGCCGCTTGAACTTACTACTCCTAGCGGACGCCGAAGAGTGTTTGAGTGATCATACCAAAATACACGAGCGAAACCTTACCACTTGAGTGAGATTCATTTTATTTTCTAACATTCAATACATATAGCATATTTCTACATTCTTTTGTAGGTGCATAATGGCATCCATGGAGGATTTAATGAACGCTATTACGTCCTTGGGTTTAAAGATGGATTCGCAAAAAGGAGAATTGCAAAATGAAATTGGCCAAGTCAAAGGAGATATGTTGCGTTATCAATCGAATTTGGAGAAAAGGATGAATGCACATCTTCGAAATATAGAAGATGCCGCGCAAGCACAAATTCGAGAAGCTATGGGAACCACAAGTAAATCTTCTCCCATAAGGCAAAGACCGGGTAAAGGAATTGACTTGGAAAGTGATGAAGACTCACCTAGAGTTTCACATGATGAAGAGTCACCACGTCATCATAATAGAAGGGCTGTTCGGAATGTCACGCGACAAGACGAAGAGGTTAAAGGAATTAAATTCTCTATTCCTTCATTCAAAGGTACTAATGATCCCAACGAATTTCTTGAATGGAGAAGTCGTATGGAATTTGTTTTTGCTTGTCACAATTACACCGAACGCAAGAAGCTTCAATTAGCTATTGTGGAATTTAAAGAGTATGCTCTTACGTGGTGGGAGAAAATGCAAAAGGATTGTGTTAAGTTGGGATTAGAACCGATTAATACTTGGGGAAGTTTGATTAGGACGATGGAGCATAGATTCGTGCCTCCTACGTATAAGAGAAAATTGCTTCGGAAGTTGGAATCTTTAACACAAGGGTCTAAAAGTGTTGATGAGTATTACAAAGAGATGGAGACCTTGATGTTACGAGCTCAAATCAATGAAGATGAAGAAAGCACCATGGCACGCTTCATGGAAGGTTTGAGAAAAGAGATCATGGAAATAGTGGATTTGTATCCTCACGAGACCATCGAAGAGTTAGTCAACTTAGCTACCAAGACCGAACGCAATGTGAAGAAGAGACATCCTTCAAACTTCAAGAGCAACATGAATAGTAAGACTACCAATTCATGGGGGTCGAAACCTTGGAATAATGGAGCTCAAAAGGGGGCTGTTCCAAAGCCGTTTGAAAAACCGAAGGATTTTCCTAAATATTTTCCTAAAGAGGATAAGCCGAAGACATTCAATAAAGCAAAGGATGTTACTTGCTTTAAGTGTCAAAGGAAGGGACACTACGCTAATGAGTGCCCTAACGAGAGAAAAGTTTTTGATAAAAAGAATGGCGTCATGAGAAATATTGTGATTTTGCAAGACGGAGGAATGACCTTCCTTTCGGATAGTGAGACCGAGAAAGAGGAAAATGAGGAAGGTGAGAATGAGTATGATTGTGAATATGAAGATGATGATCCTACACAAGAAGTTGATCACGTCGGAGAAATAGAAGACGAACTTTCTATTGTTGCTATGAGATCCTTAAGTGCATTAAAGGAAAATGTTGATGGGGATCGTATTAAGGATCAACGGGAAAATCTCTTCCATACGAAGTGCAAAATCATGGGATACATGGCCGCGGTTATAGTTGACAACGGGAGTTGTACAAATGCCGTGTCTTGGGACGTCATTGATAAATGTGGAATTAAATCGAGTCCACATCCGAAACCGTATCACTTGCAATGGATGAATCAAGGTGGAGAAATGAAAGTCACCAAGCAAGCACTTGTTCCTATATGCATAAGTTCCTATGAAGAAGATGTGCTTTGTGATATCATTCCTATGACCGCATGTCATATACTTCTTGGGCGACCTTGGCAATCGGATCATGGAGTCATCTATGATGGCAAGCTCAATACCATCCGATTCATGCACAAAGGAAAGAGGATCGAGATTTCATCATTGTCTTTAAAGCAAGTGAGGGCGGATCAAGAGAAACTTAAGGCTAAGATCAAAGCCAAAACCAAAGCTAAAGCTAAAGCAAAGGGCGAAAGTTCATCATCACCCATGCTTACGTCGATTAAAGAGTTGAAGCATGAGCTATCACATACTCCACAGGGAAGTATTTTTCTTATGGTTTGTAAAGATGTCGTTACTTCTAATGAACATGATACTTCTTTGTCTAATTTTCCTATTTCTTTTGCTAGGATGCTTGAGGAAAATCAAGATGTCTATCCCGAAGAGCTACCTGCGGGATTACCACCTATTAGAGGCATTGAACATAAGATTGATTTTACACCAGGATCTTCAATTCCAAATAGGCCAGCCTATAGGATGAATCCGGAAGAGACAAAGGAAGTACAAAAGCAAGTTCAAGAGCTTTTGGATAAAGGATGGGTTCGAGAATCCATGTCACCTTGTGCGGTGCCCGTGTTACTTGTTCCTAAAAAGGATGGTTCATGGAGAATGTGTGTTGATTGTAGGGCGGTAAATGCTATAACCATTAAATACCGACACCCTATACCACGTTTAGACGACATGTTGGATGAGATCAATGGAGCGGTCATCTTTTCTAAGATTGATCTACGGAGTGGCTACCACCAAATTCGCATGGAACCAGGTGATGAGTGGAAAACCGCATTCAAAACAAAACTTGGTTTGTATGAATGGTTGGTAATGCCATTCGGCCTTACTAATGCTCCTTCTACCTTCATGCGATTAATGAATCATACTTTAAGAGAATATATTGGTAAATTTGTGGTTGTTTACTTTGATGATATTCTGATATATTCTAGGTCCGAAGAAGAGCATGTTGAGCATGTGCGAAAAGTTTTTAGAAAGCTTCGAGAAGCTCAACTCTATGCTAACTTTAAGAAATGTATCTTTCATACTAATGAGGTTATTTTCCTTGGTTTTGTAGTAAGCAAGGATGGTTTGAAAGTTGATAATGAAAAGGTAAAGGCCATACAAGAATGGACCGCGCCTACCAATGTTGGAGAAATTCGGAGATTTCTTGGCATGTGTGGTTTCTTTAGGCGCTTTGTGCCTAATTTTAGCATCATTGCCGCGCCTCTTACTTCACTTCTGAAGAAGGACGTCGCGTACATATGGAAGCCGCATCATCAGGAAGCATTTGAGCTATTAAAGTCTAAATTGATTAGTGCACCAATACTTGCATTGCCTAATTTTGATATTCCTTTTGAACTTGAGTGTGATGCTTCAGGTAAAGGAATGGGAGCCGTGCTACTTCAAGATGGAAGAGCTGTAGCATATCATAGTGAGAAATGGGGCGGAGCTGCTCTCAATTATCCTACTTATGATAAAGAGCTCTATGCTATTGTGCGAGCCTTACGGACTTGGCAACACTATCTCATGGGAAGAGAATTCATTATCCACACGGATCATGAAACTCTCAAACACTTGAAGAGCCAAGGGCAAGTGAGTAAACGGCATGCAAGATGGATTGGATTTATTGATACTTTTCCCTACATCATAAAGTATAAAAGGGGTAAGGAAAACGTAGTGGCCGACGCACTATCGAGAAGGTTTGCTTTAATTTCTTATGCTACTACGCATTTACTTGGATTTGATCATATTAAGGAATTATATGCTAATGATCAAGATTTTGGAGATATTTGGTTTAAATGTGAAATACATGGTTTTGAGGATTTCTACAGGTTCGAAGGATACCTCTATCAGGGGAATAAGCTTTGTATTCCTAAATGTTCTTTAAGAGAACTTCTTATTCAAGAAGTACACGGAGGAAGTGTAATGGGACACTTTGGTGTCAACAATACTATGGAAATACTTGGTGAGAAATTTTATTGGCCGAGCATGAAGAAAGAGGTTGCCGCATACATTTCTAAATGTATCACATGTCTCAAGGCCAAATCTACGCTTAAACCGCATGGGCTATACACGCCATTGCCGCCACCTGAAGGGCCTTGGCTAGATATTAGTATGGATTTTGTACTTGGTTTACCTAGAACAGCACGCGCTAAAGATTCTATCTTTGTTGTGGTTGACAGGTTTTCCAAAATGGCTCATTTTATCCCGTGCGCTAAGACCAACGACGCTCACCATGTGGCTAAGATTTTCTTTAAAGAGGTGGTACGTTTACATGGAGTACCAAAATCGATTGTCTCAGACCGCGACGCTAAATTTGTAAGTTACTTTTGGAAGTCATTATGGCATGAGATTGGTACCAAACTGTTATTTTCTTCTTCTTACCACCCACAAACCGATGGTCAGACAGAATCAGTCAATCGGGTTTTAGGTAATTTGCTTCGCATAATTGTGCATAGCAATAGTAAGAGTTGGGACGAATGTCTACCATATATAGAGTTTGCTTATAATCGCCATATACATAGTGCAACTCATATGTCACCTTTTGAAGTCGTTTATGGCTTTAACCCTCTTACTCCTACTGATTTGTTGCCATTGCCACGCAATGAGCATATGAATATTAATGGCAGAGACCGTGCTAGAGCTATAAAGGAGATGCATAAGAATGTCAAGGAGAGCCTTGAGAAATCAGCTGCTACTTATGCTAAGTATGCAAATCGAGGGAAGAAAGAATTGGTCTTAAACCCCGGTGATTGGGTATGGGTACATATGAGGAAAGAAAGGTTTCCGATGCAAAGACGCAACAAGTTATCTCCAAGAGGAGACGGACCTTTCAAAGTGCTTGAACGAATCAACAACAACGCCTATAAGTTGGAGTTGCCCGGTGATTATAATATCAATGCTACATTTAATGTTGCTGATCTTTCTCTTTTCGACAGGGCTGACGAAGAGCAAGAACGGTTGATGGCTCAACCTTCGCAAGGGGGAGGGGATGACATGGATGCCCCGACGGTCAACGCGACGGTCAACATTGCAATACCATATTTTGGTGAAGGACCAAAGACGAGAGCTAGAATCAACAAGTTCATTCATGCCTTGGAGAATTATATAAAGCAAGGAAGTTCAATTGAGGAAGAACAAGAGGAAGCACACGTGGCAGCAGGCTGTTCGGTCACGTCGTCGTATTTCAACGTTCCCAAAAATGCGATTTCAACGCTTGGTCGGAAAGGCGACGTTCTAAGGATCGCGTGGGCTTTTGAATCGCCTCAATCGGAGTTCTAGAACTCCGGGAAACGTATCCTTAACATACGCTAAATAAAGGGGTCATGAAAGGGAGACAAGAAACCATGATTTCTATTACATCTTCCTTAAACAAACCTAGTCAAGTTTAAACAACCTTAAACTAGTTTTGGATGATATATCATACTTTAATAATCATGATTATGAACTTGATTAAGTACTAAACATCTCTTAATGACTTCTAATCTTGTTTTGAAGGTGTTAAGGACAACCGAAGAACACTTCCATGCCTTAGTCTTTTTGATATATCTTTTCCCTTGCTTTGTTCTTATGCTATGTCTTTAATAGTGCTTTGTTCTTATGACTTTTCTTGTATTTTGTAGGCATAGGGCGAGTAGAAGCGTAAAAAGTGACTTCGGAAGCTCGCAAATCACTTCAGCAAAGTTCATCACATGGCGTGAAGAGAAGTGATATAGCGAGGAGGAAAGTCTGGACAGTGCGAGAGGATTCCGTCACAAGCCATGCGATGTTCAGTATATCGCGAGGAAGGGATCAGTATATCGCGAGCAAAGTTCTGGACGTATCGCGAGCATTTCATCACATCGCGTGGGAAGTTCAGTACATGGCGGGAAGGAAGCTTTGAGGTGGAAGTTACTTCACTTGCAACTTGTTGAGAAGGTCACCACTAAAGAAGGGGGAAACTTGTCACCTCTTGAGGAGGTCATATGTAACTTCCTTTGTTGACTTTTAAGGCATTAAGTGGGAGAGTGTAACTTCCCTTGTAACTTGTTTACCTCTTTAGTAGGTCATCTTTACTTGTAATCATAGGTCACTCCTATCCTCCCTCCATCTATAAATAGGGGATGACTTGAATTCATTTGTAATCTTTCAACCTTTTGATCATTTGTAAAACTTGAGATTTTTCTCATTTGGAATGAAATATTCCTTCTTCTTTTCTTTCAATTTTCGTCACTTGTGAAGGGTGAGAAAATGAGAGACGTTTAGCCTACGTGAGGGCGTGAAATCGGGTGAAGCTTGGAGTAGCTTTGTTCGTGGAGACGAGGAATGGACGTCCTCGGGTTCCCTCGGTCGATTGCTCGGTTTGGAGTGGATGAGGCCATGTAGAAGGCATTGGTTGCTTCCATCGAGATCGTGTCATGAGGCTAAGTCCACTATCCTTTCAATTCCGCATTATTTTCTCTTTTCCATCGGATCGCAACTCTCAAACTCTGATCTCTTCTCCGCTTAGGATATATTTGCGATTCGACTTTGTTGTTGTTTTGTGATCATCCATAAGGATCCATGGCATCTCCCCCCCGCAACTATAAACCAACAAAATCACCCAGAAAAACAACACTGTTGGTCAATATAAAAAAACTAATTCAGGGTATAACAAACACAACACTGCATCTTTTAAACACCAAAGTACAAGTTTAAAATACCAAACCACGACAGTAATACAATAAACTACAAACAACATGTCAGTGGGTACCTGCATATGCAATTGTTATGAACCCACCGTTTGCGTCTTTGCCCACAGCTCCCAATATTGAACCTTTCCACTTGGACTTAATGTGTGTCGCATCAAGCTCGACAAGCGGCCGACAACCTCTTTTGAACCCATCGAGGCACACTGCCATTGCTATGAAAACCCGCCTAAACTTCCCGGTATCCTCATGCACCTCCAAATCTGCAATGCTGCTGGGGTTTGTCGACTTCAACCTAGTGCAGAATCCCCTAATCTTGTCAAAAGCATCAAAATCAGCTCCATGTATTTCCTTCAGTGCAATCTCCTTCGCGTTCCAAGCCGTGCGATAGCGAATTTGAATTTTGAAAGCTGCCTGAATGTGGTCCACAGCTGTGTTGGGTGTATAGTTTGGGTCTCGCCTCACTTTCTCCTTGATGATCTATGCAACCCATGTTGCATTTGCCTTAGGATGTACCATCGCTTGTAGATTGTTCACAACACAACCATGATTCACATTGCACTTGCGAATGGCGAATGAATCATCTGATTTATGGTGGGAAGCAATTCGCCATCCACATTCTTCCGTCGAACATATGACGATGACCTTCTCGCTATCATTCTTCACAAATTGGAACCCTCGTCGGACTGCAATACAGTGGTTTTTGAGCACCCTACGAAACTGATCCGCATTTTTAAACTTTTGTCCTTCCCCTTTAAAAGCATGAGCCCACAGCACTGTCACATCCTCGGTGTCTTCCTCATCAAAGTCGTTATCGCATTCATCAACATCTTCCGTATCCGTCCTGCAATAATGTAATTCACCACTCACTGCCACTACACATACCAGAACCGAATACAAAATTGATTCACAAACAAATCACATTTCTCAATGTATGCACGAAGATACAGTGTGTGATAAATATTCCAATACAACATTACCATGAAAAAACAACAGCTTCCTCCACCAAAACACAACACAGTACGTAAACATTTATAACACAGCGCAAATACCTATTAAATACAAATGCACTTTACTAAATCACTATTCCATATATAAAACAATAGAAACACTCGTGATCGTTGCATGTAAAAGAAAAATACACATTTACTTCCAAACACAAATATTTCTCGTAATGCATACTACACCAATGTGCATTTAGAAAATAAAACACTACAATCATAAGTTTGGACACCACAGTTAGTCTGGTTTAGCACCACACGTACCTCATTCTCTTGCTGCCAGCTTCCTTATTCATCACATTCATCTTGCCAAAGGACAACCCCCTTGCATTGTTCAACCTTGCCATCCTCATTACATCTGCGTCGTTGATGAGTTCCATTGAGTATCCTCCATCGTCTTCCTCATAGTGTAAGCTATTTCTTGTTGCACATACGTCGGGCCATTTTCCCCTCAATTTTTCATACACTTCCGTAAGAAGATCCACAGCCTTAAATCGCACAAGATGCACCTCCGATTTGTAATGACAGAAAAGCATTATCTCTTCCCCATGGTTTGCCTCTTCACCTGTGCTCATCATCAATCTTCCACTCCAAGGAACCCTCAAAGGATTGATCAGTTCTTGTGAATAAAAAACCCTAACCCTTCTCCTCGGATTAAAGAACCTCTCCAGAATCTCCTCCAAAACCCTGCCCTTACCCTCGTCTCTTCCCTCTCAACCCAAAAAGAAACCCGCCCCCTATTCCCCTGATGAACGGTTGAAAATGTGGTAAGAAACCAGAGCTTCCCAACGATCGCAGCTCGCCTTCCCACACACAGAATTTCGCGCGAACAAGAACTTCCCAACGAATAATGGCGCGAACAGGAGCTTCTCCAAGAAGCCAGCAGTTCATCGATGTGGTGATTTGTTTTGTGGTGGGTTTGTTAACCTATTTTGCGTAAGAAGAAGGAAAGGAGGAGGGAGAAAAAGCAATGATTACCTGTCATTTCAGCCTCTTTTCCAGCAAAAAGGTAAGGTCACAAAGGTAATTTCATTACTTCTTTTCTTGTTCCTTTTCTTTATTGCAATGGGGAGTAAAGTGGAATGTATTTCACTATTAGGTACTAATACATGAGAAGAAAAGTATGTGGGGATTTAACAAAAATAAGTTAAATTGAGGGGATTTAACTATAAAAACCCTATGAAATATCCTTCAGTTAAGTAGCTTATAGTTTAATTTATGCAATTGTTTATATAAGGTATACTATCTATCAATTGTACTTTGATGTGTAGTCTTTTTGTTTTATCAATATCATTTTCATTTGGGATGAGAACATAGCCCAAATGATTAAGTCCCTCGACTTTCTTCCAACGGAAGGTTGGAGGTTCGATTCCCCACCACCCCCTATTCCTTCCTTTGTAATTTGTGTGGCATGAGCTCCCACCACCCCTTTCCTAGCCTCTATAGGCTGTTTAGCGAAAAAATATATCATTTCCATTTGTATTGGAATAATTGTTGAAACAACGCTGAACCATGGTTTAAACAACGGTAATAAGTTTTTGAATTCACATTTTACCGTTTAGTTTGATCATGGCCATTAAATGGAATTTGTGATCCAACGGCCATTATCCATTTCCGTCTCGTGAAACCCTCCCCAACAATATAGGGACTTATCCAAAACATACCCCAAACACACGCCATCCTCAGCGCGTGAAGCCCACTACCTCATTAGTTACACTCAAGATCTGCCTAAACCAGTAAACCAGCAAACTTAAAACCGGGCACGAAAACCGCGCGCTCTTCAGGAAATTCAGGAATGGCGGCTATAAGCTCTACTATCAAGCGGCGAGGATAGCGTTTCCGTGCCCGATCCCCGCAGAGAATGATACTTTAATGGTAGCTGTGAAATCGATGCGTATCTTTCTCAAATTACTGCTGTATCTCTAAGAATTATTGGTTTATATATTGATTATATATTTTAATATTTTTTAACCTTAAATATCTGGCGTGCGAAGCTCTTTTTTTTTTTTTTTTTCAATTTGTTGATTGCTTACTGTTCAAAGTTTTTGAGTAATCTTGTCGTTTTCAAAGCTACCTAGATATTCCTTGCCAAATTCTAATTCCTGGTGTTCAATTTTCCTATCTTGCAACTAGGAATCATTTTGGAAGTCACATAGACTGGTGCTCAAGTATTGTGGTGTGTAGGGATAACTGAGTCTCTTGAAGGTGAAGAATATATGGTTACTTTATAGGTGTTCTTATTGATTTGTTAAGGTTTCTTATGCTAATTTTTTTAGGTATTTTTTTGTTCATAGAAACCTATGAGCTTGTTGTGAGGCTAAGGGGATTTCCATGTGTGTGTTTTAAGTTCCATGTGTTATTGGTTTTAAGTTCCAAGTTCTTGGTTTTAAGTTTTTATTACCGATTAATATTAGCTATAGTAAATTTTCAAGCATATTTGGGTTTTGAATTCTGGTTTTTGTGATTGTGAGATTATCAGGGGGATTGTTGGGCTTATACCTGTTGCTTCATGGGTGAATTAGTTGGTCCTCGGTTGTACAGCTGCTACAAATGCCGTAATCATGTTTCCCTTCATGATGACATAATCTCTAAGTCGTTTCAGGTGAAGCTCATTATTCGTCACAAACAGACATAGTATTTCTTAGCTGGCAAGTTGTGTGTAGAGTTTGTTGAAAATCTGTGATTCAAGCTAGCAATTAGCAATATTCCATGGCTTGAGTTAACTCACTGAACTCACACTTGCATGATTTACAATCAAGTTGAAGTCTAATTACAATGCTTACTCGAATTTAGACTGAAGAAAATGATTTGATCTTGAGCATAAGCACAGGACTGCTTGAACATAACTTGGTTTCTTCCTAGTTTAATCTAGTTATGACTATTTTGTGACAACACTGTTTTAATAGCAAAAACCATCCCTGGTCTAATTTACAAGTGGTTAGTTGTAGTGATGGTTGTGGAGACTGGAGAGAAACATTGTCCTTCCAATGATTATGTGTATTCAAGCTCAAATCTGAATATACTTTATCTGAGGTGAAATGATTTGCCAAAAACAATTGAATTTATATAAATTCATTCTTCCAGTTACTTGCCAATGTGTGACTATTTTATTGCGATCACCTTGGTTCAATAAATTTCTCGTTTTCTCCTTGGGGTAAATAGCAGCATTCTAATCCTACCTCTATGCAAATCTGTTGCCAATTTTTTCTGCTGATGCACATCATCACCCTGTGAGCTTATATCCACTTCATACTATACTTCTCAGGGAAGACACGGTAGGGCCTTCCTATTCTCACATGCCATGAACATTGTCCTTGGGGCCAAAGAGGACAGGAATCTGATGACTGGTTGCCACACAGTTGCTGACATCAGTTGTAGGGATTGTAATGAGGTGCTGGGGTGGAAATATATGCGTGCTTATGTTGCCTCTCAAAAATATAAGGAGGGTAAATTCATATTTGAGAAGTCAAAAATTGTTAAGGAGAACTGGTAGCTCGCAGTGGTAAATTATTAATTGTGGCTGCCCTGAAATACGTCACCATGTATGGGAAATTGTTATCTATCCAAGTGTAGATTGTGTATAATAATGTTAATCTGGATTCAAATCTTTGGTATCCTCTATTCCAATGCATTGATGATATAGTTTGTTTATGATATATATAGAGGAGTTTTCTGTTTAGCTTGTGTGTAGTTGGTTAGCTAAAGCTTGTATAATATGAAAATGACTTCCCTGCATGATTGTCCCAACATTTGAATCATTTGTTATTTACTACCTTTCCCCAACTATACATGATATTGTTGGAGCTACCTGTATTGGTGCTAACGCTTAACTTTCTGTGAGGAGATTTTATTGTCTCTAACAAGTTTACTCAAAGAATGGCACTGCTTGTTTCACAAGGTTTATCCCCTGAGCTTCAAATGACTGTAAGTGATTCAATTGTCTTGTTGTAAATACTAAGTACATATCTGTACTTCATCCTATACATGTTCCAATCTCATTTGCACTGTTAAACTATCCAATATGTCGAAAATCTCTTTTGCTCTCTTGTGAGATCTGTCGCTTGCCATGAAGATGTGTGTTTCATCTTTATCCTCAATCCAACTGCACCCTGGATTTTTATGTAGCTTTGTATTCTTCATATGCCGCCTGAGTTTCCCTAGTTCATTCCATTCACCTGTAGAAGCATATAAATTTGCCAGCATAACAGAGTTCGCCGAACTGGCAGGTTCTAACTCTATGAGCTTCCTTGCTACTATTTCTCCCAGATTGAAATCCCTGTGCATAATACACCCACCAAGCAGTGCACCCCAGATCACTGAATCAGGATAAATGGGCATTCCCTCAGCCATGGCATATGCTTGTTCGAGTCTGCCAGCACGACTCAGCACATCAACCATACACGTATAGTGCTTTACCATTGGCGCCACACCACAAGATTCCACAAGATTCCATCATGTCAAAGAATTCATGCGCAGTATCCACAGATCCTATATGCACACACAAAGAAAGAACAATCAAGAATGTCACTTCGTCCGGCTTAAATCCATCAGCCAGCATTCCGCGGAAGAAAGCAATGCCATCCTCCCCAAACCCATTCATGGCATACGCATTCAGCATCGCATTTTGGGTGACCAGGTTACAGCTTTTTGCCCTGTCGTGAACTTGTTTGGCATACTTTATTATCCCACATTTTGAATGCATATCTATCAGCGCAGCTGTTACATACTCATCTGAATCATATCCATTCCTTATAGCATATCCATGAACTTGCTTGCCTCGTTCAAGACTAGCTAAACTTGAGAACACAGGGAGAACTATCCCCACCGTGTACAAATCTGGCCTTATCTTTGAAGCCTGGAGATCTGAAAATGCCTTCAAAGCCAACTCGTGTTTCCCATTCTCAACGTATCCTGCAATTATCCCATTCCAGGTATACACATCTGGTTCGAATCCATCATCTTTCATCCACTGCAGAACATGTTTAATGCTTGCAGTTTTGTTGCAACCAGCATATCCTGAAATGAAAGCATTCCATATCACTATGTCCCTTTCAGGTACTCGGTGCAATGTTTCATCTGCAGCTTCCAAATCCCAGCACTGGCAGTACATATCTACCAACGCACCACCCACAAACCGGTTGGTCTCAAGGCCTCTGACGATACAATACGAATGGATGGCTTTTCCCAAGTCGACCCAACCCATTTCAGCACACGCGCCAAGGGCACTACCCAGAGTAAACGAATCAGGTTCGACCAGCCCTTGCTTGAGTAACTCTATTAGCATTCTTAGAGCGTCAACAAACATGGAATTATCTACATATCCTGAAATCATTGTGTTCCAGGTAATCAATCCCTTCGGTACCCCTTCGCATTCCATCCAATCGAAAAGAGCTTTCGCCTTCAGAATTTTTCCATTCTCGCAGTATCCTGCAATCATTGTATTGAAGGATACTTCATCCCTCATAGAATATCCCGAAAACACCCTGAAACCAGTTTCCATGTCGCCACACCTCCTATACAGATCAATCAAACCATTTACAACATAAGCCATCGACATAAACCCGCGCCTCACTATATATCCATAGATTTCCTCCCCTAAACTTGCCTTCCCCAACCCACCACAAGCAGGAAGAATGCCTGCCAATATTCTTGCAGTCGGTCCAAACCCCAAATCACCCATCTTTCTTAATATGTCTAATGCTTCCCTGTCGTGCCCCTTTTCCACTAATCCACCAATCAAACCACCCCAAGGAACTGTATCCAATGCCACATTCCTCTCCTCCAACATCATCTCTAGAAAATCTAGTCCTTCAAACACCTTCCCATTCCCGACACAAGCTGTAATGATGGAATTCCACGAAATGTGATCCCTTTCCAACATGCTCCTGAACACCATCTCCGAATCATCCAAACTCCCACATTTCCCATACATATCAATCAATCCATTCCCCACATATATATGCTGTATAACTCCTGCCTTCACCGCCACCCCGTGCAGCTGCCGCCCCAGGTGCTTGCCACCATAGCCACCGCTGCATATCTTGAAGGTCGCCGGGAAGACGAAAAACTCCAACCCGATGCCTTCGACCATCAGCCTCTCGTAGTATTTGAAGGCTTCCTCAAACAGCCCCTTATCCAGAAGTAGATTGAGAATTGCTGTATACGTGTATGGGTTTCTGTGAGGCATTTCATCGAACACTTGGGCCATATAATCCATGCTGCCACACTCGCCGTACATTTTGAGCAGCTTCGTCTGCACGAACTCCCGCCGCTGGAACCCATTCTTGTGTAGGTGGGCGTGCAGCTGCCGACCGAATTCGAGGTGGCTGCACGCGTCGAGTGTGGCGGCATAGGCCGTGGAATTTACGCCGCCGTTGAGAAATGGTGGAATGGTTTGGATGGCTAGCGGCGGCTGAGCTACAGACATACTTAGGCCTCTAGATATTTCCTTAGAAGCGAATTAGGATTTTTATAGGGCCCCATGAAACAAAACTCCAATATGGAATTCTGCACACGACGAGAAGAACTAGAAGCCAAAATTTAACCACTATGGCCAAGATATAATTATATCAAATTAAACTTCTTGTGCCAACTGCCATGACTCAATTCTTCGTTTGTTTCATTTTGTAACTAGTTCGTTAAAAATTCGATTTCAAGCCACGATGTGTAGGGATGTCGTACATTAACAAATTGGCTTCAAGTATCCCATGAAGTAAATGAGCGCTTTCTTCAACGTTGTGCTTGAATTTGAATTGTTAATAATAAATAGATTGAGTTCAGTTCAGACATAATGAATTAATGGATTTTTTTTTTTAATTCTTTTTTCACTAATTAAATTGGATTGAGGGTTTGTAGTTTATCGACAATGATGTTGGAATATAGGATATGTAAGACTAGAAGGAAGACAAAAAGAAGTGGAGGTAGAGGAGGTAGATTTCAACAAAGGAGAAGTAGGGAGGAGAATGTTTGTATTGTGGGTCCATTAATTCCCTTGTTATAATAGAAAAGAAATGAAAAGAATTTGACACAGAGTACATATAAAGATTAGAGACAATTATCCCAGCAATCAAACTACTAATTATTATTAAGGAAATTGGTTTGACAATTATTACTGCTCAATAACAACAAATAAATTCACGCGATTCTAATCAATAGTGAAACAATCGGTCTTGTGGAATCTTGAAGCTTATATTATAGGTTGATGATCCAGTTGTGTCTCTTGAAACCGGATGAAGCTTTGGCTGGCCTTATTAGCATTATTAACCTAGCTAGCTAGCTAGATTCCGTTATTGTCCCCTCCCACACTACAAGAAAAATCCGGATTACCGACCCCAATTACCGACCAACAGTCTACGGGTCGGATCTACCGACCCCATTACCGACCCCACTTGTGGGTCGGTAAAAACTAGCCGTTTTTTGGCCCCCACTTAAAAACGACTAGCCAACCGACCACACTTAATGTGGTCGGTGTTACCGACTCACTTACCGACCCCATATTGGGGTCGGTAACCTAGGGCATAAATGCCCAAATGGGGACGGGCAAAACAGACGCCGCCTCCCCCAAATAAACGCGGCGAGCGCCCCCTCCCCAGCCATCTCCGCCCGACCCCCCGCCCGACCACCGCCGCCGACGAGACCGCCGCCGCCGCCGCCGACCCGAGGCCCCTATTCGAGTGGAGCTGCCGTTCGATTCGAGCGATTCCTCCCCCTCCCCAGCCATCTCCGCCCGACCCCCCCGCCCGACCACCGCCGCGGACGAGACCTCCGACGCCGCCGCCGACCCGAGGCCCCTGTTCGAGTGGAGCCGCCGTTCGATCGAGTCTCCACCGCTGCCGCCCCCGATTGCCACCCCTCTCATTCGAGCCACGGTTTTGAACCGGTCTTCCAATCGAGTGAACAATCTCCATTCCATTCGTGTACTCGTTCAAGGTATTCGATTGAGCATCCCTTTTACTTTAAACCGTTCGATTGTTGGAAAAATTTTATCAAATGCAATGTGTTTTCGTTTCTTAACTCCACTTGCCTCTCAATAATTTTGGAATTGATATTGATACCTCAATTTTGGAGCATAATGTATTTTGAATAGCTAATTTTGTGGTATTATGTGTGTTCATTTGCCAAATGATTTTAAAAAAAAATCGAATATGGACACTCGGTGGCAGCAAGCTGTTTTTGTTATTTCCGCGCTCAATATTTGGATTCTTGAAATTCTATGCACATAATTAGAAACCTCTCGTCGTGTAGATGATTTTTCATATATGATATGTTCAATTTGGAGTTGATATGAGAAAGTTATGGCATTTTGATTTGTATGTATTGTTCTTGTTCAATTTGGATTACATATTACATATATGTTCTTTCTATATGTTCCCATGTGAGATGTATTTTTTTTTGGTGTTTTTTGGATGTAGTATTGAACTTCTTTTAATTTGAGTTGGATTAGCTAGTTGGTTGAAAGATTGATTTGTATGTATTGTTCTTGTTTTTTGTTGCTATAGGGATACTTTGTTTTAATTTGAGTTGGATTAGCTAGTTGGTTGAAATATTGGATTAGTGTATTTTAATTTGGAGTTGAGCACTCATTAGTTGAGCCAACAGTGACATAATTCGAACTATTAGACATCTTTAATTTTAAACAATATGTAATGAGATTGCGTAATGTAGGGATACTTTAGTTCACATTAGAGTTGGATTAGTTGGTTGAAATTTTGGACAAGTGTGTTTTGGAGTTGTAAGAGGTAAAACTCATGAGTTTTACTCTTATTTTCTTCATCACTTATAGGAATATTAGATTTTCTTATCTAAAACAATAAACAATCCAAGTAGTATGTGTTTTTGGTTCCTCATTGAAATTTTTGTCACTAAGCCAAAAAAAATCAAATATTTAATTTTAATTTAACCTCTTACCCTCTGAAAACCTCAAATCAAACAACTCCGAGTGCACTAAAAGATTAATTTTACCTCTTTCCCTCTGAAAACCTCAAATCAAACCACGAAGCTTATCTTTGTGTTTCCTTGTCGTATTCCTTCTTTTAATTCATTCCTCCTTATAATTATAAAGACTTATTTATAAGACACATTTAACAAACCACAGGCAAAGTATGGACCGGAGTTGGATGTACCGCTCCCGCCGTGAAATTGGGGAGGTCTCGCCCGAATTTATTAATGGGGTTGAATTGTTCTTGCGTATGTCTCATCAAAACCCAGACGTCTAGAGCCCAGGGAAAATTGAGGTGTCCGTGTTCTAAGTGTAGGAATAAATGTTATCGTCCTGACGATAAAATAAAGTATCATCTACAGAAATTTGGTTTTGTCCCCAATTACGAAAGATGGACGTGTCACGGGGAGCAACACCAATTTAGTCGGTGGGATGATAGCGAGCCTCGAGCATCTACTGTGTCCTCGACCGAAGATGCATACATTCAAATGGTGTGCGATGGAATGGGATTCGGTATTCCGGATACAACACCTCACGATCAAGGTGATGAACAGAATATACCCGAGGAACCTAACACGCACAAGAGAGATTGTTCTATCGTACGTTGGAGGCGGCAGACAAAGATTTGTGGCCTGGATGCAAGAAAATGACATTATTGTCAACAGTTGCCAGGTTATTAAATATTAAAGCCGAACACAACTATCGGAGAGGTGCTTCGATACTTTATGCCAACTCATTATTGATACACTCCCCGAGGAGAATGCTATGGTTAAGAACTTTTATGAGGCGAAGAAGCTACTCGAAGGATTGGGCCTACCTGTTCAGAAAATTGATTGTTGTGTTAAGGGTTGTATGTTATTTTGGCGTGACGATTCAATGTTAGAGAAGTGCAAATTCTGCGACGAGCCTCGATATAGGGAAACAAATTCTACCTCATGGATAGGACGGAAATACATGTTCTATGTCCCACTTAAGTACAGACTAAAGAGGCTGTATGCATCGGAGGCGACTGCTGAGCATATGAGTTGGCATGTTGGACATGAGCATGGGTCGTCTGGAGAGATGTGTCATCCCTGCGACTCGGAGGCATGGAAGCACTTTGACACCATTCATCCAGATTTTGGTGCTGAGGGACGGAATGTCCGTTTAGGATTATGTACGGCTAGTTTTTACCGACCCACAAGTGGGGTCGGTAATGGGGTCCGTAAATCGACCCGTAGACTGTTGGTCGGTAATTGGGGTCGGTAATCCGGATTTTTCTTGTAGTGCATCAGGTTCACTTCTTGCATTAGTACTCATTTCACTTATATATATACTTCCCCCGTTCTTCTTTATTTGCCCCATTGGGGATTTTGCTACTATTCAATTACACATTTTCACTTAAAGTTTTGTCATAGTTATACAAGTTAAAATATAGTCAAGTGAGATCTTGTTAGATTCGTCTCGTTGTGTAGTTTTTAAATATCGAACTTTTAGAATTTTTACTTGTACCGAGATTGAGTTATTAATGATTTAAAATGTGCATTGAATTGCGTGCAGGGTGGGTCCGTAGCAAATAAAAGAAAAGAGAGGAAGTATAATTCAATTACTTTAACTTCAATTATTGATGGATTTTTTGTATGTTAGAAATTAAACTTTAACTAACTAACGATATAAGTTTATACATTAGGTTTAATTTCGATTTTCAATATCATTTTAGTGTGAAAAATATCTTCAATTCGCTGTTGAAGGTTTTGATGATTGTAATGGCATTTATTTTTTCTAGTAACGATTTTTTATTTTTGTGCTTTTATTTATAATTTGTAATGGTTTTGAATAGGTTGTTAAAATTTTCTTTTTTTCGGTAATCATATATTCTAGTGACCTCAGGCTCAAAGTATTTGGTAGCAACCAAAATTTGTCCATCACAAACGAACTTAAGAAAAAATCTAGCTAGTTGCGAGGGGTTTGTCATAATTCTTGTGGTTTTAATCTTCCAATTGGATTAAAGTTTTTTTTCTTTTTTTATTAAATATATATATATATATTGCTGTGTATATACTATATTCAGTTTATGTTATAATAAAACGACAAGATTTGTAGTATACAGAAACAAAATAAATGTCCATGCAATGCAACTAGGCCTGGCCAGGGTAGGAATTCCATGCATCCCTATTACCATGGCCCTTTTTGGTAAAACAACTAAATTTAATCAGTTAATTTGTCTCATAATATGAGATAAAAATAGCTTATTTACAAAGACAAAATAACTTAAACAGTGCTCAATCAGCTCTTTTTGAAACCGCTACAAATAGCAACATTTTGGATTTTATCTTATTTTAAGCAAAAAGTTTTTTTTTTTTTTTTGCGAAGAAAACTTTTATTCAATCATCATCATAGCAGAGTTACAAAGCTCATACACACATCCAATGGCCAGTGTACAGCTAACCAGCAGAGCCAAAAACACAAAAATCTTACCGGCTAGTGTTCAAGATTACCAGCAAGGCCAAATAACACAAAAGCACAAGATAACCAGCAAAGCCCCATAAATCTTAGACTGATCACCCATCCAACCCCTCCAAACTTTACCTACTGCTACCCCTGGATCAACCACCGCCTGTATCAAAACCAAGTCTCAATGCTTCCCTGCCTGGCGGCCCCAGTCCTAGCCCAATAATCGGCTAGAGAGTTGCGCTCCCGGAAAATGTGTTGGAATCGTACTTCACCAGCGCAGCGTAAAACAGATATGATCGGTCCGACTTGCTCCCTTAACCTCCAAGGTACAGTCTCCGGTTCACCCAACCATTTCACGACATTGATATATTCGCATTCGAAAATCAATTTAGGTAAGGGAAAGCCATGATCACGGATAAGGGCTTGACACACACGACTTACCGCTGTAGTTTCCGCCTCAGTGGAGTCACATTTTCCTATGTTGTCCGACAGTATGAAAAAGATATTCCCTCCTTCGTCTCGAATTACTCCTCCAACACCTGCCTGTCCCGGATTACTAAATGAAGACCCGTCTGTGTTGATCTTCCACCACCCTTGGGAAGGCCGGATCCAAGTGAGACCCCTTCTAACCTTTGCAATCTCCCCCAATCGAATCTGTGTAAAATAATCTAGAAATGGCCTCCCACACCAAATGAACTATTCCCTGTTGCTCCCGAACAAGCACTCCACCAGTGTCGAATAGTCCACTTTAACTCTTCCAATACTTCCTGCAGCATTACTTGTTTCTCTTTGAATGTAGCTTCATTTCTTTTTTCAGATAACCCAAACAATTGCCAAACCAGTAGTTAACCATATCTCCGTTCCTCCTTTCGGCAGGTCACCACAGAGCCACCACATAATCAGGTTTTTAATCGATCCAGGCTTTGCCCACAACACTCCAAACCAACCTGCACTTATGTACACAGGTTATTTGCAAGCTCACAATGGCAAAAAAGATGGTCAGTCGATTCCGGTTCCTTCGAAATTGTCAAACCACTAATTTTAACTAATTATTACTCACAGAATCAGTTAACAGCTAATAGCTAATTCCCAAATAGGGCCCATATCTTTTAGTACATTAAAAATAAAACTTCATAATCATATATAGGACAGGACATACAGTGTTAATGACAATATATAACCAAAATCTATATATACTAATTATAAATTACTTACTGTATATAAAATTTTCAATCCTCTAAAAGCATATATGTCTTTATATAACTTATCCCTTACTTTATTTTTTAGTTGTTACCGAGTACTACTATCATTTTTTTAACCTTTTTCTGTGTGTGTAACACCTCAGATTTGATAACTCAGGCCGGGATGCCACCGCCATACCTCCCTAGCAAGACACGAATTCTCCGAGTTTGCTAAAGAGATGCAAGGCTATGGGTATTGAAAAGAGTTTTTTTTTTAAAAAAAAAATAAGTCCGGAATTGCTAAAAAAATAAAAATAATAATAATAATATAGTGTAATATCATCCACACATGATAATAATAATAATAATAAGTTGCAGCGGAAATAAAGTTTATGCAGCGGAATTTAAAATATAGGGCCGACATGGCCAAAACACGGGTTAAACAGGCCCGTTCATACAAGTCATGTAAAATAATTAACTAAATGTCCAAAATGATCCCCCAATGCATGATCATGCTCTGTACTCTGTAATACAAAGATGAACAACGGTTTTTATCAGTATTATAAAATACTGAGTAAGTCAATTCTAACATAGCAACAAAGGGGTTTAATTTTAATAATTAAGATTATACATCTAATCATGCATACAAAACATTTTATTTACCAATTAAAAAAATAAGAATTTAATTTGCATACTTTAAAGACACATTTAAATTTCATAAATAATAATAATCTAAGCATGTGCCATTAATTTAAACATGAATTAAAAGCATGAATAATGACATAAATAATTAAATAAAAATCTAAGCTTTTTAATTTTCCCCCGTTACACCACCATCTCAACAATAATTAATTTAGCCGGCAATCCGGTGGCCGCAGCCAATTTCGTAAGTGTCATTTAGCCGGTGATTCGGCGGCCTCAGCCTATTTCGTCATTTTTCATTTAGCCGGTAGCCCGGCGGCCGCAGCCTATCCGCCATACCCAGTACCACTCCGTCGAGCCTCGGGTAACCCATACGGATACACCTGAGAGGGTAGGCCCAAAATAAGATGCCGTTTTGGCAATAGTTCTCATATTTCGCGCGGGGTCACCATCGTCCATAAAGACACGAAGTGAATAGTTAGGAGGGCACCCTGCAGAGCACTCACCCCCTAATTTTATTTAATCAATGTAACCGATATCGTTTCGACTTTAGTGTAACGGGATTTTCAAAGATATAACAAGATTTCGATCGTTTGTTTAGAAATTTCAAGATCTCACAAGTTAAAACAGTTTGATGTCACAGTTTGCGCCTTTTCAGTTTAAAAATTCAACACAGAGGCGATTGATCTGAAATTTTCACCGTATCTCAAAAACATCCCAACGAACAACTTTCATGCTTTGAGTTTTACAGAAATAAGAATGGAAGCATGTCAAAAATCCAGTTTTCTACGCAAACAACAAGCTGTCAGGATTCAGGTTCATCACAGTTTCAAAATCCAATTTTTCGACTCATCAAATGGACTCCAAAAATTCTGAAATTTTAGACACATACTAGACATGATTATCTACAACTTTTGTTTACATCACAAATATTAGTTCGGATTAGAAATGGTAGAAATATGCTCATTAAGTTTGGTTAACTGAACTGTCAATTTTTGAAAATTCCTTAAAAACGCAGAATATGTCCGACATGATTTGGGGTGTCAGAACTCGATGAAAATCTCTGAAATTTTTACACAGTAAAGCTTAAAATCTTAGGATCAAAATCTTAGTTTTGAGTTTTTTGGTTTGAACACTCGAAGTATGAGTTTTGGTCGGATTTCAGAAAACACGTAGATTGGGGTTTTTAGGTTCGATTTTAACGTTTCGTTTTAGATCCCATGTTTCGGACGCCCTTAAACCACCCATATTGATATGGAAGGTATTGACTTACAGTAAGTGAGTTCTTGAACGTCCTAGGGTCGATGGATTCGTCCAAAATTGCCACGGACGGATCTACGCAACACGTTCTTCTTCTCCTTTGGCCACGAACGTGTTTGCAAGTAAAGATCAGCAAGTTAGAATGATGGTTATGATCTTAAAACAATAACGAAACCTGATTTACATCTTACCAACAATCCAAAGCCTGCAATCCTTGATCTACACACTTCCTCGGTCGGATTTGGTTGCCGGAAAATCGTCGGAAAGTCGTCGGAAGGTAAGAACTTGTGTTTTTGGTTTTTGGGAGAGTTTGGGATGAAACAAGGGTATGGATGGCTGATAATGGGGTGTTATGATCATATAATATCAACCAAAATCTGCTCCCCCCGAATTAAATCAAGATCCCCACGTTGGGATCCGAAATTATGGCAAGAAAGTCGCCAAAACGCGACAAGGCAGGTTGTCCTGTCTCACCCCGCGGTGTCGGCGCGGTTTGGCTCCAGACCGCGCGGCGACCGCGCGGCGACCGCGCGGCTCCGGCCTTGGCCGGGTCATGCGATCCGTCGGGCATTTTCTCCTCTCTTTCGGACTTCTATTCTTCTACGTTTTCGGGCTCGATTTTTCGGGTCGTTCTCGGATTATGATTCCTATCTTAAATCTTTTTCGACTTAAATTGATTTCGTATTTGAAATCTTAAGTCCGTCGGTTTTGGATTCGTCGGCTTCTAATTCGTCGTTTTTTGACTCCCGTGTAATAATTTATCTAGTTAAATTATTTCCGACTTCGCAGGTTCTTGGAATTAAAATTCTTTTCTTTCTTGAATTTAATTCCATTTCTTTTGACTCGATTCATGGAATGTCTTCGGCTTCCTTTCCCTCTTTTTATTCCATTTTGAATTTTTTTAAAATCTATCGGCATTTCATTTCTGAGCAATAATTTATTGCGATAAATTATTTTCTTCTTCTAGGAGATATTTCGACCTTGATCGGATTAAGAAATAACTTTATTCCTTTGGACGCCGCTAAAAATCTCGAGTATTACAGTGTGTGTGGAGAATGAAGATATAGTAGTATTAGTGCTTGGCATGTGCAGATGTGCTGCATTATATTCCTCCTATGTAAGTGAATGAATGAATGATGGCCAACACATATCCTAAAATACTTGATGATTTTCTTTTCAAACATAAAATATACTAAGTATTGCTTTAATACACATACATATGGCAGAAGAATCTTAGTACAATATGGTACAAACTGATAATTCACACACACCTCACAGAAATATGTATATACATTGTGAATGTGACATATAAACATCAGAGTTGTTCTGACACTCACCCCCAAATGGTAAGGCAAGTATAGAATATATTTTATACTAGTATATGTTATACCCATTGTTTTAAATATTCCCGAAATTTCCGAAATTTCGACCGAAATTTTGGATTTCGGGACATCCCGAAGCGAAATTTTACCTACAATATTTTTTTGCAAAATATCCATCGAAATTTCATCCGAAACTCGATATTTCCCGAAATTTGACGAAATTTCCCGAAATTTTTTATTTTTTATTTTTAAACAATATTTTTTTCTAAATTCTAAAAATATATTTTTTAAAAAAATTAAAAATTAAAAATTATGTTTCGACACATATTGATTATGTTATTCAATTAGTTGTTTTCATCGATTTTAAATCTCTTATTAATCAACATGTTGCACGATATTAACAATATTATTTGCATAGTATATCATTGAATGAGTATTGTTAACATATTACTAATTTCTGTAGTAACATAGATGATGAAATTTAAAATATCTTCATTTTCATCATCTCAGAAACTCGATGTGGTTTTCTAAAAAAATTACAAATATCTCTGAAATTTCCCCCGAAATTTCAAATATCTTCGAAATTTCCCTAAATTAATATGTCCGATATAGACACTAAAACCGATATTTAAAACCTTGGTTATACCTATGTTCCAACTGAAAATGTATTACTTGTTACTTTTTGGATGTCTAATTATAAATGTCTTCTTTCTATAAATAAAAATAATTTTATCTTTAACAATTATATGGACCCATCATACATTCATAAATCTACTATACTTAATTCCCGTGCCCAACAATAACAAGATGTATTGAATTGGACGGAGGGAGTACTACATATTTTATATTTAGTGGGTAGGGATTGCAATTTAAAAGCAAGCTAAGCTAGGAATATTTATAAGGCATTTTTGTGGGATTAACATCATCAAATTGAAGTTCAAGTTGAACTCGTTTTTATTTTATTTTATTAAATCTGATGAGGTAAACTTAGCTTGTTCAATCTTGAACTCTTCTATTCTATGAGTCAAATTTGAATCCATTTCTTTTTCTTTACGGGTTTTATTTTGTAGAATATCAAAAAACAAACCACAATGAACCCGAGGTGAAGTTCACCTCACTTCACTTCAAATGTATCAGCGAACAAAACAAAAGTCCAATATACTCCCAAAAGTACGAATGTGAATCAATTTTATGCATTTTGTACCAAAAAAAACAAAAATCACAAATAATATCAAAACCTATGTAGGTAACATATGCATGGGGTATAGTAGCCATGACTAATTGACCACTCCTTACTTTGGGAACATAAACAATACAATCAATCATCAATCCCACTTATGCATATGCACCTTTTCTTTTTGCCTTTGCCTTTAACTTTACCTACCTATACACTTCTATCATGATCAATACTTAATACTCACTCCCTCAAAAAATAAGGGCCATGTTTCATTGGATATATTGTTTTAAATAAGTTTTTTGACTATAGAATTGTGAGAGTTAGCATATCCACTGGCAGATAGTGGATTCGCTAGCTCCCAAACATAAATAATGGTACATATACATTTCTTAAAATGTGGGCCATTAGAAATGAATATACCCCCTCCTCATTTTTGTTCCAAATTTTTTGAACACGCAGTCTAATAATAGTAGTTAATAGTATCTAACATTAATTACACTATTAAATAAGTTAAACAAAACCAAACTTGATTATATATTTTCTTTTATATAATTACCAAAATATTATGTCAAAATTAATCAACGAACCATAACGGGACAGATTTATTGGGACAGAGGGAATGCATATTTAATTTTATTAAAAGGAATACTAGACTCCTTTTGGTGAACCGATCGATAGAATAAATACAGATAGTAGTAGTAGTAGTAGTAGTACAAAAGGCATACATACACATTTACAAAATCTTTCTTGTACAAGTACAAATCAACATTCTTCTTAATATATGTAGGCTGCAGGTTAAGATTGCCCATAGTTCATAGATGTATCATGTATGTATTGTGAATTTCCAAAATGTATGCAACTATACATATGCATATACGTACATACAGGGAAGTAAAACTGACAGCAAATGAAGAATATTAATGGCAGAAGAATGAATCAAGTTTTTCTTTTCAGACTTTCTGGAAAAACTAAACCAAAGAAAGAAATGAACAATCATTCAAGCAATTTCTACAATTTGACAAGACATCAACAAAACAAAACAAAACACGACACCAATACAGCATTACAGAGTATATCACTGATTACACCAATTAAGCTAATAAGCAGCAAATAGGTAGATGTAGAGCAGATAGACAGACAAGCATACACACACCTTCACTACAAGACATATAGCAACTAATTGAATTAATAAACTACTAACACACTTTGCAAATCATGGACTAAAACTTACTTATCTGTATCATAGCTAGACAGATGCATAGATAGATAGATAGATAGATCATATGGCATATCTTCAAGACCCCAACTCAAATTCAAATAAATGTAGGGGGAAAAAAAGAAAAGGGGAGAAATTAAACCAGACAAAGAAAAGCAAAAAACCCATAATTTGAAATGATGGCCATTATTATTCACCAGGAGCCTCCTCCTCCAGCCAACATTCCATTTATCCAGTATCCTCCACTGGTCCCCACCTGCCCTCCTTCCTGTCCGAATTCATTGCTTAAAGGAACCCTCTTCACTTCCTCGATTGATGATGACAAGTTCGTCGTCTGCTGCTGCTGCTGCTGCTGTTCCTGATGATGATTGTGATGAAACCCTCCATTAATCTCCTCGATCGGGAACCCCAAGCTGGTCTTCACATCACTGATCACAGCACTATTGAACCCGCCACAAGGGATGGGCAACAGACCGCCGTGATCGGACACAGGCGCCATAACAGCTGGGAGATAATGATGAAGAGGATTCCGGTTGCAAAGATTAGGGTTTTGAATTCCGAATTGGAAGGGATTATTGATCAAACTCAAATTCAGCTGGTGATCGATTCTAGGGTTTGGATTATGAGAAGCGGCGAATAATGGGGGCGGCGGGCTAGCGCTGCTGCTGCTGATTAGAGATGATTTCTTCGACAAGGGCTGTTGTTCAGGACAGTAGTAATTATGGGGATTGGAAAAAATGGGTCTTTTGTGGAGGTTCTTTCTGGAACCTCCACCAACAGGGACGTTCCTTAGAGTTCCCCCCTCAGTCCAGTACCTTCTACAAGCCTTGCAAAAGTACCTCGGCTGGGAAAGGCTGTAGTTGTTGTAATAACAGAATTTTGTGTTGCTGGAATTGCACCTTCTGCAATTCAAGACCTGTTTTGTTTCCTTTTCAGCCTTGCTAAGGCTTCCCTTCTTCTTTTCCCCATTCCCAGGCCCTGATGCTTTCTCAATTACATTAACCCCAATTCCCTGTCATTACATACACATATACATATATAGATGAGAGAGATTAGAGAAAAAGAGAGAGAGAGAGATAGTATGAAGTTGTAAATTGTGATGAAATTGTGATGAAGAAGCTTTATAACTCAGACCAAAGGAATACAAACAAATTACATCAAAGAACATTACTTTTTTTTTTTCTTTTTTCTTTTAGTGGGAAAGAGAAAAGATGAAAAGCAAGAGAAAATTATATGTATATTTGTATATGTAATGTGTGCTTACATGTTATGCTTTACAAACAGATAGAAACATAAGCAAACATACATACACATAAAATTGAAAGCAAAAAAGAGAGGAGACTCTACTATTAGTTGCATTTGGATTTGTTCATATGTATATGTATGTATATATGATCTCAGCTAAAGTAGTTCCTTTTAATTAAAATGAGAGGGAAGAAGACACAAGGGTGTGTGTGTGAGAGGGAGACATGAATTATATATATGAATATGAAGGTGAGGAAAAATCCAAATGAAACCCTAAAAAGAAGGTTGCAATGATACCATGGAAAGAATTTTATCTGCTTTATTACCTGTGGCCACTGAGTAGAAATATGACTATCATCCATAAGCACAACCCAAAAGGAGGAGAGAGAGAGGAAGAAGAAGAAGACTAGAAGAGAGTGTCTGTTGTGAGAGAGAAACTTTTTTGAAGAGGAAATTGCAAAGGGACTTAATAAAGGCAACCAAGGAAAGCTACTTCAATGTTCAAAATTAAAGAAGGGTTCTCTACTTTTCTTGGCACTTGCATGTGTTGTCTTCCTACATCATCATATACTTCATATACGTACATACATATATAAGTATATATATACACTCCACTTCCTACCTCCATCATGAAAAAGATGTCTCATTCTCTTTCAATTTAACACATATAGTAGCAATATTAGAAAATTTGTGGATTTGATAGTTAAAACTGTAGTAGCTAACGAATTTCGGTCGTTAAAACTGTAGTAGCTAAAGAATTTTGGTCGCTAACCTCTTTATTGACAAAATTTTACCAAAAACATTTGGTCGATAGAATAGAAAATTATTGTAGTGTAGTAGTAGTTTCCTTTTAAACAAAATAGAAATTTGAGTTTTTTATTAACCATACTAGAAAAATTGTGGATTTGGTAGCTAAAGAAATTCGGTCGCTATCCTCTTTAGTGACCAAATTTTATCAAAAAATTTCTTGTAGTGTAATGAATGAAAATATAAATAAATTATGTATTAATGAATAAAAAGGAAATAAGATAACAACAAAAAAATTATTCTGCGCCAAAAAAATAAACTAAAATTGTTATTTACTACAATAATTTTTTTTCAAGAATAAAAAAATTTAATTGCTAGATTCTATAGATAGATAAATTGTATTAAGAATTGATTAGTAAGTAACCCGCCGAGACTCGACAGGTATAATTATATATTTTATATATATACTTATATCATAGGCAACTAATAGAGAATATATGATAATTATAATTTAACTATTTTTAAAACTAATAGAGAAATCATATTAAACTGTCTTCTTGTGACTTGTCCCGTACAAACCTAGCAGATCAATAAAAATAAATAATTAACTTATAATTTATTTATTTTGAAATTTTATTTAAAATTAAATAAATTTAAATAAGGTACCTATTAAGCATGATATGAAAATTTTCCTTACAATTTGCTGAAAATTTCACTGTAAACAACATTTATTGTAGTATCTTGAATTAATCGAACTTAACTAAATATTAATACTCTGAGTCTCATCTTGCTAGTGACACGAGATATCGCAACATATAATTGTTTATTGCTAAAAACATGTTTGGAAGATAGAGTTCAACCTTCTTTAATGATTGACATTGACTTTTCTTTATATTCATAGCAAAACAAACTGCGAATAAAAATTGTCTCATCTGAAATCAATGGAGAATTTGGTTAAATCAGACGGGCTCATAATCATTCTACCAATCAAGAATTTTCTACTTTCATGGTTTCCCAAAATTAGCTTAACCTTAATTATATGGTTTCGCATCTTGGTTACTATCAACCTGCTTCCATTGCATAATTTATTTGATTGATCTATATACCTAAAAATAATGACTATATAACCCTCATTCAACTTTATTTTATGATTCAGTAGTCCAGAACACTTGATCGTGTTTAGATATTCTGATGAAAATATTTCATTGTCATTATCCATGCTTTCATCCTCTTGACAAATATTTTTAGAACTGAGATATACATTTTCATTTGCAGACAGACATTCCATGATGTAATCATTAATTGTATCAACCCATCTCATTGGAAGGGGCTGGTATAGCACCTATCTTTAAAAATATCTATATTTGAATTTTTTTTTTTTTTGAGAAAAAAACATGTTTATATTCCTTCAATGCTGCATATCCAATTCAGTCTTACAATTTGCACTACCTCCAATCATCCACCACTGAACATGGTACTAAAATCACACACAAGAAGAAATGAAACACAGGGCCAAAGACTGATCATCTGGAAACGTGAAACTGAGTGAGAACAACAAAGACCTTTTGAGATATTCCTGGTTTGACCATCCCAGCTTCCTTCAATAATTTATACCGTAGCATCCTCTGTATCAATCCCATAGTCAAGCAGAGCATACATGTAAGTGTTACTTTGACAAACCTATAAATATACTTCAACACCATATTTCCCCTACAAAATGTTCAAGTCCAGTGAATCAAACCAAAATCAAAGGGGCTGAGCTGGGGTAAATGAATTGGTGATCAGCGAATATGTTGGTATATGTAACAGGGACGCAACAACTCTTACTGGTAACGGCTGATTATAAAAACAGGATCGAAGATGGCCAAAATGATTTGAAACAAATACTGCAAAGAACAATATTAACCCATCTAAACCATACCCACTCCAAACTTCACATAACCCACCGACTCTCAACCACTCACAACACTGTCAGAAAAGAAATCCAACCTCAATAAGACCGCTCCTCATGTCAACTGCTATAAAGCTGGAGGCAGAAAAAACTGTTTGAGTAACAATTTTCTTCTATTTTATATGTATATAATTTATTTTTTTTATTTTTTTTTTTTAATACTGCTTCCATACAAAAAAACTCCATTTCTATAAAGAAAACTACCCATCGGCTGCCCAAGCTCCAAATCAACATGGAGTAATTCACTACCCTCCAATCTTATACCCTCCAATCTATATTTGAATTTATGCAGTTTATATTTGTATATGTACACAAAAAAATACTTATATAGGATCACCCGTAGAGTTTATAAGAATATTACCCGGAAATGTCACATCTGACTACATCTCCAAGATCAATATCGGATTTACAATTACCTACATCAAGTATCCATATTGCAAAATTTTTTATATATAAATTTCATTGTAAACAAAATTTCTTATAGTATCTTGAGTTAATCTATCTTAATTAAATATTAATACTTTGATTACTCTCTTCTAGTGATACGAGATATCACAACATATAATTGTTCAAAGCTAAAAATTAGTTTTGAAAAATAGAGTTCAACCTTCTTTAAAGATTGGCATTGACTTTTGGTTATAATCATAGTGAAACAAAGTGGGAATTTTCTCCTTTAAAATCGAATGGGAATTTGGTCAAATCCAACAGGCTTATAATCATTCTATCAAAAAATTTCTACTTTCATGGTTTTCTAAAATTATTTAGCCTTAATTGTATGGTCCCGAGTCTTGTTTACTATCAACGTGCTTCCATTGCATAATTTATTTGATGGATCTATATTCCTAAGAAGCATGACTATGCAGCCCTCCTTCAACTTTATTTCATGATTCGGTAATCCTGAAAGCTTGATCATACTTTGATATTCCGGTGAAAATATTTCATCGTCATTATATATACTTTCATCAGCTTGACAAATATGTTAAAACTGTAATATATCTTTCCATTTGCAGACATATGTTCCATGATGTAATCATTTATTGCATCAATATCTCATTTTGTAGGGGCTAGTCTAGCAACATCTTTAAAAATGTCTGGATTTGAAATGATACAACTTATATTTGTATATATAATCTCAACAATTATCGACCCGTAGAGTTCATAAGAAAATCATCTTGAAATCTCAACAATTATCGACCCGTAGAGTTGTATTATTAATGTCACTTGAGCTTGATTTTGTTTTATCTCAAATTGAGTTAAAATCATGCCTAGCAATTGGTATAAAATCTGTGAGTTTGAAATCTATACAACAAGTGACGTTGAGTAAGTTGAAGTTCTTGGTTATTTGATGATGTGAATCATATCAATGGAACTTGAAACTATTATGCTAAAATTATGTTATCGCTATATGTGAGGCTTGGCCTAGAATCTTTTTGAGTAAGGTAACAAAGGTGAAATTGGATATTTTTTTTAAGTAAAATGAGAAATTGGTTAATTTGAGATATTATGTTCTTATTGATATTGTGCCTTTGTGTGTGAGAGGTGGTATACCTCGGTGATACTTGTGTTATGCTACGGCATGTTTGGCAATTGGGCGTGTACCTGCTGGGCGCCGCTTTGATCAGTGTAGATTATCCAGCTCCCTCACCAGTGTTATTGGCCCTGCGTAGGCTGTTCGTCCGCGGCCGGGGCGACGTTGACGGGCAGTTCATTGTGATGGGAGAGGGTGGTGTCCTCTCGCCAATGATGAGTGTCGACCATGGTTATTAGGAAACGCGTTAGACATGATTATCTGCTGCATTTAGGATAGATACACATAGATCATATCTTTCATTTCATCATGCCATAATATCTATTTGATTGCAGTGATTGAAGCACCGGTATGTGACGGTGTGATGGTTTGCATTCTTTTACTTGTTTATTTAATTATTTTGTAAATGTTTGTCAGTAGTATGTGGTTGATGTATCCCCATCCCCCATTATTTTTTTCCCTTGCTCAGTACTCGTACTGACTCCCTGCTTATTTCTCCCTGCTTTTTTATTTTATAGATTCTCCTGAGGCAGATGCTGGGCACGGTGGGACTTCCGGGGATGAGTGATCTGTGTAGTGTGTGTGTTGTTCTAGACTTATATGTTATGACTTATGCTGTATGTTAAATAAGTGAAGTCTCGGTTCTAGAGTGCATGTTATGGAGTCTTAATCTAGCTGACTTAGTATGTGGATTCAGGGAGTATCTCCCGGATATGGTTGTTATGTTATCTATGTTATGGAGTCTATTGGAGTTATATTGTGATTCTACAGGTACCCAGATTCGTATTACTAAGCCTAAGTTGGCCAACAATTTAGGTGGTGTAGTACGGCGGTAATGTCGCGAAAATTTGATTTAAAATTTTTGGGGCGTTACAACAATCTAGTGGAATACCAAATCTAGCATGTGCAGTCCTACCTCTTGGAAGAAGTAGTGATGCTATTCCACTGGATGCTACAAGCAATATAATATCATGCCTCCACAAAGGGCTGAACATACTGGTTTCCAGATAAATGTATTGCCAGTTCCACCACGTAAAGAAAAAAGAATCCACCCTCACCACTATCAACTACAGACATTATCTTATTATAAATATTCTTTGCTTATCAATCAATAAAAGTAATAGCTTAGTATGATCTGTCATCAGTTTTTTCTTATTATAATATGACTCTTCTAGTATTAGTAGATTCTCTGTTTCAGACGTTAAAACTTCATGCGGTACCGGCATTCTAGAGAAAAGTTTCAAACTTATAGAATTTGCAGCAATTAGCTTTTTAAATTTTAACAAAGCTAGATTTTTATTTGTTCTTCTGTCAATTACAAATCTTTTAAAATATATTAATGATTTTTTTCTTAAAAAATAGATTAAATAAATTTGATTTTCCATCTTTATTTAATAATGGATATATTTGCACTCTAATAACTCTTTATACACCCCATTATTTTATTTATAATATTTTATTGGAAATAGTTAATTTATTGTAAATCAATTATTCACATATTTTGTATAATTTTTAATATAATAAAATATAAATAAGTTTCATATTACTACTTCCATATTCAAATGTTATTGACATTTGTAAATGTGCTACTATTCACACACAGACTTTCACTTAAAGTTTTATCATAGTTATACAAGTTAAGACATAGCCGAAGTGAGATCTTGTTATCGAACTTTTAGAATTTTTACTTGTACTGAACTTGAGTTATTCATGATTTAAAATATACACTGAACTGTGTGAATAAGTGGGTCCGTAAAAAATATTTGAATATAGAAGAAATATTTAAATACAATTAGAATGATATAAGTACATATTAATTATATATAATATATATAAATTGGAATTGAAAATTATATATAAATTTTAAATTCAAAATCTTTTGAATCTTTTTAAAAGTGAACAATATTGTGGGATTCTGTATAAATAAAAATTCCATATATTTAAAAAATTAAAAATCTATAATGAATAAATAAATAAATGAAAAACTCTAAAATTAATAAAAAAATTAAAAAATACAAAAATCTATAAAAATTAGAAATTTGAAATGAAGACACCACATTAAATGTAGGATAGGTTGTTCTCTAATGGTTTTATTAATATATAGATTTACTAATTATAATATTGTAAGTTACTAAATAATTTTAAAATATACAAATAATAAAAGTGAGACATTAATTTTAAAGGGAATTAAATGTTACCAAAATGAAACAAATGGATGTATATAAACAAAATATAGAATAAGATGCATATATATATAGTATATATTATATAATGTGGGGTATTTATCTTTTTGTTATTCTCTTCCCGTCCCCTTTTCTATAGTTTTTTTTTTTAGTTTCTTTTTTTGTCGATGGACCGTCACTTGTTATAAAAAAGAATGTGGGTATTTACATGTTTGTGTATCGTGCGCATAATAGTAGTATGTGAAAGCCATTGGCCATTGATAGTGGGGGAAAGGTGGATGGAAAAGTTAATTTTGCCACTTTACACCTTTTTTTAAATTTTAAAATATACTAATGTTTTCTGCTTATTATATTGGCATATAATTCTTCTTATTATTTTTTTTGGTGACATAATTCTTCTTATTATTGATACCAGTATATGATTAACTTATTCGATTATAAAACAACTATAAATGTAATTTTAGAAAGTTGTACTATAAGTTCAACTGAAATTTATTATATGATTTATAAACTTCATATATACTCTTTGGAATTGAATATTAATATATTTGTAATTTAATTTTAGATATTTCGGATGAATTTATTCGAGTTTGTTGAACTAACTGACCATTCGACCCGTATAACTGACCAGCCACTTTTAAATTCCTGAATTAGATGCTTATTTAATAACTTTGTTTAAGAAATTGGCTTAAAATGAAGAGACCAGCCCCTCATTATATGTAATTATAGAAAAGTAAAGTATATATTTCCTAAACTGTAGTGTATTTTTTCTATTACAAAAGTTAAATTTATTTTTATGTATATTTATATTATAATATATCATCAATTTAACAGTTAGTTTAAGTAATGAAAAAAAAGATAAAATAGTCCTTTTTCTTTTCAAAAAATTCAAATCAGTCCTTTTTCTATTTTATTACCAAAACAGTCCTCTACAAATGCTAATTATATCCAAATCAGTCCTTTTTTCACTAATTATATTCTAATTGCTGACGTGGCAAGGGTTTTAATTTAAACCTGACACGTGTGCATAATATTAGTCCTTTTTCTTTTATCTTTTGTCAATTCAGTCCTAAACTTTTATTTTGTTCTATTTAGTCCTCTACCCCAATCACTCATTTTTATATTAATTGACCTCAAACATTTCAAATTATTTCATTTTAGGCCCAGAACCTTAAATTTTTTATTATTACTAATCCATTTATCAAATAAATGCACAACATACTTCCATAAATAAAATTAAACACCAAACCTCATATATTGGGTTTGACTGCTTTGTTATCGGGTCTTTCAAGTACCGAAATTTTACGGACTCTCTCTAATAACCACTCGACCGCAACCGATTGTTCATTGGTTTTGATTTCCTTCAGTAACAATCAACAGAATCTTACTTTGCGTCCTACCTTAGGATGTAGCAATATTTGAGTAAATGATTTAACTTGAATTTTTGGAAGGTTATGAATACAGGAAGCCTTGGTTTTATTGAAAAATATTAATATTATTAAAAATATTAAAAAAATAGCCTGAATTTTATTGTCCACAAAGTATGATTGTGCTGATTGTTGCTGAAGGAAACCAGAACCAATGAACCATCGTTACGGTCGGGTGGTTAGAGAGAGTCCGTAAAATTCGGAACTTCGAAGACCCGGTAACAAGGCGGTCAAACCCAATGTATGAGGTTTGGTATTTAATTTTATTTACGGAAGTATGTTGAGCATTTATTTGATAAATGTATTAGTAATAATAAAAAATTTAAGATTCTGGGCCTAAAATGAAATAATTTGAAAGGTTTGATGCCAATTAATATAAAAATGAGTGATTGGGGTAGAGGACTAAATAGAACAAAATAAAAGTTTAGGACTGAATTGGCAAAAGATAAAAGAAAAAAGACTAATATTATGCACACGTGTCATGTTTAAATTAAAACCCTTGCCACGTCAGCAATTAGAATATAATTAGTGAAAAAAAGGACTGATTTGGACATAATTAGCATTTGTAGAGGACTGTTTTGGTAATAAAATAGAAAAAAGACTGATTTGAATTTTTTGAAAAGAAAAAGGACTATTTTATCTTTTTTTCCGTTAAGTAATTATGAGATTTTAACCGTTTAAGTTTTGAAAAGATTTATCCCTTTAAATACATTTGTACCTTGGGCGAGGTTTAAAAAAATGTAATAGCATATAGAATATTAATTATGGTATAACTCAAATTATTTAATATATATATATATGTATATAAATATTGTGGCGTATTATAGAACTGTAAATAGTCATATTTAATTTTTAAAATGACTAAATATTCTTTATTAGATACTATTAGTAGTTGTTTGGCAATTAGTTAATTGATTAAGCACGTTGATTTGACCAGTTTTTATTATGTACTCCCTCTTTCCCATTATTTCTGTTTCAAAATTTTTGACATGCAGTTCAATGCATTTATTTAACATGTTATATCTTAAAATATATAGAAGTAAAAATTATATAAAATATATATTCTAAAACTATGCTAAAAGACGAATCTAACAAGATCTCACTTGACTATATCTATATTCTATATTATATATAAAAGTAATATAGTCAAGTTTCCCCCCACTTCCCCACCCCCTTTTTTCAACAATCACATTTAATTCATCAAACAATGTTTAAACTTAAAATTTTAATATTCTATATTGAAATATCCATAAATATTTATTCATATCCAATATTAATTACTATACATTTAATATAATTTTTTTTATCAATATTCATTAATATATGTACAAATAATATCTAAGATTTGAAAACATAAAATTCATTCGGATAAGGACCACATATATATATATATATTATATTATATTATATATTCATATCTATTAATTCTTTAATATATCTATTATCTATTATCTATTATCAATATATACATATCTATATATATAAAAAAACAATATAATTTGCATTCCCCCCACTTCCCCACCCCCTATTTTCAGCACCTCCTCCAAATTTTCTTCTCCAATTTCAACAATCATATATTTACTAAATCTCTAATATATATATATATATATATATATATATATATATATAATTTAACTACCCAATCATATATACTCCCTAAATCTATAATCTATATCTATATCTATATATCTGATAAAAACAATATACTCCAAATTCCCCTACTTTCCCACCTATTTTTTCAACACCCCATCCAACTTTTCTCCCCCAATTTCAACAATCTCATTCATATATATTATATTTATATCTACATTATCCTAACAAATTCTTAATAAAATATTATAATATTTTTAATTAATTTATATTATTATATATTTTTAGAAGATCATGTCAAATCCGATGCCATTCCTCCAAAGATTTGCATATCTCCACCAAACCTCATCATATTTCTTTATAAATACTCCACTCATTTATCTAATCTCATAGTTGTCTTGAAATTTTCACCATCTCACAATTTTTTCATTCTTATTCTTCATTATTTCTTTATGTTTTCTCAACTTTGATTTTATCTTTAAACAATGTCTTTTGTTTCTTCTAATGTATTACAATGTTTCTCACGCTAATGTTTTCCTAATATTTTTTTGTTATAGGTTAATTTTTCTCTATTTATTACAATATATCCTTCATCTTGCTATTCATGTAAGATTTTTTATTCCGTACGTGAATAATATTAGTGGTTTTTTTTCTTTTTCCTTACGTACGGTTAAATATATGTTTCTAATGCTTTTCCATTGACTTTTGCAGGATTACATGTTGTAATTCAATATTGCAATGTCTTACTCTATAAATTATTTTTGTCATTCTCCTTTGTATACTACTCAAAATTTTTGTATATCATAAAATCTATTTTATGTTTATTGTGTTATTGTTTTTTTTATCTTTATTCAAAAATAAAGAAAAAAACTGAAAAGAGTAAATTTGGAGATGTTTCCACTTTATTTTTTTATTTATGTATTTTTTATTTTCTTAATAGATTATTCCCTTTTTGATGTCTTTCATTTTGGATACATTTTTTATATATATTTTTAATTGATTTAAGTTCACTATAAAGTAGAAAAACAATCATTATTTAATTGGATTAGGGAAAGTTGGGAATAATCCAATAAATTGCATAGGGAATGATTTAATTAGTTGTTTATTTTTTCCCAAACCCTTTATTTAGTATAGTGATTTGTTCTTATTTTAGAAGATCTTAATATAATTTTGAATGGTGGATATATGTAAGGTAGATATCCTATATTTTTAAACAAATTATTAATTAATATAAACGGTATAATAACAATACATAAATCAAAAAAGATTTAATTTGATATACAATATTTTTTAACTCCGTCTAATTGAACAAATATAGTAATATATAGTTGTATAATATATACATATAATTAGGGATGAAAGCGCTATGGTAAATATCCGACCGATCTGATGATGTATCCGATTATATTTGAATTCGAATCTCTATCCGACTACATATTTCAATATTCGTACCCGAATTCCAATCCGTAGTTTGATATCTGCATTCGTCTTCGTATTCGAAGATATCTGAATGTATCCAAAAATATTCGATCGTGTCCGAAAATTGATAGGATATTATCCAGATTTTAAATATGGATAACCGAATATATTTTTATTTTGAAAAAAAGATTATAAAAAAAATTATCCGATAAACTGTATCCAATTGAATCCGTATCTGGCATGTGTTCGTATTAGGTAAATATTCAAATTCGTATTCATATCCGGGATATTCGTATTCAATCCGAGTCCGACGGAAAAAATGTGGGATAATATTCGTATTCGATACTATCCGACCGTATCCGTACCTTTTCATCCCTACATACAATATAATATAATATGATAATTATTAATATTTTTATGAGTAGATTTGTATTAGTCATTCCATATTTATGTAAAAAATATTCTAAGATTATTAACATTATTTTTTGGGAAGATGAAGCCAAATAACAAATTGAAAAGAAAATAAAAGAAAAAAACAATAAAAAGAGGTGTCCAAAAAGCAGAAATGAAAAAAATGAGCTAAGACTTAGGCTCTTGAGAACACACGTCGGAAGAATGCCCAAATAGTATAAAATTCTTCTACAGATGCACCACATTTTGCTAACAATCCATTACCATTTTACCCTCGCAAAGTACATGATGAACTGAATATTGATCAAAGACGTCTCTTCGGTCTTTAATCTGATGCTAGAGCGGAGCCAGGGGTGGGAGGCAGGCCATTGGTCAAGGAGTCCAATAGCATTATTAGAATGTAATATATAATAATAAATTAACATATAAAAATATAAAATGAAGTTAAAATTAAAAGGCGAAAATACTAAATAATGTCATTTACAAATTAAGTAATGATTACAAATTTATTTAGAAATATAAATTAAAAAACGTAAAATCAAATATATTACAGAATTGTATCAAGAAAATTTTACTGTAAATTTATAAATTAAGTAATGTAAAATCCAATTTATTATGGGCTAAATCAATCAAACAACAATATTAGAAAATAACTAAATTGACAAAGTGGTTCGTCACATTTTTTATGTAATAGCCACTTTATCACAATATTAGAAAACAACAATACCCACTTTGTCACATTTTTTTTTCAATAATTGTGGTCAAAAAATTGGCATGAACCAAATTTTATGTAATAAAATATTTGAATTTTAAAATATTATGTTATTTTAAAATATATATGTATGTATATAAATTTTACTTCCCGCGCAATGCGCGGACGGGTATGCTAGTTTTTCTTATATAACTACAACAAAAAGTTAGGCCAAACATACACCATGAACAGTGTAAAAAGTCAAAATTTGACATATTTAATGGGACAGCGGGAGTGTTCGTTATTTATAAAATATTTGGTAAAAATAAAGTGATAATGAAAATTAGTTGATAAAAGTGTAGTAACTAACAGCTAAAACCAAAATATTGGAAAAAGCAGCGTTTCCAAAACTAGTTGTTTGCAACCAATCATCTAATCTAGTACTTCCTCTGTTCTCATATAATTGCTCCCATCATGCATTTCACGCAGTTCAAGACACATTTTTAGATGTCAATAACTCAAAGTATATATAAGTAAAAATTATAAAAAAAAATAATATTATAAAACTACGTGATTAGACGAATCTAACAAGATATCACTTGACCATGTTTTATCTTATATAACTTTGCCAAAAAAATTGATCAAAGTTACTCAATGAATAGTAAATACTATGCAAATGGAACAATTATATGAGAATGGAGGAAGTAGTATTTTACCAAACACCTTTATTAGTAGTTTGACCATGTTAAACAGCTAAAAAATCCCAAATCAGCTAAAAATTAACCTATCAACTAAATGGGGCCGGCGCGTAACAATGTTTTACGGGTCGTCTTCACCGATACCGACCCCAAACGTGGGTCGGTAATATGTTGGTAGGTAAACTGGCTACATATTATATCCCACCACCTCATCATCACCAAGCCACAACTTTAACCAGCTGGGCTAACTTTCCAAATAACAAATTATATCCCGCCATGTGTCATAACATATTTGGGATAGATTGAAGGGAGAGCTCGAACCCTGATGGGGAAGGAAGTTTCTCGCGCCTGTGCCATCCGGGTACCCTGCATTTCATGTCATCATATATAAAACTTTATATATAACATATATATATATATTTACATATATAAATTGAAATATAAATAAAAACTAAATTGAAATATAAAATAAAAACTCAAATTACATTAATTAAATAAATCATTCATTAATTAAATAAAATATAAAATAAAATTAATTAAATCAAAAAATTGAAATCAATTAATTAAATCAAATAATAAAATTATTCAAAAATTAAAATATCCGTAAATAATAACATAATTTATTTTTTATAAAAAATACTATGAAGTCAAAAATTTAAAAATAATAATAAAATAAGCTATGAAATTCAGTAATTAAATTAATTGATAAATAATTAAATAAATTATAGAATAAATAAATAATTAAATGACTCAAATAGATAAATAATTAAATTATAAAAATAATCAAAGAAATATTTAATAAAAATATAAAATAAATAATAAAATGGAAAAGATAATAAAAATTTAAAAAAAATTGAAAAAAAACTACCGACCCCATTGGGGTCGGTAATACCATAAAATTTTAAAAAATTGAGAAAAAAAAAACTACCAAATGCGATTGAGGTCGTTAATACTGACCGCCTTGTTGTGGTCGGTGTTGCGGTCGGTAATCCCCGACCACATTTATTGTGGTCGGCGTTTCTGGTTGTCGAATGTTCTGGGTTCCAATACCAACTATGGTGGTCGGGAATTGGGGTCGGTAATGGTTTTTTTTCTTGTAGTGCAAAACACAGTCACGTGGAAAATGGAAATTCTTGCATGAGCCAATATATCAAAATGAAACGAGCCTCATTGAATGAGAAAATGGTAGGGGGAAATTGAAAGAGTGTAAAAACTATGCATTGAAAAATTAAAAGTTTACTTTTCTTAAGAAATACTACCTCAGTTTCCGTGAAAGTAAAACGTTTCGTTTTTTAACACTATTCATTATTCAACTTTGATTCACGTTTATGTAATAGTTTGAGAAAAAAAATATAGTCAAGTGAGATGTAATTAGAATCGTCTCCTCTTGTAGTTTTAGAATATTAAATTTTTTATAATTTTTACTTGTACACAACGTAAGTTATTCGTTGTTAAAAATGTTTATTGGATTGCGTGCGCATAGTAAATATTGCAGATTCATGAAAACGGAGGAAGTAAGTAGTATGATTATATGATGAAGCTCAAAGACAGTATTTAATTTGATAGTGTCATTTTAAAAAAACAAAAAAAACAAAAAAAACAAAAAAAAAAAACAAAAAAAAAAAGGCAAAACAAAAAAACTATCAAGGAATTAATTAAAGGGAGAAAATCGTTTTTATAATGTGGTCCAAATTAAAATTCTTGCGTAGAAACCAATCCCCTCTCTTTTAATCAATTGAAACTATGAATCAAATTAATTAAAATATTTGTTATCCGGCTTCGACTATTCCAAAAAAAAAAATTAATTAAAATATGTATTCATAGCAATATAATAATGAAGTAAACCATAAACAACGTTTCGTGATATCGATCTGAATAGTAGTTTTCAGCTCATTTAACATGAAAATAATTTGAGGGCCGTATTTAAAAAAAAAAATACTCATTGAGTTTCTTTACGCCAAATCTTCGAAAATACAGTAGTTTTAGAGGGTGTTTGGATTGGCGATATAAAATAGATTATTTGATTATTGCGTTTTCAAAACGCAAATAATCAGGTTTGCAGCACCTTTTTTAGCGGTTAAACTGATTATTTGCGTTTTGAAAACGCAATAAGCAGATAATCCATTTTCCTGCAGCTTATCCAAACACCCTCTTAGTAGTTACATAAGGAAATTTATTTTGTTTAATGTAAATTAAAAATAATATCCTTTCTTGCATGAGGAGTAATTTATTTTGCAGTGAACAGGCAAAAAGAATACACGGTGGCAGTGAATAAGGGGAAGGATAAAGAGGGCCCATTTTGGACCAATGTGGGATCGAAACGTCAGAGGCACGTAGAGGTTAAAACACATCTGGGCCGTCAAATGAAAGACATGATTGACGGCTGGCGACGTCACGCGCGTCGCTCAGCTGCGTCACAGATGATCAGACCTCTCCGCTTCTGTCTCTGTAGACTGTAGTGGTTACACGTCCATCTCTTCTCTACTCTCTACAATACTACTTCCTCTTAGTTGTTTTTTTTTTTTTTTTTCTAAGGTTACACCTCGGATTAGTACGTATGTTAATGTATATTTTTATTAATTAATAACTCAAATTTGGTACAAATAAAAATTCTAAAAATTTGATATTTAAAAACTATAAGATGAGACGAATCCAACAAGATCCCACTTTGCTATATTTTGTTTTCTATAACTATAACAAAAATATAAATCAAAATACTACAATAAATAGTAAAAAAGTGAAAACGTAATCTTAAAAAAAAAAAAAAAAAAAAGAAAGAAGAAAGGGAGTACTCCCTCCATCCCGCGAAAGTTGACGCGTATTCCTTTTGAGCTGTCCTACGAAATTTGACACGTTTCCTTTTTTAGATAAATTAAATTAATATAAATATAATTAGAATTTTAATAGTTTTTAAAAATCCATTAAAAGTAATTACTTTAACTATTCTGCACAACTCCCAATACACTTTTATTTTTCTATACAAATTCCTTACATTTCTTTAATTCTCCATATCTCAAAATAGGTACAAATAAAAATTATATATTCTAAAACTAGACACTCAGACGATTGTAACAAGACCACACTTGAATATTTTTTTTTAATTAAATCATTACCATAATATTAAGTCAAAGTTAAACAATAAGTAAAGTGAAAATTCATTAAAATTTTAAACACAAATACCCACAAAAATTATCGTGCCCAAAAGAAACGCGTCAACTTTCGCGGGACGGAGGGAGTACTATTTAACTAAGAAGTTTATATGCACGATAGTAGTACTTTTTAATTATGATTTTTAAAAACAAAGTGGGTTAAAGCTACATTTAAGAAGTTGAGTTTAGAGTGAATCAACTTTAAAGCGGCCGGAATAAATAAATAGTACAAGGAGTACTCCTACTCGGGTTAGATTTATGTACAAAACATAATCCCAATTCCCACCTATCACAGCATCAGTGTATCACCTATAACTAAAATAATCATCTGAATGTCATAAATTGACACAAGTTACTTAAATAATCTCCTCTCATTTGAATGTCACAGAACGTCGTGATGTTGTTGAACTTTTCAAAATTCAACCATACATCTTAAAAATAAACACATACAGCACTAGCTATTTTAGTAATAATTTTTTTTTTTAACTAATATACAAAATTCCTACCTCTAAATTACTACAATAATGACATGTGTAAAGAATTTCACCCTTGGTCACCCAACCATTTTCATGTTTCCCCTATTTTTGTCACATTGATGAAAGACTTAAGATACGGTTCCAATGCGGACATAAATCTGTAATACTTACTCCCATTTACTGAAATATAATAGTAGTACTCCATAAAGTACAAATGGATAAACCATATCTCAAAGATGCAATTATAATACTAGTACACATCATAAGCGAACACTCATATAGTCTGACAATGGATTTTTCTGTTCTTTTCTTTCTTTCCCAACATTAAAATAGCAACATTGAAAGTTGAAACATGGTAACTCCATCCTTCCAAGTTCCTAAGGACATATCAAGTAATATTATTCAAATTCACATGTTCTTAAAAGGTTACACAAGAAAACACATTATTTCACTTTAATTTCTTTCAATTTGACAAAAAAGAAACCTAATTGTGAATACAGATCTCTATTAATCAGTAGTCAGCAAGTATATTTTATTCATGGTAAAAAAAACTAATAGGTGTCACACATTCATTCCATTTCAAACTAGTGAATGGCCACAATGAAAAAAACTCGAGCAATAAGCAACACATAATAACGGATACAACTTTCTACTATCAAATACTACTACACTCCTACCTTAATTCACCACTCATGGATTCATTTCACTTTCTTTTTTTTTTTTTTTTTTCCTTCAGAAAAACCAGGAGATAACAAATCAAAATGCTAAGGGTGTTGTTATTCTTAAAAGATGTGCATATGCATAATGCATCCAATACTCACTAGTGCTGCAAAACACTATAGTAGAAGTATTTTCTAGTGGGACCAAATTTGCCAAGAAAATCTCAGTGGGTTGATTTCTTTATGATAAATAAATATACCATCACCATCCACATTTGTCCCTTTGTCAAGTCTCCCATCTGTCATTCTTAATCAACAGAACAGACTTCATCCCACTATCATTAACAATTAGACATTCTGGCGTGTCTTTAGTAAATTGCATAAATTTACATTTCAAAATATTTAATCATTTCTTTCATAATAATATAATGCTTAGTCCAAATACTAGTAGTAATATTTAAACCTGCATATAATCACTCTGGATTGCAATATCAATACAAAATAAGTGTTGGTGCTCTACTGGGCCCATCTGAAACCTAATCACCGCACTAAATTCCCTCTTAAGTCAAATTTGTTTCGATAGTTTATATAGTTCGTAGCCAAAAGGGATGACTTAATTACACTTGTTTACTCACAAATCACAATGTACTAAGTTGCTATTTCCGTACATCACGGGATGATAAGCTTCATGAACCCACAATTATTCTACTATAAATCATCTCAGATTTTTCTTAAAGATTTTGAATCTCCATTCATTTTTACTTTCTTTCAAGTATTGCTGAAATACTGTACTTATAATTTAGTACTCCGTACAACAAACTTAAATAATTGCTCACAAAGGATGAACAATAAAGCTTTTTGAAATTTGAACCCGCACTCTCAAATTTGGTAACTTAAAATCTTCACTGTCATTGTCTAAATAATTTGGTGTGTTGGCGAAGAAGCCTAATGTGAACCATTTTTGTTTTTGCTTTCAAAAACAGAAATGGTGTATGTAATGGACAAATGACAATAGTCAGATAGGACTGAGGATTTCTATTAGAATTTAAAGCTCACAGCCCTTGCGTTAAAAATTAATTTTAAGCCTATGTTGGTGCTCTAATATTCTCAACTAAAACAAAACAATGCCTCGACAGATCAACACATCTATTGAGAAAACTAAATCCACCCAAAAATATAAACATCATTTTCTCTATATTTTCTGAGGCTCTGCACATATCACAATATAATTCACCTAATAAGCCTTTATTGCATTGTGTGGGTTCGACTATATGCAGCACATATGTTGATATTCTACACATATCCTTTGCAAAATCAAATTTACAACAACAAAGATGAAAACAGGTGTTTCTAAGGCAAGGGAAGGAAGAGTGCATACCAGCTAAAAAAATCTGGGATTTACATGCTTCCGATCAACCTGGTCAACAAAAAACATGACAGAGAACTCCAGTGGGTTTTTGGAAAACACTAAATATAGTAGTATTTTACAAGTAGTTAGCACATGTGAATGCTCGATGATCAAACATAGAGCTTTACCAGTAGAAGCATGTCAATCCGGAGATGGCTTGGTGTTTTTTTTCCTTCTTTTATTTTTTATTTTTTTCTTTAAGGAAGCTATGTAAAATGTGCAAGGAGATGAAATTGGTGGACCAATCAAATAAACAGCATGCACCTCAAATCTTTCTTAGCAATTCTCGTATGTATTTACTCATCAGGTTGGTTACTTAGTTTGCACACATCAATAAACTTCTGAACAGCATTGTGATACTGTGTTCCCTGTAACATACCAATGAAAAAGAACATGTTAGGTTCTCCAAATATTCTTACTAAAAGATTAAATAAGGAAGCGGAAGATGAAAAAGGAGGCACGCATCAGATTGCATATTGCGACCCAGTATTTGGTAACAAACAAGGTCGGTCCTGGGCTAGGCAGGAAGCGCCATTGCCCAGGGCCCATTGTTAGAATAGGGCCCCCAATTTTATTTTTCAGTTTTGTTAAATAAGTTTTTTTCTTTTTTGGTTTATTATAATTTATGGATTAATTAATAATGAATTGTATGAATATCATCTACTATGATTTTGTCTTACAAGAAATCTACTCTCTTCCTCCAAGAAATCGCCTTCTCGATCAATAAAAAACCGTCATTTTCTTCTTTAATTCAACAATACTTATGGTTTTCTTTTCTAATTTTTTCCCAAACTCAACATCTCATTCAATTTAGCAATTTTATCAATTTAGACAAAGCTAACAATTAACAAGCAAGAGAATCTGATAATCACAGTGTTTATGGAGTTTCATTGAAATTTTTTCTTATTTTGTAGTGTGTACTTTTATTTGGAATAATTTAATTTTATTACGATTGACAGTTTTTTAATAATATATATTTCAACTTTTTCCTAATAAAATTTTATATTAGTATATATTTAGATTTAGTCGGGGCCTATTATTTATTTGCCCAGGGCCCATAAAATGTGAGGAACGGCCCTAGTAATGAAAGTGGAACCATAATTTCCAGGAAGAATTGAACATGGAGTACTCTACAAATACAAGAGACTACCTCCCAATAAAGTTGATTGCAGTTCATGCACTTCCAGAACTCCAAATTTTTGTTAAACAAGCAGTTCGGAATCACTTGGAATCCCTTAGCAGCTTCGACAGCTTCTTCGGTTGTAAGTGGTTTCTGGATGAACCTTCCATTACATTTGGTACACCTTGACATCAGATTATCCTCAGAAATTTTCAGCTGAAACGTTTCGATAACCTGCAGTGCCTCAATTGTAGTCAATAACATAATCGTGTTTCTTTCTTCAGTATATGAGGGAGCAGGAACCAACTAGAAACTAGTCAGTAGATGTAAATGGGACTTACATGTTAGTGAAAAAGTAAAATAAGTAGTAAACGAGACCAGATTAATTACCTCAAGCAGTTGGTCATTTTTAAGGAGGCTTTTAATCCTATATATTTGATTTTTTAGTAAATATTCGTGTCTCAAGAGCTTGGCATCCCGTGTCAAGAGCACTCTCTGCTCCTTTTGTGCTTGATCTATGAGATCCCTGGGGGAAACAACCACTACATTCTATAAAGCAAGCTTCACATTTCAGAGGATAAACCAAAGTAGGATCTTTACGAGTTCTGACACCAAAATATTGTGCATAGCTTAAATAAAGTTGCACCTGGCTTCGGGTTTCTTTGAATATGGAATTGCAGCATCTATCCCAACACAACGTAAATGTTTTGCCAACCCTTCAACCTGAGATCATTTCAAGCCAGGTTCACCATATCACCACAAAATTTCCATGAATATCTCATAGCAAGGTGAGTTGATTATGAACTAATAAGTGGATAAACATACCATTACATCACACAAAAATTTGGGGCATCCATCACCTCCCAAAGATGGATACCATGGGGGAGGCCCTTGCCAATCTTCTACAGTTTCTAGTCCCTTTGGCTTGCACACTGATCCAGATATTTTCTTTTTAGACTTTTTTTTGGATGCTTTTGGTTTTCGGTCGGCATCCTTCAGCAAAATTTTGTCACCATACTTCCTGACAATCCATGAGAGGCTGCCATCCAATTGTCTAGTAATTTTGTGTGAATCTGCAGATTCTGATTTTTCCATAATTTGTATGCTACTATGTAATTCAGGAGTGGTTATTCTGATCATACTCAAAGCGTTACAAAATTTTGTGCCTGTCACCATGTTGCACCCATTTGGCATTTCGAGTATCTGCTTCAACCCAGGATCAAAATCAGATGCCCAATATTTAGTCTGATTTTGTAAAGAACTTCCTGCGTAGAATATCCAAAACAGGTAAACAAAGGTTTTCATAATGAGATACAACTGGGCTTACCAGCTCTCATTGGCCATGGTAAGCAGATCTGTTGAGTCAAGATTCACTAGTGAAGAAAACTAGAAGGTTTTCTGATTACATAACCAGTAATTTTATACTAACTCCTTTTTTGAAAGCAAAGGTTTGTTTTGGGTATAAAAATAACAGAACCAAGATGCATTTATCATATGTTTATGAGGCATATTTTAGGGGGGGAAAAACTGCATAATAATGAAATTAAATGAAAAACAGGTAGTTATGTTGGCTTCTGTGAACTAATTAACTTTTGCTTATAAGTAAGATGGGAAAAGGTAATAACTAATTCTATGTTAACATTCTGTGGACAGAGGTTTTGCTACAATAAAGCAAATTGTTCACGAGCCAGGCCAATCTGCTGCACTAGATATTTCCCGAGAAGAAAAATCAATGCAGTGTGACTAAACACCAAGTGGTAAACATTCACAATACTGCACCAAAAACCATAAGACTTCTAAAAACTTCCATGAAAAAGCTAATTAGTATGGAGAACCAAATCAACGACTAGTTTATTGGAATTCAATAACAACCTTCCTGAACAATCTTTGTCTGGAACACACTAAATATCTGAATCAGACATCGAGCATCTGCAGCTGCATATTCCTTCTGCTCTTCAGTTAGTGGACGCTGTGACCAGTCACTGCACTGGAGTTCCTGACATGATTACAAGCAAAAAAGTACATAAAATTCGGATATGCCTTCAAGAACTAGTACACATTTATCTGAAAAAGTGATTTATTAAAACCTTGGAGAGTGAAATCCCCAAAACTTCTTGGCAGATTGTTGCCAAGCTCTTCGTCTGTTTCGAAACTCTTCGACCCAGTTGTTTGGTCTGTAGATGGTTGTATATGGCAGTAATGTCTATGAAAGGTTCCACCTTCACAAGATAAGACAGATTTATTCAAAGAAGGTAATTGCAGAAATGCAACAGATAACATGATCAAATTGCTGAACAATCATAAATGCAGGGAAAGTATGATGTATTATTGGGTAAATTCTAGCCCATTCTGCTGCACATCACAATTTTCACAGATTTTACAAGAATAAGCACATAATGCCCAGTCTAACTCTAACCTAAAGAAATGCAATATTGTTCTGCAATTGTCCAATCAATTCTTCTGAGACAAATAAATGAAGGAAAACAAATGTCTAATTCCCAAAATTTGATAACTAACCGAGATGCAAATAATTAAATGCATATCCATAGTAATTTTACTTTCGAAGGACTTACTCCATCGAAACCAGGATCGCAGCCACGCTCGCAAAAAGTGGACGACAAATACGCCAAGTCCTGCTTAAATCTAAACCCCAATTTCAACAGATCAGGCAACGCGAACACTCGCTTCAACAAATCATACACCGGAGGCAGACGAATCTCCTGGATATCAATAAGGAAAACAGGAAAATCCTCCGAGTCAACGATCCGACACGCGATTTGGAGGAGAGAGACGGTGGGGAAGGTGGACGCCCGGCCATTGGGCTTCCATTCCGCATCCAGTCCGATGACCGACGACTGAGTCAACGCGCGATTCAACCGAGCGAACTCGGGAGAATCGACCGAGTCCACGAGGTGTATAGCTAGCGTATCTTCCTGGACCGTTTGTTCCATTGAGTGTGAGAATCTAATGGCCGATAACCAGTCCGCTTTATTTTTCTCAGTGGGCTCACTTAACAGGCCATTTTCTTGGGCTTTTACAACACATTGGCCCATGAATAAAAAACCCACCAAAGTTAAAGGATTACCGCAACGGCGGTACAGACAATCCTCACCGTTCAAACCTCCGCCCCACCAATGAACGGCGCAGATCCAGGCGGCACTCAGCTCCCTTATTAGTACTACAACTGTTGAGCAACAAAAACATCCTTGTCAGTCACTGTAATGATTTCCATCCAGTTCACAAACAACATTAAAGCGCAACGTTTATGTCCTGATGGGCTGTGACTTGTGAGGAGAAAAATAAAATATATACAGATACTATACTAGTAGTACTACATATTTTTAAATGTCTGAGAAATGGGCAGCAGAATCAGTTGAGAGGTCAACTGTCACTACAAAAACACACACAATCTATGAATGTATATATGTAGTTAAGGTCTGGCCTACTCCACATTATCACTATGACTTTATATTAAACCTAATCCAATTTTTTGTTTTAAGTAGTAACTCTTCAAAATCGGTTTTAAAAAAATATATATAAATACAAAAAATAAATAAATAAAATTACCGCAATCAAAAGGAAGAAAAACACACAAAAAAAAAAAAAAAACAATGAATAAAAGCTTAAAGTCCACATAGTAAAAAATTCAACATATTCGTTCCCCTCCTAGTTAAGAGATCCACAACATTTTCTCCCGCAACACATGAGAAAACATGACATTCTTGAATATATAGGTGAATGTATAAGACAATTAAAATTAAAATTTTCAACAGCAGAAATATCAATTTTAATAATTTTGTTGAATTTGAACAATTAAATGTTTAAAATTAAAACTTTTAAGAGGTTGAATAATGGGTCAACTGCAAATCAGCCATTCTTGTAAATTATAGTAGTATCTTTTATAAACAAATGAGGAGGAATAATTGGTATACACGATTCTTTGCCCCCCGGATACCATCAAGTCTCTTCTAACGGTGGATGCGGCGACACATGGTTTCCACGGCACTAGCATCTCTTGTTTTCCCTGCTTCGTTTATTTTCTTGTATTTGTGTAACATGCGCTCACACAACCCCTTTCTTAGCATGTTCAGAAAAAAAAAATAAAAAAAATGGTATAGACTATATCTCAATCTCACTGGTATGTAGAGATATGTGTATGTTAGTATATATAATATGGAGAGATATTTATAAGTTATGAGGCAAGTATAGGACCACCCCCTACTAGACACCTCTTTATGATCTTCATATCCATAGGGTGGTCCAATTTTTAGCCCTTAATGTCAACTACTCACCCACATTTTGTCCCCATCTTTACACCATTTAGTACATCAAAATCACTGAGTTTGGATGTAATATGGTTTACGTTTCCAAAAAGTTGCCTCTAAAGAGAGAATGGAATACATTGGCTCAACGGCATGTCAACATGGGGGTTATAGATATTCTACTTTTGAAATTCACTAATTCCCAAGAATCAATGTGACTTTTTTTTAATCACATTCTATTAATAATGTGAATTTTTTCAATGGCCAATTTGGGCCCGAATTACTTCAAAATTACTAGTCACTTAGCAATCAAAATTTAGTATTTAAAATTGTATATTTTGACATTATTTATAGGGGAAAATGGGTGTCAAGCATCCTTGGATGTGCACTTAGTGTGCCTTTCATCCTATCTTATCATTGTTTGTACCAATGTGAATAAGACGTGGCAAGTAATCTTCATTATTGAGTTCTTGAAAATCATTAGTACAAGATATTTATTGTCTATAGATGGACACAAAGGACACAATGCCATGTGCAACAAAAGTGCGAAGATTTTGTTTAATTGCATATTAGAATTGTTGAAAAACAATTAAGGCAGCTCATGGAAATTACCCCTCTTGATTATCTAATGAAGGGGTGTAAAGATAATAACATTAATTTTGAAATTCAAATTGATGAAGTTAGGGCAGCCCATTAGACATAAATGAAAAAATAAAAGCCAAAATAAAATAGAGATAGAGATTTAACTTAGTCTAGTTCTAGTTCAATACTCCATTTCTTACCAGGGTGTTTAAATATTTGTGTAAACACTTAAATGTGCATTTAATCGAACAATAAAGTAAAAGAAATAGAAAATGTGGTCCTATGATATGGTGGAGAAATTGATGTACTTTTGTCATTCTTTAAGTGATCCCAAATTGCCTGCAGCAAGATGTAGGATAAAGTTTGTTATGGACACATTTTGCTTCAGAGCTCAGATTCCCAAAAACTCATTGTTTTAATGATAATCATTGTTAATTTGTTTACCATTTTTACCATATCAGTATTGTATACTTAATTATTATTGTGAACAATCTCCATTTTTAAAAAAATAGTTTTAATTGGTGTAAATAATAGGGCCCAGAAAACCCAATTTGGGGTATTGGGCTTTGAGATTACTAAGGGCCCCTGAATATTTTGAATAAATTCCACTTATAGTTTATATGGGATCTATTTAATTTTGGTAATTTTTGGGAAAACATATTAGTATTATGCTTTTGAAAGTACATGCTTTGTAAGACGGTTCTAAAAAAAATGGAATTTTGGCAGCACAATTTAGAGTATGGTAATAAAGAAAATAAATCAGAAGCATGTCAGTGGGCCAAAATGTAAGAACCTTGTCCCATGAATTTAAAGATGAATGTCTGTAACCCATCATCCCACATACTAATATTCATACATATATTTACTCTATTTAATGTGGATAAGGAAAATGAAAAAGAAAATATATTAATTTTGACGCGATATTTTCCAATTATTAAAAAAAAAATGTTCAGCTAAAAAATTATTAAAAAAAATTATATAGGCACATAGAACTCAGGACTACATTCAAACGACACCCAAAAAAGATATACATTAAAATACAATTCCAACCAGAATTACCATAATGATTGTCCAAAAAAAACAATAGAAACAAATATTTCCATTCAAAGTCTGCTCCCTTAGCTTCTTTTCTTTCATACCCTTTTAAAAAAGAAATCCGAAAAATTACAAATATTGTGTTACATTTACCGTTTGAATTTAGACCACAGCCTTAAATAATAATAATATATTAAAAAAAATCCAAATCTTACTGTTCAAATAATAGTCTAATAATTTATATGGAGTAGTCTATTTACTAGTAAACAAATAGATACACATATTCATAGGCATATATATTAGTAATAGGAGACCTATGATAATGATATGGTTTGGTATTATTTATTCTTTTTAAAAAATAAAAAATAAAAAATAAAAAATAAAAAATTGGTTGGGGGGTGGCTAATGAGTAATGGGGTTAGGGACAAAGTGGTTAGTGAATGGGGCATTGTAATGAAATCCCAAATCAAAGAAATGCAGCCATCAAAGGCCCACTAAATTTGTTTCCTTGTCACTCTCCACATTATAATTTATATGCTTCACTCTTCTTGATTGGAATTATTTCTTACTTATTGTTTATTTTCTCTCTTTCTTGACTTTCCAACCAAAAAATAAAATAAAATGGGATGAATACTTGTTCAAGTGGTGAAATTTATACCTTTCAAACCTAAGATTGGGGTTCGATTCCCCACGTGGTCCCCTATCCCTCAACTTTATTTTTTTGTAATTTATATGGCATGGGCTCCTACCACTATTTCTTTGGCTTCTGCTCCTCAAATTAATAAAAAAAAAAGTGCATTCAAGTTTCATGAATGTAAGAAAATTATTAGTTTAGCATTACCCAATTATTCATATAAAAACTCATGTAAATTTCAAAAGAGCTTAATTATAATGCATAAGCAAAAATAAAAGACATGGCTTGGGGGAAAAAATGAATAGGATTTTTGTGTTTAGATAAGATGACTATGTCAATGGTTTTAGTGTCGATCTCATGTCCAATTAATTTGTTCCTATTTGGAGTCTTGTTCCCCCCTTATTGATTTTGAAAAAAAAATAAAAATGTGAAGCCTTAATTAAATTTGATCATTGAAACTTGTATGCATGGAAAAGTAGAGGACGACATCCACTCGTGTAATATTTTTCCAATTTTAAGAAAAAGAAGAATATCAATTATGTTGTCATTTACTATTTATCTATTTGCTATTATAAAGTAAGCAATAATGCCTCTTTTGTTTGTTGTCTATCTTCTTCTTCTTCTTCTTCTTAGGTCATTTTCATATTATTATTTTTGGATACGTGATTTACTTAGTAACTAAATTTCTTTTCGTCGAAATGAAATTCACAAATTAGTACTAGGCTACTAGCATTTATGCTTATTCACAACTTTTGGGGCGAGTTTTGGGCCATGTTTGTTTCTTATTAGAAGAAGTTCTTTTTTTGGGTAACTTATTAGAAGAAGTTTTGTTGCCTCTTATCATTTATAAAAGAAAAACTTTACTATTTGTTATAAAATAAAAAATAAGAAATAAAAGTTATAAGAGCATTTTATTAGTTATTTTTATTTTATCTACTCAGTTTTTATTGGATCACCTTTTATTAAATAAGTAATTGATAAAATATTTTATCTTATTTATCAAATGGGGCCTTCATTTTATTGTTTTGAGCAAATATGCTAGAAGAGGATTGTACTTCTATATGTTTGGGGATAAGAACTTGGTCAAGCAGTCAAGTCCCCTTGCCCCTAATCTTGTTAGGTTGATTCTTCACCCACCCTCTATCCCCCTTGTAATTTCGGTGTAGAAGTGGAAATAAGTCAAACTATCCGGCATGAGCCTATGTGATGGGAATATGCCAGGCTTGGCCGGAGTTATTTTATATATAAGTAATGCTCAGGCCATTTTGAATAGGTCATGCTCATACCTATAAAATAGACCAATCAAATGTAATAAATCAGACTCAAGCTTTATAAAAACTAAATAGTCCAATATGCCCAGTCAATTTCCACCCTATTTGTGTGGCATGGCTCTCATCACCCGTCTTCTAACCTATATAGATTATCTAGAAAAAAAAAAAAAAAAAAAGAAAGAGAGAGCTTATGTTGGCAGCTCTGCAAAATTAAACTCGCCTTAGAGGTTGTTTTTTCGATCCGCCTCTAAATCATTCAATTAAAAAGAACACAGACATACCCTTAATTTTTATTTTCTTTTTTCTCTGTCTAAATTTGTATAGTTAAAAAAGGATTAATTTAAACTAAAAAAACTATGGAAGGATAATTTATTTTTACTAGTACATTAAAGTATTTCGCGGTAGAATGACCCGACAAAATTAACAAATCACAAAAATTCATTACCGAGTGCAAAATAAAAGCAATAGCCAGTTTGTAAAATCACACACACATGTATACATGGGCAATATAAACATTACATTTATTCCATAAAGAAATTGAAAAACTATATCCAAATAAATGAGGTCATTGTAGGAATTGAATAGTGTCGAAATCAAACTAATTTAGTATAATTTAGCTGAAAAAAAAAAAAAATAGACAGGTGATGATGGCCCACAATATATATATCGTTAATTTTTGTGGCTGAATTTAAAGATTGGCTGTCGATCATGCATAAAAGAAGTTTCTTATTTTTAATTTCGTTATTGGTTTTTTTTTTCCAATAATTGTGCCAATAAATAATTTTTTGTCAAATCCAATACGATACAACAAAAGGGTTTTTGTGTCACATCATAAATAAATGACTACTACATTTGCACTGTCCCATGGATTTCTTTTCCTGTAATGGAAAAACGAAACATATCAGGTGATTTTCACATTCTAAAATTTGAGAATTAGTAAGCACTCTTTTTGAACCTCATCAAGAAAAAAAAAAAAAAAAAAAAAAAAAAAAAAAAACCCGTATATTCTCTCCGTCCCAGCTCCAACGATTTATTTGACTTTTTGACACTATTTATTGTTCAACTTCGACTCAACATTATTGTAGGTATATTTTGGAAAAAAAAATAGCCGATTTCGATTTTGTTAGATTCATCTAACGTATAGTTTTAGAATAAATATTTTATACAATTTTTACTTGTATATATTTTGAAATATTAACGATTAAAAAGGTGTATTGAATTATATGCAAAAATCTGACATTTTAAATAGTATGAATGAAGTATATATGATCTCATTCCACACCAAAATTATACTTTAATAATTTAATAAATGAAATATGGCCTATGGGGAATATATATGTAGCACCCTCGTTTTCAACACGATATAAAAACAATGTGTTACTAATATGTTGACTTAAACGTGAAGGTTGATCTCATATATCAATATGATTTTTTTTCCGGGGATTAGGACTTAGCGCAAGTGGTTAATTCCCTCAACTTCCAACGGAATGTTGGAGGTTCGATTCCCCACTGGTTAATCCATCCCTTTTAACTTCACGTAAGCATACACTAGAAGACTTCACAAGACACGTCCTAAATAATTAATCCAAAATTGGTACCCTTAACCATTGAAGTCTTATAAAATTAAATAACTACTTAAAAAGAGAAATGTATCTTATTGTTATGAATCTTTCCCACCCACTTTAAATCATAACTTGGGAACCAAAAAAAAAAGTGTCTAATCGTATAATTTTAAAATATGGATTTTAAATAATTTTTACTTGTATATATTTTGAAATATTAATAATTAAAAAATGCATTGGATTGTGTGCAGAAGTCAAACAAGACGTCTTAGTTGGGACGGAGGGTAGTAAATTTTTAACTCATATAACATGTTAGGTCTTTGATTTGTAATATTGATTATCACTTATTAATGAAACCATGTTAGCTTTAGCCAATTTGATAACCGAAAATCCAATCACATAATTCATTGAATTGATTCATCAAAATCAAATGCTATAGCTACAATGAAGTTTAAAATAAGTAGTTTGGTCTTTTTATGATTAAATTTAAATAGCTTAAAAGCTTTTTAAAAATTAAAAAGACTAATCATTAATTCCAACTATTTAAAATTTACGATATGGTTACTTACATTAAATCACTTAATTATTAAATTTCATATTTTGTTCAATTTTAACTAACACTAATAAGTCTGTAGATGCATGGTAATAATTTTAATTTAATGTAAACAAAATGGTCTATTCCACCGATCCAAAAAGTTTAAAAGCTAATGCTACATATGAAATGTTTTTCTAACACATACTGTATTTGAGTAAATTTAGGAATATGTCTACATAATTTAACTTTTTATTTTTATTTTTGTGAATATATGTGTATGTATAAATAGTTAATTAAAGTTGCATGTGTTTTCCAGTATAATTGTCTTCCCCAATGATTAGACAAAACTGGTAGTTAATGTGTCCAACTCATCAGCATTTATTTATTTTTACTTTTATTTGTCAAAAAAAAAAAAGAAAGAAAAACCCAATTCCTTAGCTTTTTAATCATATTTCCAAAACAATATTTTCAAATTATTATTATATGCAGTGATAGAAGAAGAAATAAGGAGCAATTTGGATGAGTGTTTTCCTTTTTTCTTTTTTATTTAAGGATAAGTTAGAACTGAAGTAGAAACATCCCAAAAATCAGAAATAAATGAATAAATAAATTTTAACATCTAAAAACAAAATAACAAAGGACTTCAACCAAAAAAAATATGAGAAAAAAAAACAATTAAGAAAATCCAAACAAGCAGCACCCACATTTAATTAAGTTCAACATTATTATTTTTATTACAGTATATACTTATAAAAAGAAAACACTACATATATGTTTGTAAAATATTCTGAAATATTATTACATCGAATAAAAGATTAGAGACAAGCACTCTCATAATACAGCTAAAACACAAAACTATGTTGTTCGAAAATGAACTGTTGGTCCCAGATTACGTAAAATCTTGGATTTAGCGCGGTCGTCGAGCAGTAGTTAAAACGACGTGTGAACGATAGTGAGTGTGTGAATCAGATTGTGCAAATCAGTGTAATGCAGCAGAAAGTAAAGATGCGTGATTTGGTAACCCAGTTCGGCCTTCGGCCTACGTCTGGGGGATTCCAATCCAGGCTCTAAACTATCACTCAAAAATCTAAGACCTAAAAATTACACAATCAAAACAGATTCTGTTACCAAGACTTCCTCGCTGGTAGACTGATCGTTGTTTGGACTCCCCCACAACCACGATCACTGGACAGCTCGTCCAATCCTGTTTCTCCGATTGTTTGAATCCTCAGATCTTGAAACTCAGGTGTAGCAGATGTCCTGAATCAATCCTTCAGATCTCCTTTGAGTTCCTTCACAAGGCAACTCCAAAAAACTTTGAATGAAGAAATTCTTTCAACAAGAAAACTTGTTGAATCGATGTAACACAGACCTCGATGAACAAAAAGATCTCTCAAAATGTAAAACTCACATCAAGGATTTTCCTAACACTCTCAAGAAAATAGAACGATCAAATCTAGAGAGAAAAACCGACTAAGTGTGTAATGTGTGTAGAATGTGAAAGTTACAACTCAAATCTACATACACAGAGTCTAAATACAGGTATATATACACAGAGATACGAATTAGACTCGTGTGGGTCGGTTGGACACGCGCACAGAAACAGAAACTGTCTCACATGTCTGACTGTAACTGCTTCGGTCGTTCTGTCGTAGTTTCAACAACCATGGAACTACTAAATCTGCACAAGAGCACGTTAATAACAACAATCTCCCCCACTCTTGTGGAGATGATAATTCCATCACCAAATGGTGTTGAAACTATCTAAGTCCAAAGAGTATAAGAGATCATATCAGAGCAAAACAATGTGATACACAAATAGGATGTTACAGAAGAGTCAAAACGATTCAGAAACAACATCCATTAAACATTCAGAGTAGAATCACAATGCAGATATAAAATCATCAGAACAGATTAAAAAACAAGTAGTTCAGCAAGTAGTTCAGCAGTTATCAGAATTACCTAACTATTACAGACCAATAATAGTTCAAATCCAAAAGTAATCCAGTTCAGAAATATCCAGTCAAAAACATCCATCAATATTGTCCAGCAATAAAACATCCAAAAACAATAACCAAAGTTTTGAAATATCGTTACCCAGTTGTCATCACTACCAGTCATTACCATCCAACACCATCCATCTCCCCCATGATGGAATATCACTCTTCATCATCAAGAGCAACATCCTCATCATCTGCCTGCAAGTCAGAAGCATCAAAAGACAAAGGAAGCATATGAAGAATTTTGAGATTCTCCCTTTTTATAGCCATAGCTTCCTGGCTCCAGGTTGTCAGCCTTTCGTTCTGACGAAGAATCCGCTGCTTCAGTTGGTGTACAAGTGCAGGACCAGTTAGAGGAGGGCCATTTTTGATGTCATTATGCATGTCCATCAAGTGTGGTGGTGGTTTGTACTCATTCAAAGCAACCAAATGCTTTTCCTTGATCTTCACACCAATGGATAGAATGAATTCCGTGATGAGAGCTGGATAAGGTAAATTGATTGTCTTCTTGATTCTCCCAGAGGTGTACCCTAGCATTTGTTGAGACTGGTTAGATGTCGGAAGGATGTTTGCACTACAAAACTGGTATAGACAATAGAACTTCAATGTTAGCTCCTTAATACTGAATTTGTTGCGTCCAAAGCTTTTAACTTTCTGGTTAGAAATCTCCAGTGCAGTAGTGAGAGTATCTTCCGGCATCAGATCCAAACAGTCGCTCATATCATCGTTGGGTGGTAGCTTCAACAACTTCAGAATCACAGCAGGAGTTAGTTCATGAAATTGACCGCGAATGTAAATTTTACCGAACCAAGCAGAATGAGGAGTGAGGATCTCAGGATGTAGGTTCGCATAAAACTCTCGAACATGACTGGGTGAGTAGTGTGTGAGACCCTTAGCCCAATACGTCAAATGCCTCTCTTGCAAAAGATCCGAGAAGCCTAAAACATCATAATGATTATGCTTGAAGATCTCTTCGGGCTTGAACTCCTTTCCTTTAAGAACTTCCTTCGAAAATGTCCTCATATCTCGCGTGTAGAACTTGAGACTGTAAGCATCTTCGGCTTTCAAAGCAGGAGGGGGTGGCCTTGGTTCCTTTCGTGGTTTCTTTGAAGTTGTGACTACTGGTGCTGGTGTGGGCGTAGGAGTGGGCTCCTTTCGCTTTCTGGTTGATTTCCTCCGTGGTTCTGGTGTGGTCGCAACAGCAGCAGGACCTCCAGTTTGCTGTGAAGCAGTAACATCAGCAAGTTCCTCTTGAGTCATGTCGTGCAAACCTTGATTTTGCAGGGGGGAAAGTGGTGGCGTTTGATGCTCAGCATTGATTTCTCGAACAACTTGGTCAATGAAAGAGGGATCAATAGTGATTTCGGGGTTAGGGTTAGACTGATTTTGGGTTTCTGGCTGATTATCAGTAGGTAGCTGCTCGGAAGTTGCAGCAGCAGCAGGAGGAGGAAGATAAAGAACAGGTGGTAGAACCGAGATAGGTTGGGCGTCCAGCGGTGTTCCAGACGACGAACTCGTCGTGGAGGAGGTAGCGGAATGAGAAGCATAGGGGTCGGAAATATTCACCATTTTCGGATTTTCTGCAAAGCTCAAATTCGAAAGAGTGAGAGAGAAAGCTTGAATTTGAAAAGGAGAGTAATGGAACCTTTAAAATGGAGGAGGTAGCCGGAAAATAAAGAGACGTTCGGCAGTTTGGAGAACGTGCGACGTGACTAATAGAGTGGCAACGGTTACAGACGCTGCTGTGACGTCACCTAGACTGCCGTGTGCAATGATGCCTTCCGGATAGACTTGTCTCCATTTGAATTTGAATTGGGCCTGTAAAAGATACTCAACAAATAAAAGAATCAGGCCCGAGTCCATATGCAATTTAATTGTGGTAAGAAAGACCCAAGGTGCTTCTTAGGCCTTCAAATTTCTCTCCATCCAAAGCTTTCGTTAGGATGTCCGCCCGTTGTTCTAACGACGCTATATGCTCAATCCTGCAAACATTATCTTCTACAAGATCTCTAATAAAATGATAACGAATATCAATATGCTTACTCCTACTATGTAAAACAGGATTTTTAGAGATATTTATTGCACTAGTATTATCACAGAAAACTAAAAAATCATCCTTATGAATACCGTAGTCCTCGAGTAGTTGCTTCATCCAAAGAAGTTGTGAACAGCAACATGTGGCAGCAATATACTCTGCCTCCGCTGTTGATAGAGCTACGATGTTTTGTTTTCTGGAATACCAGCTTACTAGATTGTTCCCCAAGTAGAAGCAGCCGCCAGTGGTAGATCTCCTGTCGTCACAACAACCTGCCCAATCAGAATCTGTAAATCCAATCAAGTCAAGTGATGACCTTTTCGAAAACCAAATTCCAATATTCATTGTTCCTTTAACATATCTCATGATCCTCTTTACTGCTTTCATGTGAGACTCCTTAGGATCGGATTGGAACCTTGCACATACACCTACACTAAATGAAATATCTGGTCTTGTAGCAGTGAGGTACAGTAGACTTCCAATCATACTCCTATAAGTCTTTTGATCCACTGACTTTCCAGTTTCATCCTTGCTCAGCTTCTCCTGTTGTCCTAGCGGTGTTCTGACTACCTTAGAATCATCCATGTCAAACTTTTTCAACATGTTTCTAGCATACTTCTCTTGACACAGAAAAATACCATCAGCCTCTTGCTTAACCTGTAATCCCAAAAAGTAGTGTAATTCTCCCATCATAGACATCTCAAACTCTGATTTCATAGCATCAACAAATTCCTTTCTGAGTTTGACTGACGTCGATCCAAAAATGATGTCGTCAACATACACTTGAGCTATCGTTAAGTGGTTGTTCTGACGCTTTACAAACAACGTCTTGTCTGCATTTCCTCTCTTAAATCCATTATCGACTAAATACTTCGACAATCTCTCATACCAGGCTCTGGGTGCCTGCTTTAATCCGTATAAGGCTCCTTTGACTCGATAAACATGATTTGGATACTTCGGGTCTTCAAATCCAATCGGTTGTGCAACATAAATCTATTCCTTGATTTTACCATTAAGGAAGGCTGTTTTGATATCCATTTGGTACAGCTTCAAATTCAAAGAGCACGCAATTACAAGAAGTATCCTTACGGCTTCCATCCTTGCCACGGGAGCAAATGTTTCGCCATAATCCAAACCTTCAATTTGGGTATAACCTTGTGCAACTAGCCTTGCCTTATTTCTTATGATATTGCCTTTCTCATTCGTCTTATTCCTGTAAACCCATTTGGTTCCAATAATGTTGGCGTTCTGCGGTGGTTCTGTCAACTCCCAGACAGCATTCCTCTCAAATTGCAGTAGCTCGTCTTGCATTGCAGCAATCCAGTACTCATCTTTCAACGTTTCAGATGTATTCTTTGGTTCAACCATAGAAACAAAACAATTGTAGCTTGCTAGATCTTTGAAATTAATCTCTTTATGCCTAGTCTGTCTCTGACCTTGTGGATCTCCAATAATATCCAGTGTTGAATGATGTTTATTCACTCTAGAACCTTTTTTCTTGTTCTGAACTTCAGAGGGTAGTTCTGTTGTAGTCTCGACAACAGTGTCTGTATCAGCATCCTTTTCTGGTTCAGAATCTTTATCAGCGCCTTTATCTGGAACATTAGGACTAGCATGTTCTTCTTCAGTGACAGATTGCTCAGCACCATTAGCATTCTCATGATTTTGAGTAAGAGGTAACTCATCATCATCTACCCTGTTTTCTAATAGATCAAGATCCTCAAAGAGAACATTAGTAGATTCAATAACCTTCTTATCACTAGTAAGATAAACACGATATACTTTAGAATTATTAGAATAACCAATGAAATATCCATCCAAAGATTTATAATCAAACTTATGCAACTGATTCCTATTATTTAACACATGACATTTGCATCCAAAAACATGAAAGTATTTTACCGTGGGAGTTTTACCGTTCCAAAGTTGATAAGGTGTGCAGTTGGAGTGTGGTCTTAACAACACTCGGTTGATGATATGACAGGCAGTGTTAATAGCTTCCGCCCAAAATCTTTTGCTTAATGAGCTGGTGTGAAGCATTGATCTGGCCATCTCTTGCAATGTTCGGTTCTTCCTTTCAGCAACACTATTTTGCTGTGGTGTTTTGGGGGCTGAGTACTCATGTGTAATTCCATTGTCGTCGCAATAACGATCAAACGACTGATTCTCGAATTCCTTGCCATGATCGGTTCGGATTCGTGCAATCTTCCTTTGCTTCTCATTCATGAGTCTTTTACTCAGAGCCTCAAAGTACTCAAAAGTTTCATCTTTTGACCTAAGAAAGAAAACCCAACAATATCTAGAGAAATCATCAACACATACTAAAATATACCTTTTACCATTTAAGCTCTCCACTTCGGTTGGACCCATAAGATCCATATGTATCAGGTCGAGGCATTCTTTTGTTTTAATGTCATCAGTCTTCTTATGTCTCGATCTGGTTTGCTTTCCTTTGGCGCAATCTCTGCAGATGGTTTCATCGTTCTTCTGTAGTTGCGGCAACCCGCGAACAGCATTCGAGTTACTCAATTTATGCAGTGACTGAAAATTAAGGTGTCCAAGTCGCTTATGCCATAGAGTAGTCTAATCATCCTTGGTCAGTAGAATCCGTGGAATGTCATCCTTCAAGATGTAGCAATTATTCTTGCTACGGCCTCCCATCATAACAATCTCATTTTGATCATTATATACTATGCATCTATGTTTAGTAAACCTAACCTCCAGATCTTCATCACAAAGTTGACTAATAGAGATAAGGTTAGTAGTAAGACCATTTACATAGAATATTCTAGAGAGTTTAGAAAGAGTAACATCCTTAGATTTACCATAACCCGCAATTTTGCTTTTTGTACCATCTCCATACATAACGGCTCCACAATCTTTCTCAGTAAAGTTGTCTAAGACATCTTTTCTTCCCGTCATATGCCTTGAACATCCCGAATCGAAGTACCATTTTTCGTTTCGATGTTGTTCCTGCACCGAAAGAACTACAAAACAAGCAGAATCTTTATTATTATTAGTTTTACCTTTAGGTATCCATGCCTTCTGCATTCTGAATTTCTTTCGAAGCTCTTGATCAGGCCATACGACTGGTCTACCATTCATAAGATCTCTTAGAATCCGCATGCATGTCTCAGCTATGTGTCCAGGCAGATTGCAATACAGGCAGTCATTCTGTCGTCTGAACGATTCTTCGACTATCAACTCAGGTGGTGAATCAGTAGTTGAAGTGAGGAAACCTCCACTTGTAAACTGTGTTTTGCTAGGAGTGCTTTGCTTCTTATAGCCTAAACCTGTTTGATCACCAATACGTTTTCCCATAGATAAAACTTCATCAAGTTGATTTTTACCTTTAGATACCTTTTGAAGTTCATTGTTCTTTGCTTTGAGATCATCAAACTCTTTCTCCATAACATGAATTCTGCTTTTAAGATTGTTGTTCTCCTTTTGCAAGTTTTCATTCTTTTCAATCTCAAGATCATAAGCAATTCCGACGTCTGCCAGTTGTCCTAACAACTTCTTATTTTCCCGAACAGCAACTTCAAAATCCTCTTTGAGTTCGTTGTAATCAGCAAGTAATTGGTCGTACTCATCATCGCTTTCACCTGAATCAGAATCACAATTATTAGGTGAAAAACATATTGACTTGACAATACCTTTTATAGTAGGACTTGTTTCTCTTAGAGTGAATGCAACGACTTCATCAGAATCTGAATTCTGTGCTTCAGTGGTTCTGTCATCGTCTTGATCACCTAGAGTAGCTTGCAGTGCCTTCTTTTCTCGTATTTCCTTTCTTTTGGTTGTGGCACATTCTGATCGAACATGTCCTTGGCCTCCACATTCATAGCAAATCACCGAGGCAAACTTGTCCGGCTTGTCATAGTCCTTCTTCTTGTTGTTGAAACGATCAACTTTGCTGCTATCCTTTCTTTTGAAGTCTCTGCGATGGGGTCTGTCCGTCGTCGGAACATCGTTGGAACTGCAACATTGCTGTTTGTAGAATTTCTTTGTACGTCTGTCTTGCAACATCTTTGCCACTTTTCTGGAAATATAAGATACATCGTCTTCAGAGGAGTTTCCAGAATCTTCTTCTTCCACATTGAGAGCAATACTCCTTGATGATTCTTCTTCAAGATGGTTCATCTCGTATGTTTGAAGAATTCCCACTAAGCCATCCAAGGTAATGGTGTTCAACTTATCCAATTCTTCCAATGTTGCAACCTTCGGAGCATACTTCTTGGTAAGAGTCCTCAACATCTTTCGAACCAATTTTTGATTATCATAAATCAATCCCAAGGAATAGGCTTGATTTACAATATCTTTGAACCTCCCGTAATAGACCGAAATAGATTCATCCTTGTTCATCTTCAAATTATCGAACATGGTTTCAACTCGCTGTAATTTGGTAGCCCGAACATCTTCAGAACCCTCATACATAACCTCTAGAGTCCTCCATGCGTCATGAGCCAGTGTGTGGTTTGTGACTAGCTGGAACTGCGTTTCGTCCATGGCGCTAAAAATCGCATTTAAGGCCGTATAATTCCCTTTCTTGGCATCCTTCTCCGCTTGAGTATATTCAGCCTTCGTTGCCGGTCGACTTCCAGGTGGATCCGTAGAACCATCAGCTGTAGCTCGTGGTCGAGTGGGTGGTTGCCAGGCTGTCTCGACTGCGTCCCAAACATCATCTCCAAGTGCCATAAGATGGATCTTCATCCGAGTTCTCCAATATCTATAATTTGTGCCATCGAACAGTGGTGGTCTTGACAAAGAAGCGCCTTCTCTATTCATCTTTCTAAGAAATTTTTCAGATCGCCTCTACTATATCAGAGTCTGCCGCTCTGATACCAAGTGTTGGTCCCAGATTACGTAAAATCTTGGATTTAGCGCGGTCGTCGAGCAGTAGTTAAAACGACGTGTGAACGATAGTGAGTGTGTGAATCAGAGTGTGCAAATCAGTGTAATGCAGCAGAAAGTAAAGACACGTGATTTGGTAACCCAGTTCGGCCTTCGGCCTACGTCTGGGGGATTCCAATCCAGGCTCTAAACTATCACTCAAAAATCTAAGACCTAAAAATTACACAATCAAAACAGATTCTGTTACCAAGACTTCCTCGCTGGTAGACTGATCGTTGTTTGGACTCCCCCACAACCACGATCACTGGACAGCTCGTCCAATCCTGTTTCTCCGATTGTTTGAATCCTCAGATCTTGAAACTCAGGTGTAGCAGATGTCCTGAATCAATCCTTCAGATCTCCTTTGAGTTCCTTCACAAGGCAACTCCAAAAAACTTTGAATGAAGAAATTCTTTCAACAAGAAAACTTGTTGAATCGATGTAACACAGACCTCGATGAACAAAAAGATCTCTCAAAATGTAAAACTCACATCAAGGATTTTCCTAACACTCTCAAGAAAATAGAACGATCAAATCTAGAGAGAAAAACCGACTAAGTGTGTAATGTGTGTAGAATGTGAAAGTTACAACTCAAATCTACATACACAGAGTCTAAATACAGGTATATATACACAGAGATACGAATTAGACTCGTGTGGGTCGGTTGGACACGCGCACAGAAACAGAAACAGTCTCACATGTCTGACTGTAACTGCTTCGGTCGTTCTGTCGTAGTTTCAACAACCATGGAACTACTAAATCTGCACAAGAGCACGTTAATAACAACATGAACTATATACTTTAGTTTATTAGAGTATAAAGCGAGGAAAGGAATATTTGCCTGTCAAACCGAGCCTAACATTTTAGTATTAAAAGTCAGGCTGTTTTTTTATTGAATAAAATTATAATAATATGTGTTTCATTTTGCAAATAGTAAAAATAGTTAAATTTAAATGCCTCCCATGCATGCATCCTTGTGTAATGTATTGAACTACACATATAGTACTAATATTATAAACGGTACAATAACAATTTTATAACTGACAGCTAAATATAGTTTTTTTTTTTAAAAAAAAATTAATGTTTATCTATAAATCCAGATCCATTATTGTGCAAACTGGAAATATTCCTTCTTTTTCAAAAACCCATATAAAAAAAAATTTAAAAAATTGAAGTATTGAACAATTAAAGAACAGAATCTGATTCTGTGTGGAATATAAGGGGAAATTATAAAAGCAAAAACATATAAATGTGTGTTGCTTAAGCAGCAGGCAACTCTCTAACATCTCATACATTTATATGATTCCTATTCTTTTTAATATTGAATCCATCTTTTTTAGAAAAAAAATGTTACTAGCTCCATTATTGTGTTTAATGGTAAGTAGCTTCAACTTGTTTTCATAAATATCAAATCAATTTAAAGGCTAGTCATAATTAATCTTTTCCATGTCAAAAAACAACAAAACAAATTAAAGGTTGAAAAGTAGTATGAGCTAGCTAGCTAGAGATTTCAATCAATCATAATATATATACACAGGTTTACATATCTATACACCTATGTATGCATTCATTTTATAATACTATGTTTTTGGAGAATGTTTAATAAGTAATAATAATAATAATAACAATATTAATAATAATAATAATAATAATCTATATATATATAAATAATATAGTCAAGTTTCCCCCCACTTCCCCACCCCCTTTTTTCAACAATCACATTTAATTCATCCAACAATGTTTAATCCTAAAATTTTAATATTCTATATTGAAATATCCATAAATATTTATTAATATCCAATATTAATTAATATAAGATTTGAAAACATAAAAATTCATTTGGATAAAGACCATATATATATATATATATATTACATTATATATTCATATCTATAAATTCTTTAATATATCTATTATCTATTATCAATATATATATATAAACAAATATAGTCCAATCATATCCGTACATATTTCTCTATAAATATTCGCATATATATCTCCACCAAACCTGATTCCTCCAATATTTGCATATATCTCTCCACCAAACCTCCTCCTATTTCTCTATAAATATTCCATTAATTTATCTAATATCATGGTTGTCTTGAAATTCTCACCACCTCACATTTTATTTGTTCATTCTTTGTTTATATCTTCTCAACATTGATATTATATTTAAACAATGTTTTTTTTATTTCTTCTTCTCATGTATTACAATGTTTCCCACGCCAATGCTCTCCTAATATTTCTTTTGTTGCAGGTTAATTTTTCTCATATTGCAATATATTCTTCGTCTTGCTCTTCACGTAAGATTTTTTTTTTTACTCGAATGTGAATATTAGTGGTTTTTTGTTTTCTCTTACATACTGTTAAATATATGTTTCTAATGGTTTTCCAATGACTTTTACAGGATTACATGTTGTAATTCAATATTGCAATGAAGTCATACTCTACAAATTATTTTTATGATTATCCTTTGTATTATACTCAAAATTTTTGTATATCATGAATCTATTTTATGTTGATTTTGTTATTGTTTATTTTTTGTCTTTATTCGAAATTTGAAAGAAAACAACTGAAGAGAATAAATTTGGAGATGTTTCCACATTATTTTTTTATTTATGTATTTTTTCCATTTTGTTAATAGATTATTCCCTTTTCGACATCTTTCATTTTTGGATACATTTTTTAATTTTTATATATTTTTTAATTTATTTAAGTTCACTATAAAGTAGAAAATAATCATTATTTAATTGAATTCGAGAAAATCGGGAATAATCTAATAAATTGGATAGGGAATAATTTAAATTAGTTGTTTATTTTTTCCCAACTTTTTATTTAGCATAGTGATTTGTTATTATTTTAGAAGATCTCAATCTAATTTTGAATGGTTGATATATACTTCCTCTGTTTTTATGAATGTGCAACATTCACTCTGCGCACGCAGTCCGATGCATGTTTTTAACAGTTAATAACACACGTTGTAAATAAGTAAAAATTATAAAAATTTGATATTATAAAACTACGAGATGAAACGATTCTAATAAGATCTCACTTGACTATGTTTTTCTTTCTATAACTATTGTATAAACGTGAATCAAAGCCGAATAATGAATAGTGTCAAAACACCAAATATTTCATTTTCATGAAAACGGAGGTAGTATATATATAAGTTAGATATTGATCCTGTACTTTTAAAGAAATTATTAATTAATATAAAAGGTATAATAACACTACATAAATTAAAAAGATCTATTATGATATACAACATCTTTTAACTTCGTCTAATTGAATAAATATAGTACTATATAGTTGTGTAATATATATACTTATAATTAGGGGTTAAAGGTGTACGATAAATATCAGACCGATCGGATGCCATATCCGATTATATTCAAATCTGAATCTGTATCCGACTATCCAACTAGATATTTCAATATTCGCATCCGAATTTGAATCTGTAATTTAATATATGCATTCGTATTTGTATCCGAAAATATCTTACCGTATCCAAAAATTGATAGAATATTATCCAGATTTTAAATATGGATATACGAATATATTAACATATTATTATTTTATTAGTTAATAATTATCAATCGTTATAACAAAATATAAATTATTCGATAATTTTTATATCAAATTTTCAAAAAAGATTAAAAATTATCCGATAATCTGTGTCCAATTGAATCTGTATCCGACATGTATTTGTATCCGGCATATCTATATTCGATCCGAATCTGAGGAAAAAAAAGTGGGATAATATATATTCTTATCCGATACTATCCGATCATATCCGTACCGTTTTCATCCCTACATATAATATAATACTCCCTTCATTTCAAAATAAGTGTAACATAAGAAAATGACACGAGATTCAATGCAAGGAACAAAAGTACTTTAGTGGAAATTTTATACCTTTAAAAACATTCTATATATGGTAATGTAGCATTTATTATGAAACACCCAAAAAAAGAATGTGTAACACTTAAAAAGAAACGGAAGAAGTATAATATAGTATAATATGATAATTATGTATTCATGATTAGATTTGCATTAGTCACTCCATATTTATGTGAACAATGTTCTAATATTATTATTATTTTTTGGGAAGCTGAAGCCAAATAACAAATTGAAAAGAAAATAAAGGGAAAAAAGAGTAACAAAAAAGGTGTCCAAAAAGTAGAAAGGAAAAAAAATGAGCTAACACTTAGGCTCTTGAGAACCATACGCCGGAAGAATCCGCCGCTAACACCCTGTGTGTGAAGTCTGGGGGAATGTCCAAGTAGTGTAGAATTCTTCTAAAGATGCACCACATTTTGCTAGACAATCCCCGACCATTTTACCATCGCAAAGTACATGATGAACTGAACATCGGTCAAAGACGTCTCGCCAGGTGCGGGAGGCAGCCCATTGGTCAAGTAGTCCAGTAGCATTATTAGTGTAATATATAATAATAAATTAACATATAAAATATAAAATGGAGTTAAAATTATATATAGGAAATTATAAATTTAAAAATATAAAATCAAATATATTACATAATCCGTATCAGGCAAAAATGTATTACTATAAATTAAATAATGTAAAATCAAATTGATTATGGGCTAAGAGGATGTTTGGATGTGCGTTTTAAAAAGTGCTGCAGCGTTTAGAAAATGGATAAGCAGATAATTGCTGTAACAAAACATGCTGTAGAAAATTAAGAGCCCGTTTGGATTGGCTTCTAGGGAGGTGCTTTTGGCTTTTGCTTCTATCAAAAGCACTTCTAGTAGAAATTAGGTGTTTGTTTTGGCTTTTAAGAAAAAGCAAAAGCACCTCGAAAAATGAAAAGAATGCTTCTGGGAGAAGCAGCCCAGGTGGTGCTTCTCCCAAAAGCAGAAGCCAAAAGCACCTCGTAAAATGTGCAAGGACTTAAATACCCCCACTACTTAATATAAATTACACTATAAATATATCTTATTATCATATTAAATAGCATGTCCTTTTTGGTAATTACCACACTCTAAAAGCATTTTTCATTTTTATTCATCCAAACATATTTTTTAGAAAAAGCCGCTTTTCAACCATTCCATCCAAACACAAAAGTTACACGCTTTTGCTTTTGACTTCTGCTTCTGCTTCTACTTTTGGCTTCTGCTTTTTTCAAAAGCCAATCCAAACGGGCCCTAAGTGTTTGGATGAGCTTATGCTGTTTCAAATCGTAATAATCAGATAATCATTAAAAAGTGTTTGGATTTGCATTTTCCATTACCTCAAAAGGCAATAATATGGTAAAATCTATTTTTGTCTAAACGCAATTTTCTTGCGGCACCAAAATGGAGCTACAAGAAAATAGCGTTTTCATTTCCTCAAAACGCAAATAATAGATTATTGGAAGTTAGTACACAAACAAAATTAACTGATTATTTGCATCTTGCAAACGCAATAATCAGGTAATCCGGCCCAAAACGCACAAAGAAACACCCACTAAATCAATAAAGCAACAATATTAGGAAAATAACTTAATTGACAAAGTTGTTGAATCACTTTATCACATTTTTTCTCAATAATGTGGTCAGAAAATTAGCATCAACCAAATTTTTTTGAAGAAGCCATTGAAGGCTTGAAAAGTGTGGTGGGAGCTCATGTCACACAACTACAAAGGGAATGGATAGGGGGCTGGATGGGGATTCGAACCCCCAACCTATAGGTTGGGTGTTCGGGGAGTTACCACTTGATTAAGTCTGCAACCCCGCATGAACTAAATTTTATATAATACGTACCATATTTGAATTTTTGAAATCTTATGTTATTTTAAAAAATATATATAAAGTTTACTTACCGCGCATTGCGCGGGCTGGTATGCTAGTAATAATAATAACAATAATAATAATAATAATACGCACATTAAATGATTACATATTAAAAATAGTTTTCCTGTAATTGTGTGGCATGGGCCCCACCAATTCTCTAGCCTGTATAGGCTGTTCCGCAAAAAAAAATAGTTTTCCTTATCTTTTTTGCTGATTGCGGATCGTTGCCTATCTAAATTACCTTTTATTCTTTTCTTTCAAGGAAGCAATAGTTGGAAAAATTAATTGTAATACTCAGGAGAATAATTTAAAAGAAGTAAAATAAGTTATCCAAATCAATAATATACATTTTTTACCAAACACAGTTGATTTGAGTGGTATGAAGCTCTGACAGCTTAAACAATGGTTCCGGGTTCGAGCTTTTATATACAGAATTATGTTTTGGGAGAGATAACTCTTCAATGCCCACCCAATCTTCAATGGATCTCATGGTCCAATAAAGCTTGGGAATACTTTGGTATTCACCTAAAAAATAAAATAAAATATTATGCTTTCTTTGTTGATATTCATTTTATAAGAACTCAAAAATTAAATGTACAACATTTGAGTAATTTCATAATATAATGTAACTTCCTGAGAAGTGTTTTAGGGCCAATGAGTGAGCAAATGAGGTAAAAAATGCTCTGGAAATAACCCATTTTACTTGTGGTCGTATTCGATTTAATATTATTCGAAAAAATATTTTAGATACATGCAAATTTTAATTTAACAAAAAAGTGTGTGCGGCCATTATTTAACAATCATCAAGACAATGATTAATACTCCCTCCGTTTTTTAAAGATAGCTACTGACCAACCCAGCACGCAGTCCAATGCACAATTTAAACCATTAATAACTCAAATTCGGTAGAAGTAAAAATTCTAAAACTTCGGTATTTAAAAACTACAAGATGAGACGAATCTAACAAGATCTCACTTGGCTATATTTTAACTTGTATATCTATGATAAAACTTCAAATTAAAGTGTTTTGGTGAATAGTGTCAATTTTACCAATGTAGCTATCTTTTCTAAACGGAGGGAGTATAATTATTGTGTATAGTAAAAATAATTGGATTTTTCTCACTTGAGGACACGCAATGATGCATGTAAGGAATATAAACTAGTGCAAACATCTATGAATTACGACACATGGTTTGTCTCATAATTTTATTTCGATTAACAAATTTGGACAGAATGCATACATATATATATCAGCAAAGAGCTTCTCCAACTGATACCCAAAATTAAAAATACAGTAGAGAAAATGGTCCAACCGATACCAATACCCAAACGCAAAATGCATTTTCGATGGAGGAGAAATGTGTTTCACTATTCACAACCGCAAATGCTTTTCCAAGAGAAATAAAGTGTATAAAGTGGTAGAAAAATGAATATTCTATGAAATAATTTTTTGGGTTTGAGTTTAGTATTTTCGGTTATAGATAAAATACTGTTTGATGTGACATTTACTGTATTTTGAGTTTGAGTTTGGTGTTTTCGGTTGGAGATGGTCTAAGGATATTAATTACGAGTTCTTGTCAACGCAATACAAACTTATATTCAAGTCAAATTCAAATTATGAAGGGCGGGTTCATAAAAAAAAAAAAAATTATGAAGGCCGTGTTTCGGAAATAATTACTCCCTTCGTCCGGTTAACTTGAATTTAAAATATTAACATTTAAAGAGAGTAGGGATGAATCATTATCATAATCATAAATTTTTTTTCTTATTTCTTTTTCTATCATATCCTTACCAAAATACGACATACGGTGTGGCAAAAAACTATAACTCCGTCCGTCTTGATAATACTGTTCCATAACTTTTGGGTATTTTAGGTAGAATGAGTTATTTTATTAAAGTAGAGTAATTAGTTCATGTGATGTTTTATTTGATGTTGATGAAATACAAAATTTTTAAAAAGAAAAATGTGACAATTGTAGTAAGACAAATAAAAAAGACAAGTGGGATGAATTTATTAAGACGGAAGGAGTAATATGGAATGTTTTAAAGATTATTATCGGTGTCTATATCTGACATGTAAATTTATGAAAATTTTGAAGATATTTAAAATATCTGGGAAATTTTCGAAAATATTTGAATTTTTTTAAGAAATCATAGAAATTAGTATTTAAAACCATATCAGTTTATAGGAGGATGAAAATAAAGATCTTCCATTTAGGATGATGAAAATAAAGATCTTCCTGTCGGCGGACTTGATGGGCACTTGGTTTCTACGTGATTGATTAGTTGTATTTCCTTTTCCTCCCCCCCTTCTGTTTTTTATTTTCTTCTTTGCCGACGTTCTGCGCAACGTCACTAGTTATCCAAAAAAAAAAAAAGATCTTCCAAATTTATTCCTCTCTCTTACTTTATGAATTAGTAATATACTTACAATACTTATTCTATGATATACTATGTAGATAATATTGTTGATTTCATACACCATATTAATTGAGAATATTTTGATTTAAAATTAATGAAACAAATCAATTAGATGACATAATCAATATGTATTGAAATACTTATAAATTTTAATTTTTTAAAAAAAATTAAAAAAAAATAAAATTTCAGTCTAGCTAGTTTTGGAAATTTCAGTCAAAATTCGAGAAATATCGAGTTTCGAATGAAATTTTAATGGAAATTTTGCAAAAACATATTGTAGGTGAAATTTCGCTTCAAAGTATTTCGAAACCCAAAATTTTGGAATTTCGGTGGATATTAAAAACATTAATAGTAATATCTAAACTTGTTTGGAATTTGGTGTGCTTGCATGTGGCTGGTTTTGAGGTTTGTTTCACGAACTGTTGCCTGGCTCCAGTGAAAGGTTTTTATTAAGATTTGTGTTTCATTATTTTCCCTGCGGTGAGTGCTTTATTGTTTGTACTTGTATTGCATGCATGTATTCAGTCGGGTTACGGTATAAATTAGGGGGAGTATGCACTCTACTCTAGAGTTATGAAATACTAATAGATACATGTGATGCGGGAAATATTTTTATACACACTACAAAAATCACAAGGGTCATCTTGCCATGGTCTTCTCCCATCATGAGTTGTAGGTAGGAATGATCGAGTATCGAGCATCGAGTCTGAACAATAATAAAAAATTTGAATTTAAATTAGTAGTTTTACTTATCATGCTGTAAAATATAAGTTTGTTAGACATGATAAAACTTAAATTGTATCTAATAATTTTTACATTTTTATATTTTTAAAATTTAATTGTCTAATCGAGTATCGAGTCGAGTTTTCCTCACCCATAGTTGTAGGTACATAATTTGTAAGATAACAACTTCCACATGTATGTGTACATTTTTTATTCTGATTTTTTTTTTAAAAAAAAAAAGAAAAGAAAAAAAACTTAAACATGTACTAGTATTTAGGGGTGATAACGAGTCGAGTCGAGCTCGAATAGTGGGTACTCGAGCTTGACTTGATGGCATTTTTGAGCTACTCGAGTTCGAGTTCGAGCTCGAGTAGCTCGATTATTTTTTTAAAATTTTTTTTCCTTCTCTAGCTTATCGAGTATTTTTTTAATTTTTTTATTTTTCTTTTAAATTTTACAAAAAAAATTTTTAAAAAAAAAAGAAGAAAATGGGTGAGTACTAGATACTCGACTTGATACTCGACTTGACTCGAGTACTCGACTCGAGTTCGAGTATCATATACACGGACTCGAGCTCGAGCTCGATACTCGAGTGCGATACTCGACTACTCGACTCGACTCGAATTTTTTGAGTACGAGTCGAGTTTTTTCCGAGCCGAGTCCCGAGTCGAGTTTAAGTATCACTACTCGTAATCACCCCTACTAGTATTTCTAGCCCCCACCCTCATATCTAATTTATTTTGTTCCATTCTAGTAAATTATGTTTTTAACGATATAAATAAATAATAACAAGTACTATAAGGAGAAATATTTTTGGCGGTCTTATCGCTTATTACAGTAAAATATTCCTTGGGTCAGTTGAGGTGTGTAAGAATTCCCATCCTATATATAAAGACATGTCTTAGGGCATCTCCAATGCCAACACCAAACTCAAACCCATTTTACAGTAAATGTCACATCAAACAGTAATTCATCTCCAACCATTTACACTAATCTCAAACTTAAAAGAATATTCTCTATATATTCTTTTCCATACAAACTTATTTATCTTTTCAATCATACCCTTCATTTCTTATAAATTATACATTAACCCCACATAAATTCAATACAAATTCATCTACGTATTTCAATAATGTTGGATGATCCGATGTTGATTTAGATGACTATTAACTTAATTTTCCATTTGCGTAATTATTTAGTTGTTTAATATTGTACATTTTTTAAAGTATTTGAGATGTGTTATGTTTAATTATATTTTCATATGCTAATGTAATTTTTTTATTGATTGCTAAGATTGTACCAAAACTTTAAAAATTTAGTTATCTTTATGTTTAAAATTTATTTTATAAAGAAACCTTAAATTTCTAATCTAATTAAATATAAAATTAATTTAATAAAAAATTATATGAAGTATAAAATTATCAAGCATAATACAAAATTAGATCAATATTCAACTTGCAACAATTGGAGGGATGAAATTGCAATTAATTTAATTGCAAAAAGTGATATAGGTTTATGAATAGTAAATACTCAAATTTGAGTATTTACTATTCATAAAACTCAAAAAACTTAAAATAGGTTTGGTTTTAGGGTATTGTTGGAGAGAAGATGCCACCCCATTTTGGATTTTAGGGGACCATTGGAGATGGTCTTAGCCCTAATTAGGTCATGTTTGTTGTGCTAATTCCTTTATTGGTATTTGGTGGTGGTGGTTGGAATATTTGAGAAAATGTCCCTTCTCCATTTCACCAGTTAACAATTTCCTTTTGCCTAACCACTTGTAAATATTTAATTATTATTACAAAAAAAGATTAATAGTGTGCACAATTAACCAGCAATACTGTTTGTGATTTGTTTTATGTAAATTATCATTATCTATTAAAGTATGAGAAATTTATTTATCAAATATTCAAAGGACGCAGTGTTAAGTACAGAGATGTGTTCTTAGTTTATATCCCAAATTAATATCTCAATGTACTGATGGACACCAAATGTGTAAATATTTCTAAAGTATAATTTTATATATTTATAAAATTTGGACTCGAATTAAATATATATATATATATATATATTCTTTACAATATTAAACATCTCTATAATTCAATTTGACTGTTGACTGCAGTAAATTAAATTAATTTGCTTGTAAGTGGCATTTTTAACCTGTATATTCAATCAAATTAATTACTTTATTGTTTTAGGAGAAACAATACTTCAATTTTTTACTTGATCATCGGGATTAGTTTTAGGCTCAATATAATCTGATAATATATCCGGTATATGCCAAGAAAAATAATTACTTCATGATTGACATTTGGATTACAGGAAGATACTTCATAAAATGGATTACTTTGAAATTAGTCACTTCAAATAATTTTAATTTTTTCTATAACAAATATTTTTCTTTTCTAATTGCATTAGGCGATAAAAAATAGACTATTCTCATCCGTACTTTTAACACTTCATTTTCTAATGATTTTGTCTGGCCGATTAAGATGTAATTATTATGATGTAAACATCATATAAAGATGTTTAATCTAATGGATTCAAGTACAATATTCAATAATCACTTTTTTCCTTTTTATTTTTTGCATTTTCTTTTATTTTATTGTTTTGCATCATTAACTCGGACAAAAACACATATGTGACACAATATAAAATTAACAATCCCCACATAAAATGTCCTCCTTATTTGACAATTTCTGACACACTGTTTTCTTATTGGGAATTAAAATGATGACACAAAACTAAAAATATCCAAAATTATATATAATCTGGGGAATTATTGCAGCAATTATAAGTACTAGTACAGTATATCATACTAGTAATTACAGTACTTATTAGGAATAGTTTGAATTTTTTTTGGTGAAAAGGAATAGTTTGAATTTGACAAGGAACAAAAGGGAAAAGAATTATATACTTCAAAATAAATGGCTTTCAAATATCAATTCAAGTAAGTCTTTATTCTTTCTTCAATGTTGACCAAAGAAAGACAAATCCTTTTTGATTCTTTGTAAGGATTTTTTCTTTTTTTTTTAAAAAAAAAAATTTAGGAGCCATTAAAGGCCTTAGAAAGGGATGGTGGAAGCTCATGTCACACAAATTACGAAGGGAACAAAGGACATGGATAAGAAATTGAGTAGGGATTTGAACCCCCAATCTATAGGTTGAGAGTCGGGGACTTACCACTAGGATAAATCCCCAACCCAGTAAAGATGGTTTTGCTCCATTTTATTACATTTTATTGTCTTATTTTAGAAAATCACCATCCTGTCAATTTTGACTATTTTCACACTATAATGCATGTTTTATTCCCCTTTTATTTATAAAAATTAAACAAGTTAAAATTGATATTAATATTTTTGTAATATAATCTGCTATTGAAATCTGGCTGCTGTAATTGTATTTATAAATTTTTAAATGCGATTTATTCAAACAAAACCACCGCCATTGAATATTTATTTATTTCTATTTTCTGAAATGGACGATTCAAATGAATCACAGAAAAAAGAAAAAAAAAAACTTTGAATATGTTTTGGGTAATAAAACAACTTTGAATTTGAATTTAAACTTGAAAAGAGATATTGATTACTGTTTTAAACAAAGAGATAATTTATACCAACAATTGACTTGAGTGGATTGGAGCTCTAGTCGCTTAAATAATGTATCGGGTTCGAGTCTTGTGTATGCAAACCTACTTTAGGAGAGACGTCCTTCATTGTCCATGCAGATTGTCGATGGATTAGTTTTGGGTCCATTGTACCATGAAAATACTCGATTTCACAAAAAAAAGAGAGAGAAATTATTGATCTTTTCGAAATATTAAAGCAAATGCCTCTAAAATGTGCCAATTTTACCTTTTTCCTACATTTTTTTTTTCGTTTGCAAATGCTAAAAGGTGTAAGTAGGGTTGAAAGTGGTACGATAAATATCCAACCGATCCGATGTTGTATCCGATTATATTCGAATCCGAATCCGTATTTTAATATCCGCATTCGTATTCGCATCCGAAAATATCTGACCGTATCCAAAAATATCCGACCGTCTCCAAAAATTGATAAGATATTATGCGGATTTTAAATATGAATATCCGATATATTAATATATTATTATTTATTAATTAAAAATTATCAAAAATTATAAAAAAATATTAAATTATCTGATAATTTTTATAAAAATAAAAATTTTCAAATTTTCAAAAAAATTATAAAAATTATCCAATAATCTGTATTCGATTGAATCCGTATCCGTCATATATTCGTCCTGTATCTGTATATCCGAAACCGAATTCGTATCCGGCCCATTCATTTTTGATTCCGAATTTGAAAAAAATATGGATAATATCCGTATCCGACACTATCCGACCGTATTCGTACCATTTTCATCCCTAATGTTAGGTATATTTTCCTTGATAATTTGTTCATATTAGTATTTCATTAAAAAAAAATCAGTTATTATAGAGATGCACTTTAAAAGGGTGATTTGCATAGTTATGGCAATGTGATTTACAAAAATATAGGTATTAAATATTAATGAATGAATGGAGAAACGATGTAGTATTTGAAAGGATTTGATGTGAAGGAAATTGTACTACTCCCTCCGTCCCGCGAATTGTGGCTCGTTTCTTTTGGGCACGGTAATTTATGTGGTGGGATGTGGTGAGGTTTAGTGGTTAAAGTGATGTGAGTATTTGTGTTTAAAATTTTAATGAATTTTGACTTTCTTTATTGTTTAACTTTAACAAAATATTATTGTAATGATTTAATTAGAGAAAAATATTCAAATGTGGTCTTGTTAGAATCGTCTAGACGTCTAGATTTAGGATATATATTTTATATAATTTTTATTTGTACCAATTTTAAAATATGAAGAATTAAAGGAATGGAAGGGACTTTGTGTAGAAAAATAAAAGTGTATTGGGAGTTGTGCAGAATAATACTATAAGTGATTACTTTTAATGAGATTTAGAAACCATTAAGATTCTAATCATATTTATATTAATTAAATTTATCTAAAAAGGGAAAGTGGCCACAATTCGTGGGACAGCCCAAAGAGGAATACGAGCCACAATTCGTGGGACGGAGGGAGTACAACATTTCTTTTGTATTTTATATAAATATTTTTCGACCTTTTTTTTTTCCAACGTGCTATCAATTTATTTTAGTTTTTTAGGGTTGGGGACTTACCCTAGTGGTCCAGTCCCCTGCTCCCAACCAATAGGTTGGGGGTTCGATCCCTACCCGGCCACCTATCCCTCCCCTTTGTCCCCCTTTGTAATTTGTGTGGCTTGAGCTCCCATACACCTTTGCCGACACATGAGTGTCAATGTTTACTAAAAAAAAAAATTATTTTAGTTTTTAATCTTGAGGCCAATGTGACTGAGGATACCCGGTATACACAAAAAAAAAATTATTTTAATTATATATATATATACTATATTTCATCGTGCCACACTAATTTTTAATATCCACAATAGCATTCAAGTTTAGAAGAAAATCAAGTTGCAGGTTTTCTGGCTAGAAAGGCACTATAAAAATGATTTTCTCGCATGGTAGATTTTTTTTTACCTTCAACAAAAGAAAACAATGAAAATTTTATTTTAAGTATTTCATTAATTTTTAAAAATATTTATGAAATATTATATACAACATATATTTGTGAACCCAGAAAAACAAAGATTTCAATTTACAATTGAAAATCGATGAATATTTGGTTTAGTGGTCAAGTCCCGATTTCCAACCTTATAGTTAAGGGTTCGATTTCTCATATGTCGTCCATTGTACATTTGTAATTTGTATGATTTGAGCTGAATGTACACTAAAAAAATTACAAATGAAAATGGCATACTATAAAAATCGGTTTGTATATACTTAGACATGATCTAATTTCCAAAATAATACTACTACCATAAATATATACTCCATTAGTCCATCCAATTTCCAAAAGCAAAAATGCTTATCCATCCCAAGAGTCGATTTTTATGAAGCATTAATCAAACCCAGATGTCATTAACAAGGGCAAAACGTATCTTCTGCATTTATTGCATCTACAGGAGCATCCATTGTGCATAATTTTCTCATTTTCACCACATATTTCCTCCATAAAAGAAGAATCTTGAATTTGATTTTGCTCTGTCTTCCCTCAGACAAATTGGGGACAGTTAAAAAATTGTGGGCATATCATATTTACACATAATTTATACAGAGTACTGTTTAGTACACGCACACACAGCGAAAACGGAGAGGAGGACGTCGAAATCCCTTTCTCGGGCCACCCATTCACGAAAATCAAGGAATTTCTATATTCCAAATTTCTTTTATATTAGTAATTTCCATTTTTTTAAAAAATACTGTTTTCCCTTTGTAGTTTTTTGGGGAACCCTTAAATTTGCGATATGTAAAATTCTTTTGATGGTCAGTTGTGTTCTTTGCTTCCTCTTCTGAGAGCCAAACCCCTCGTCCATCTCTATGCTTCAATTCGATTTCACAAAGCTGAGCCAAACCCATGTGAGGAAACCCTAGTCCCTTCTCTGAATTTTTCATCCACGTTTCGTTTTACGATGTTGGTTTTTCTGTATATGTTAGTTAATTTTGCGTGAGGGATTGTAATGTGGTAATTTGAGTGGAATAGTGGGTATTGGAAATGGGTTTTCAATTTCAAAAATATGTGGGTGCTCTTGATGTTTTGAGATTGGAATTGAGATATAACTTTTTTAAGTACAGATGTTTATGCGTTAAAACTTTGATAGCAATATTTTAATCGCGGGAAGTTATTGAAAGTTTGAAACCAGGTTCAATGGTTGTGGATTGGGATCCATGTTAGATCTCTAATTGTTTATTATTTGGGGTTAGTTTTGACCTGTACTAGTATTTGTTTATTGTTCTTGCTGGACTGGTGATGCTATTTGTTTAGTTTATTTCTAGTTTTGCTGAAGCATTGGTTTTGCTGCTCGTGGTGTGGTTTGAGTCAATTATTGTTTTTATGTTTTATACTATATGCTTAATTGTGGTTTCTTGGTTGTTTTTAAAGGATTTGTGTTGGAAGGGGCTGAGCGCATTGTGTAGGGCTGAAAGAGGAGGTTTCATGCAGAGGGGTTTGTGTGTTTTTATGGATTGAAACTCGAGGAGCAATGGATAGCTTCTGTGATGATGACGAAGAATTCGAGTTTTTCGATGCCCTGGAGGAACTTGATCAGGAACGTGTGGTGGATTGTGGATTGAATTGTAGCAAGAATTGGGAATATGATGTATGGGTTAGGTCACCTCAGAGTGTTGGAGAGCGCCGGACGAAGTTTATTGGGTTGATGGGATTATGCAAGCCCGATTTGGGGGAGAAAATTGGCAAGAAATGTGATGGATGTAAGGATGGCATTTCGGAAGGAGATTTTGGCAGGGTTGTGGAGTTCCCCTGTAGTAGCTTGTCGATTTCAAGTTCAAATACAGAAGAAGATCGAGTTTGTTCCCGTAAAGTTAGTTTCAGTGAGGTTAGAAATATTGTGGATGCTGATTGTAGAAGTGTTGAGAATCAGAACCTCGGAAAAGTTCAAACCGTTAGGCTTCGCAATTTGCTGTCTCTGGAAAAATCCGGTAACGCATCAAACGCGTCGCCCTCTTCTAAGCAAGTTGAGCAGAGGACAGTCAAGGATGATTGCAGTACTCCGCATAAACATAAGGATAGTTGGTGGCATAAATGGCACTCAATGGCCTGTATCGCTCGTAGGAATGCACGCGGTGACAGCATGGTAATAAACTGTTTAGGCCGTGCTCCTGCGGCTAAGATGAAGAGAGTCAAGGTTAGGCACTGCCAGAAAAAGTTGAAGGAGCTCTCAGCACTTTTCACAGGGCAGAGTATCCAAGCCCATGAGGGGTCCATTTTAGCAATGAAATTTAGCCCGGACGGCCAGTACCTGGCCAGTGCAGGCGAGGATAGAGTCGTGAAGGTTTGGAAAGTGGTGGAAGATGAGAGGTTGGATACAGCAGAAATTGCGGATGCTGATCCATCAAGTGTGTGCTTCACAATGAACCATCTCTCTGAATTGAAGCCCCTCATGGCGGAGAAAGATAAGGCCAATAAGCCATTGAATCTTCGGAGAAGTTCGGATTCAGCCTGCATCATCTTCCCTCCAAAAGTGTTCCGCATTTTAGAGAATCCGTTGCATGTCTTCCAAGGGCACACTGCAGAAATCTTGGATTTGTCGTGGTCAAAGGATAATGTATGTTTTTGCTTTTGTATCTGGTTTTATGGAGTTTCTTGGATCAATTGATTTAACTGAATTTTTTTTTCTTTTCTGATTGGTTGTTGCAGCGTTTGTTGTCATCATCGGTCGATAAAACTGTGCGGTTGTGGAGGGTTGGGGTCGATCTATGCCTCAGGGTCTTCCACCATCCTGATTATGGTAAGTAAGCTTTAGACATTCTTATCGCGATAATAGATAATGTGGGATGAGCAAAGGTTGATAGCAATGGTTTCTAAAGGGTATCTTAATTCTTTGCAGTGACGTGTATTCAGTTTAACCCAGTGTTTGATGATTACTTCATCAGTGGTTCAATAGATGGGAAGGTTCGAATTTGGACAATCAGTGGCAGTAAAGTTGTTCAATGGGCTGAAATGCGGGAGATAATCACTGCTGTCTCTTATCGACCTGATGGGAAGGTTAGCAATATCATCTTTTTTGCTGATATTTTTCGCGTTCCTTTAAATCTTATAAGCCCATTCTTAATGATTTCGTTGGCGTGTAGGGTGGGATTGTTGGCTCTATTACAGGCATCTGTCGTTTTTTTAACATATCAGGTAGTTTAAGGTTTTGTTACTCGGTTGTTGTTTAGTGAATTTTCGCGAGGAACTATGGAATTGATTGGTTTCGTTGCTTGTGTCAGATAATAACTTGGAGTTTAACACGGATATGATCGTAACTAGCAAAAAGTCATCGCCCAAAAGGATAACTGGATTTCAGGTTATTCTTTGGTTGCTGTACGGTGTCTCCTTTTTGTAGTCGTTCCATATCCAAAAATGTGCTGAAATTGTTTCCTGGTCTTCATATGAATGCAGTTTTTCCCACAAGACCCAAACAAGGTTTTGGTTTCTTCTGCAGATTCACACTTGAGAATTTTGGATGGGTTGAATGTGATTGAAAAGTACAAAGGTGAGGAGTTCGTCTGCAGATTCCCAATACTCTGCTGCTTTGATTGATTGTTTTTTTTTTTTTGGTATACGCAGTTGTAAATTTGATTTTGCGCGCAGGCCTGAGGAGTTCCGGTAACTACATGTTGGCGACGCTCACTTCAGATGGGAAGCATATCGTCTCAGCATCAGATGATTCAAACGTCTACCTATGGAACCACAATCTTGGGGTGGATCCATCATTTTCACATATGAAGATGAACAAGTCGTTTGAGTGTTTCCCCTCGGATTCCTCTGTCGCTATCCCATGGACAGGGTTGAAATTGGGCGCTCCTGGCGAGTCGTGTCTGAGGTCATTACCCTTTTGGTCATCCTCTTGCTTCTCGTTAACACACGAGTACCTCTTGGACACGGTGTCCAAAGGGTCCGCGACATGGCCTGAGGAGAAGCTCCCGTTGGCAACACCATTGAGCAAATCCCAGTATAAGCTTTTCAAAATGTCGTACAACAGCTCATCGAATGCTCATGCTTGGGGCCTGGTGATCGTCGCTGCTGGCTGGGATGGGCGCATCAGGTCATTCCAGAATTACGGGCTGCCTATGCCCGTCTGAGCCAGGGCGAACCCTGATGTTAGGATTGACTGACATTCAAAGACGCGCAGCAAAACATCTTTTCTGCGAAAATGAGCCGTGGATTCACACTTGATCACAGCACATTGACATGTTCCGTACAGCTGGTTTTGCTGCCCGCAGCTAGTTTTCGATGATTTGCAACGTGGCCAGGACCCCGTTGGAAAGACGTATTATTGGCAATTGGGAGCTGACAGTCACGGTGGTGGCAGCAGCAATCGCCAATTTGCACGCGGTGGGCGATCATCATTATTTGGTCGTCGTGTGTGCTGTATGTCCCTGATGGCTGGCTGGGCCATGGCGCGAAATCGGGTTGAATCTAGAAGGGGGGCTATCCCATCGTCCCCGTGGCGCCGGGGGTTGTGGATATGGACGATGGTGGTGGGGCTAAGGTGAATCATGGCCAGGCAATCCCCCTCCCCCATGGTGGGGCTGTGGGAAAAAAAAAGGTTGTGGGGAATGCTTATGTCTGAATGATTGAATGATTGGTGTTGCTTGTCTGCCATTCTCAACTCATGATCGGATCGGGTCGGGTCGGTCCGATCGGATTCTTCCAGCCGGGTTTGTTGGAGGGAACTGGTACAGTGCAGACTTCGACTGTTGATGTAAAGGGCTGAGTAAGGGTTATAAGAGGTCGTAGATAATCGGGAAATAAGCAATTTTGTTTTTATTTTTTGAGATGAGATGTAAATAATTTATGTACATGTTTAGATTCGTGCAGGGTATTATTATTATTATTTTGAAAAAATCAATAGTATAATTTTTGGCATCGTGGTGCTATGTTGGAGAATGACCCGTGCTATTTGCACTAGCTAGCATCATCCCATCTCAATTTTACTGTACTCAAAATTCCCCTTGTTTAAAAAAAAAAAAAAAATTCACATGCTTTCTTACAATACTATATACACTCCAAAGCCTTAACTCTTCCAAAATTGTGTGCGGCCAAGGCGCGCCAAATGCACGCCGGCGCCGAATGCTTCTCACATTGCGGTGCGCGGCCACGGCGCCGAACAAGTTCGGAACATTTTTTTTCATTTTTCTTTTAAATATTAGCTACTATTTTTTTTTTCTTTTTAAACACATAATTCCCTTCATTTTCGATGAAATGGAGCACTCTACCACGCATAAAGAATCCTGTTGACAATAAGTTGAACACAGACATCATTGATTACGCGGATATATTCACAACAAATGCTTGTAGAACCCTGTTGGGTATATATACGCAACATACAAAACATCCAAAACATGCATACTAGGATTTTGTGGTGGCAGCTTGGCACCGAGAAGAAAACATTATAGTACTCAAATTCGATGAGATATTTGATATGAGGTAAAAGAAATACCAACACCTTTCAAGTATGAATATCATGTAAAAGAAATACAAGATTACTCAGTTAATTTCTTCCCTCTAAGATAGCTTGCTCCTATGAAACTTGCTGCATCAGAGAAAGAGCAGATTCATGTACAATAATTGCAAGTACAAAACAAATCAACTTTAGAGCATTTCTAACCAGCTAGCATCCAAGATTCAAACTGTAGGGAACCATTAAAGCTATTTTTGTCATTGCTTATTTCCCAGAATGAAAAACGAACATAATCCCTAATCAAGCAAATGCACAAATGAGTGTCGTAGTTTGGAGACCAGCAAGAGTGAAAAAGAAGAATGTCATGGGACGGGATGGAGATTGGGAGTAAATAAATACAAAAAAATTAGAAAATGTCATGTACAAACATATTTCAAAATTTTCAGACATATACAATTTTAATGTTTTTCTTAAATGGGACACAACTTGAAAGAAAACTGGACAAAGTAATGGAAAGGAACAATTAGCCAAAGTCCTAATGTAAACTGATAATGTCAGGCTTGTTCTAGAAAATACTGATCTCGCTGTGCAGATATTTCTAATCTCGGGAGCACTGTGCTCTTTGCCATTGGGATTGAAACATGGTGCTGCACATTACAAATTGCATCAAAGTTATAAGCACAAAACTTCTATCTCTCCAATGAAAAGATCTCATACCATATTGATAACAGCATTAAAATAAAGTATGCAAAGCAGCATGGCCAGAAACTTACTTGGTAATAAGGAGACATTAGGAAATAAAAGTTGGGGATTTTAAAGACACTGTGTATTTCATATGAATCATTGACATGGAGATAGAAGGTATGCCTTTTAAAAGAAGGTTAAGAAGGTCAAGCAACAGTTTCAAAATTAAGACGACATTAATGAAGATATGCAGCCATAAGCATGTCATTACAGTGAAAACCTGAAGAAATTTAAAAAAAAAAAGAAAAAGAAAAAAAAAGCAAAAACTAGTACTACTTCGTACTATATAAGTGTTTGACTATTAGACAGAATATTGTTTACAAAAGGGTATAGTTCTAAAGGGTGGCTTTTCCATCTTCATTTGGTTCCAAAAGAAACATCATCATATCATCTAAATGACTCTTTCTACTAATGCTTCTAAATATTGGATCTTAATAATATAACTAATTGAAAAATCAACAGCAAAAATAAACAGGTAATTCACATTCATCAATAAAAAAAAGGGAAGGGGGTGTCAAGTTAAATAAAAATTAGGAATTAGGAACACCTCATATTGGTTAAGTTAAACAAAATGCACTCCACATAAAACTAAATATACTTCAATGCTAGCAGAAGAGCCTAGAAATGTGCTAATCAGATCAATAAGCACCGAATAGAAAATGTGAACTCGAGACATCAGTAATACTCCAAAACACAAAATCAGCAATCATGCATACATATGCAAAACCAAGAGATCAGCTTAATCAAACAAGAAGGAACATGAATCCTCAAAAGGAGGACATTGACACACATGGAAAAGCCTTTACTTCCACTGTATTAAACCATCTAAATACACACAAATGACAAAAGGCATTCACTACATTTGCAGACATTTTATATCAAATACTAAAACCTTTATATGGGAATTTCCATCAAACTGTAAGAGCAAGTACATTGTTGGAATCATTCGCAGAAAAATCCAAGATTAAGCCACACAATATTTAGCATCAAGAAGAACAAATGAAAATAACAAAAGAGAACAACCAATTTTGTGACGAGAATCTTGGGAGACAAATTAAATGACAACTACCACCATTAACTGATATGATCAATAGAGAGCATCCATAAATCTCCAATATTGCAAATATTTGAAAGTACAAGGGAAAATCACCCAGCAACTGAATGGGAAATTATTGGCGTCGCCTGCAAATTCCATGAGAAACCATTCTGCCAAACGCAAGGAACAAAAACTACTTTCAAGAATTCCTAGTTCTGTTATTATAAATAGGTGAGCCAAAGAGAGAACATAAAACAAAAGTGAGCAAAAAGAAGTGATATAAAAACAAAAAATTCGAAATCCATTCAAGGTATAAGAAGAGCGGGGCATTGAGTTTTTCCCAAATAAAAAAGGAAACAACACAAAAAATAAAATAGGAAAAACCTTTTTTCAACAATATGAAGAACAAAGCAAAAGACCAGCAGACAATGTAGAGCACATGGTAGGAGATGATTTAGATTTATAGTAAAAAAATTTATTTTCAGCATTACATATAATATTAATTAATTATAGGGGAATTACATCACGCCTCTCTCATTGAAGATTTCAAGAGAAATAATAAATACGATGGAGAATATGATGCAACTCAATTTATATTTCATGTGGTCCAAAATTCCAAATCTAACAAGGCATATGTTGAACATGATAGTATAATAATTTTGAATGGATATTCATTTGGTTTTGTTTTTTTTTAAAAAATAAATACAAAAGAAAACTCACATTAGTTTTTATCTAAATGTACAATTTGTGATGAGTTTATTACAAAAATTTAATTTTTTTTCCATTGACATGTTTAAACAGTAAGTTATATAGCATAAAGGTTGACAAAAAACTTTATTTCTATTTTTATTTCAGTTTTAATACAATTAGTTTTAGCTATCATTTATGATTCATAATAAAATAGTAGCTGAAATATATTTTTCATAGCTCAGACAAATTGATTGAGGTTACGGGAAAATTCATTCTATTTAGGCGAAGATGCTTGTGAGTGTGTACAGCACAATAATAACTTGGATTGTGGCACAGGCATGTTCAATATTGCACAAGATAACTATGTAAAGAAATGCTGAACAAGCTAAGTTCAGTTAGTGACCTAACCTGGAGTAGAACATAATTATATAAGCAGTGACAAAGCATAAAACCATAGCTAGCAAAATGGGAAAACAATTAACTTTATATCTAGCATAATTTATCATACGGAATGTGAATCCTTTGGGAAAACGCACCTTAAGCCAATACATCAGAATGTGATCGAGGAAATAGCATAATCCACAAGATATAGACAAGGCCTATGATTTGTGGTTGGCTAGCTGCGAAAAGCAAAGCAGTTGGCACTGGAACCAAAAATCATCATATAGGGATTCGCACAAAATCTATGCTCAAACAAAGAACTGAAATCTAAACACATATGTGTAAAGAAGCAAAACCATATAGAACAAACCCATATTACATTCACACAGGACTCACATTGTAATGAATCGGCATATAGGTTTCCAAATAAGAGGCAATTCACCTATAGTTGTTGGAATAAGAGCCAATTTGAATGGAAGAAAAGGCACATTCACCAGGACTGAATAAGGTTCCAGGATACAAAACAAAACCGAGACCGAAGACGAGGGAAATGCGAAGGCACATTTTGACAAACACCTTATGAGCATGAGCTATGCAACACAAAAGTTGCTTAACCAAGTCCTCTCACTTCTCTATTCTGGATAACAATGGCAAAAGGAAGATTGAGGCTTTCCCCACAGCAGCGAAGACTGACCAAAACCCAATTAATATCTCAAATATGGTAGAATTGCATAATCAGAAGACCAACAATCAAGTAACCCAGGACGAACCAGAACAGAGAAAAATTAACAAACCTTATTTAGGTGAATATGCAAAGAAAATTCTTTTACATAAACTCACTAATTCCTATACACAGTCAAAAGGTTGTAAACCAAAATAAACAATCAATGAATCATTAATTCCTTATGGAAAGTGAACGTTTTCAAACAATTTGTTGAAGCTAAAGGTGATGAAGGAGATGGCAAAGCAGCTGCTGATCGAGTGTGCAGAGAGCCAAAGGTGGCATTGGTTGATTTAGCCTTAATTAGCTTTTGGACCTTCTCTTGGGCCTTTCTGAATATTTGTAATTTTCTGTTTCTTTGGCCCAACCCCTTATGTAATTAGTCCATTGTATTTATTCTTTTTTCTTCCTTCTATGCTACCATTCCGACATTCCGTATCAATTTGATTGTACAATGAATATTGATTGATATTGCACAGGGTTCTCTACTTCTCTTAATATTCCCAAATTCATCACAAGTATACCCACATATGATATGCTGAGATTCTTAACATTTACCTTTAATTTAACTTTCTGCAGATCTGCAATTGAATCACCCAAATTGGTTTATTTATTGCTTTTTCTTCGATTAAGGGAAATTGTGTTTAAATCAACGAAGGAAAAAGAGGTAACATCAACAAAGGAAACTTGCTACACCAAAACCAGAACTATTTACTTCTCCCTTTCAATTTTATCAGTGTTCCAAGCAGGGGAATTTGACTGTGTAGATGGAACCCAAGTGTCTAGAATACTTCAACAAGGTTGTAACAGGTAATGCATCTGATAATTCAGCCTCACCAAGAAATTCACATAACACACAACACAATCAAGGAATTCCAGCACAATCAATCGACTTAACCAAAAAATAACTGCGTAGTTTAAGGGAAAACCATATCGACAACACGATTTGGTAACAATTGAGATCCATAGAAAACCATTTACAGAGCAGAAGAATTGCTACGACATTTAATTAACAAATAACCAAGAAAAGAACACAAAGCGTAGTCACATGCATACATTACATATTACTATTATATTTTGGTTTACAGAATCTCTCCACTTGTGTTTAGGAGTAGATGATGTTACGCTGAGATGCATTCAAATTCGTTGCTTCATAATATGGACTTCAATTACTAGCCTTCACCTTACATTGGCATCTATATACTGAGTATATGTTTTGGTTGAATGTTGATTCAGTCAGTGTTATTTCGGATACAAGAGTTTATTTTTGGTTATGAAGCTAGATTTTAACTAGAAATCGAAAGACAGTAATCTAGTGCGTCTCTTAAACCCTAATCATGAAGGGTTTGACTGAGATTGAAATTCATAGTTAATTTCATATCCTAGTATTTTTATATAATAAATACAAACTGATACATTGAATAATAGTGTAAAAAAACAGAAGAAAACAAATTATGAATTGACTGGAATAAATTGACAAATATACAGTAACTGGAAGGAAAACAAAAGCCATGACATGAATGAATGAACAATCATAATGAAGTTTGATAATATATAACACAAGTAGACAGTAGGCAGCAGCAGGCAGCTATCCGTATTATATAATGAAGTTTGATTACAGATGTCTCTGTAGAATGATGAGCAGTTTATCGTCATCCGCCCCGCGATTGGCAATGATATCGACATCTACGCCTTGTCGGATCCAAGACCGATTGGCCTTTTTAATGTCATTCCATGGCTTCCCAATCGCATAGCTGAATTGCGTTGCTCCATTGTGCAGCCTCTTCAATTCCGATGCATATCTCGTTTCGTCGCCATTCTGTTGATGCCTCACAATGATTTCGATGGGGATTTTCTTATTCAGTTCCACGATCTTGTAATACTCGTTGATGAAGAGGAATTTGAGAGGATGTATGAGGACGTTGCGGCAAGGTATCGAGAGCCGGTTTTGGTGGGTGTCCATATCTGTGGTTGTCAGAGTTCTCGTCATTAACAGAAAAGGTCCATCTCTCGGAGTAGGCGGCGGCGGTGGAGGAATCGGCGGTGGGGGTAAGGAGTGGTGTTGATTATTGATGTGAGCATCAGAGTAGGAGGATTGAATGTTGTTGTTGTTATTAAGATCAAAAGGAGTAATACCGGGATTGGTAGGAACAGCATTGCAGGAAAAAGCATGCCCACCACGGAGTGAGAATTTTAATATTAAAGGCGGCCTGGACGATGGCGGTGGTGGAGGAGGAGGTAAGGGGTCATCATGTTGATTATTGGGGGGTTCTTCTTCATCATCAGGCGGGGATTGAATGTTGTTGTTGTTGTTGTTGTTATTGTGAGGAGGAGGAGGAGGAGGAGTACTGGATGGGAAGAGACGGCGGCGATTATGGGAGCGGCGGGGACCCCCGAAATTGGTAGCGTTGCTGGAAAATGATGATGAGAATTTTCTTTTGGAGGGTTTTGTTGGTTGGGAATCGCCGTCGTCGTCGTCGACAGCATTTTGTTGTTGTTGGGATGAGCGGCGGCGTTTGATGGTTAGCCAGTCGGCGAGGACAGAGATGGCCACAGCTTCTTCATCCTTAGAAAAGCCGCAGAGGTAACGAACATCATCATCATCATCATCCATTTCTGCTGGTTGGGGGAGGGCATGAGGAGGAGGAGGAGGAGGAGGAGGAGGAGCATCATCATGATGATGATGATGATCAGCTACTGATGAAGAGGGGAATAAGAGATTTGCGCTGCTGCTGCTAGGGTTTCCCATGACGATTATGATGATGATCGGCAACGACGACAGACAGGATTGATCGATCAAATGGCCTTGAGGATGGATCTGCAAGCCTTGATCAGCAGCAAAGGTATATATATACAACAGTGGCGGAACCAGGATTTCAGTCCAGGGTGTGCGGAAGTTCAAATAAAATTAAAATATTATGTAACAATAATCAAACTACATTTTTTTTATCATTCAAATTCATCTTTTTCTTCCAATTCCTATAACCTTCATTTACAAATGTATCTCCACCACCTTGTCTCCCGTCTCTTTTTGAAAAGATAACAATACAAACAATAATCAACATCTTTTACTCACACTACATTCCAACCAAGGAAACTCATCATACCAATCCATATTAAATCGACGGGGTGTATTATAAATTATTTTATTGAGGAAAACTCTTTAGGCGTGATTGGCAGGGCCCCTTAACTAAATAAGTTCTATGGATAATTTCAATCTCTTTAGAGTTCTAGTAATATCATATAAATACAATCTTAAGCCCGGATCAACCTCAATTTCACAAGAACTAACGGCTACTTGTGGTTGAGAAGAAATACCTTGATTGTTTTCTTTTAAATTTTCTCAACATTGTTCACATCCAACTCAACTTCAATTGGGGGAGCCGATTGAGCAATTTGAGCAATTGAAAAACAAATGTTTTAGTTTAAAATCTAAAAGAAGAATGTACATAGTAACACAGAACCTAGCTAATTACTTCATTGCAAAAAATCATTTATTCCGACTGGATGGAGATACCATAACAAAGAAGGCTGCTTACTCCTCTATTACATTTTTCTATATTTCTTCCCAATACAATAAACTCAAAATTTAGCAGAGGAATCCAAGTCTCAACATATTAGCCAACAATCGACAGGATGAAGATGCTCAAGCCATTTGATGAGATGAACCCAGGAAACGAAGGCCAACTAAATTCTGGACTAAAAAATATCCCCAAATTCAGAATTTATAAGTTGATTTCCAAATCTTCTATTATTCACTTTATTAGTGAGAAGAAAGGTTTAGAATTGGGGAAGAAAACATAATATTCTTATATTATATATATATATATATATTTTTAAAAAAAATTAAAAAAAAAACTCAAAATTGAGGGTGGTCAACTGACCACCCTAGCGCCAAGGTGGTACCGCCACTGTATACACATAGGGTAATTAATTAGGGTTACGGACGGACACCAAAACATTATTTAATGAAGTTAAGTACTTTTAAATAAGGTAATTAACCCTAACAGATAGTATCTTATTTGATCAGATTTCATTTCAACAAATCACAAAACCTCCCAATTAAGTTCCGACCCGATGCCCCGGGGATTTAATTTAGGGTTATGTTACGGAATACTATTAAGCTAAGTGTACTACGGTTTGGTATCTACTGATATACTATCAATGATCATTAGGGTTTTAGTAGGGAGGAGTTGTTGAATCGAAGGTGTCGTCTAATAAGTAGTACTAGTAATTAAGAGCTGGCTCGCTGTGGCAAATGACGACTACTTGTAGTAGTTGAAACCATTATTGTTTTTGTTGTGTGGGAACTGGGAAATTACTCTACTCTACTCTGCAGATATCTAACTGTTGATGAGACGATGACAATGGCCTCATCGCCTCCTGAAATATGTCAATAATATATACCATTCCTGCCATATGATAGTCCAAAACCATTTAACTGCGCACCAATTAGATTAGATCATTATTATTCAATGACGACTAAAAGTAGTACTAACCTTGGTATGGCTTTCCGTTCTTCTCATCGATCAAGCTCTCTGAATTGAAGGATGATTAGTAGTGGTGGCATCATCAACAACTATACCCTGTGCATGTTCTGTGTGAAAATATTTTTAATTACCATTTCAGTCAACATCATGATGATGACTACAATAAATAAATCAAGGGAAATTGACCAATACACTTAACTATAAAAGACGAGATGAAAACAATAAAAATCCCAGAGCAATAAAGAGATATATCATCCGAGTTTCTAGCATCCCCAAACCATTTAATTAATTTGCTCATTAGATTTGATACAGTACTACTCATTAGCTAGATTTCCTCCAAGATACTCGAATTTGACATCACAAAGAATATCATAGATATCCTATGAAAAGAAATGGACATAATAATTTTACAAGTAGAAAAATACAGATGCATCAGGATATCACCCACGAAAGTGAAAATATAAACGAAAATAAATTAAAGTAACCAACTCAATTCCAATAATGGCGGGCGGATTTGAATGGTTTAATCCAAAACATGATGCGATCCGCCAAAAAGGAATTGCAAAAGAACGGAATGTATAGAAATTATGAGGAAATGAAGCAACGACAGGCTGCAGGCACCTCGATCATATGAATCGATCGGTAGGGGAAAGTGTGCGTTCTAGACGAGCTTCGCCGGCCAATTCGTTTTTGTGCTCGATGATCGAGTGGTTTCCTCGCAGTCGCTTCGCCATATGTGTCCAGATTTCCGATCGAGCGAGCGCCCTGGACATCATCAGCCAATAGTAACTAATTATTGCGACGCCGGCGGCCATAGTTTTAAGCAAAGAAATTAGAAGCAGCAGCAGTTTGGGCACCGGAGAACCGCCATGATCCATGAATAAGGTTGATTTTGGGCGATTGGAAGAAGTGCAAAGTTGCAGATTTAAGTCACGCGCGGCGGGAAATGAGAATGAAGATGAGAGAAATGAGAATGAAGATGCTATTTAAGTCACGCGCGGCGGGAAGGCATGCAACCGTACTCTACTTTACTTTGCCCTCTCAATTATTTACTGATGTAGTACTACTATTAACCTTCACATTATAGGGTCTGTTCTGCACGCAGAGCTGTAGCTGTGAGTTGTAGCTGCGAGCTGGAGCTGTAGGGAGCTGTGGGAGTTGTAGCTGTCAGTTTTATTTAAGTGTTCTGTACAACTAGCTGTAGCTGTCAAAAAATATATGAAATGACATAGAAGGACAAACATTTATGTAGACTATTGGGTAGTGGGTTGGTTATTGGGATAAATTGTAATTGCTCAATAATAAGCTAGGATCTTATTTTTTAAAGCTACTACAGGTAGCTTCTAAAAAGAAGCTTCCAAAAGCTCCCATAAGCTCCTAAAAGCTAGTGTACAGAACGGGGCTTTTGTTTTAAAATAAAAGCTAAAGCTATCAAAATCTCTCAAAAGCTCCCAAAAGCTGCGTGCAGAACAGACCCATAATGTAAGTAGTAACATACATGAGGTGAATCAACCTGGGTGAATGTACCAACTAATAAACTACAGTTAATTTGGCATGGTAATTAGAATTGTTAAGAATGGGTTTGAATTCAAAATAATCGATATTCGCACGCAGCCAGTCAAATTTGAGTACAATATTGATGTTCATTTACTCATCATGGTAGCTCGAATTTGTAAGTACATCTGCGGAATACTCAAATAGTCCTATAAGTTTCACTATTATCCAATTTGGTTCATAAAGTATTTGATTATCTCAAATGATCCTATAATTTTTATATTTTAGCCGAAATAGTCCCAAATGCATTTAATATTCAATTTTAGACCCCTAAACATTTAATTTATTCACTTTTACCCACAAAAAAATTGTATTTTTTTGCAATTTAGTCCTTATTACATATTTCTATTATTAAAAATGGGAACTAAATTACAAATTTTAGATTTTTTTGGGAGTAAAAGTGAATATAATATAAAAGTTTAGGGACCTAAAATTAAAAATTAAATGTATTTAGGACTATTTTGGCTAAAATATGAAAGTTATAGGACCATTTGAGATAATCAAATACTTTATGGACCAAATTGGATAATAGTAAAACTTATAGGACAATTTTGGGTATTTATTCCGTATATTTGCCCTATACGAATATATATTTAGATATATTATAGAAACTAATTGAATGAAAATTATTTTGGGTTATATGATGCACTAAGAAAAAAATTGGTGTTAGTTAATGCCATATAAATTATAACGGTGAGATAAGGAACAATAAAGATTCCAACCCATATCAGACACTACAAGAAAAATCTTAATGATATTGATGTGACCCAACATTGAAGTCTAATTCGTCTTCAATGATAATAGCGATTTAGTGGAATCAAATAAAGAAAGATGTCATGTGTAAGTGAGTAAGAATATATAATGTAACCCTTTCATTCATATACCTAAGTACCCATCCATTCAAAACATCAATGCAATAAACATTTTTACTTTGTTTGTTTTCCATGAGTGATGCAATTATTTTCCTTTGACAATTTCATGTGATCAGTTATAACCATACGTGTTGAACAATAACTTGATTATTTTTTACTTCTTAATGTGTTGAACAACAACCGTATTTTCCCACAATTGTTGGTATTATTTCTCTATTACATTTGTGTTTTCGTTACCATTTGACTTGTATTTTATTGGTCATTCTGTGATGTAAATGCCCGTAAAGTGTAAATATGATGTGCACATCTTTTGTTCGTGAACCACGTCATCTGAAACCGATCATTTCATTGCATTCAAAATGATATCATATATCGAAACCATCCTCATACAGGATAGATTCAAGTACTGAAACCATACAAAACCCAAAACAATACACCAAGGGTACGCCGCAGCCTTCAGCACCCTGTCCAGTGATCCTTATTCTTGTAAGGGTACTTACGAAGCACCTGTCATCGTAGTTCATTAATACCAGTCAATGAAAAATATAGGCACAAATTCATATAACAGCATGTATTGTTCTAGTGTTTTAGTTATATGGTACAGCACTAGTAAAAGTCACATCCTTTTGAAAGTTATCGACGAGGTGTTGAAGGCATACGCCATGATGACTCCCATTAAAAATGGTTGGAATAGCTTTCATGAGACCCGAGTGTCGGTCAGTGTAAAAATTGTATTCGGACCAGTTCTCTTCATTCGCATTGTCTAGTAAAGACCTCAGCCGCAGACAAAACCACTCTCAGTTCTCATCCGTCTCTCCGTCAACAACTGTTAAAAAAAAAAACATGGTGATGAGACAGTTATTCCCAAACGACAGCCCTTCTCTTCAAACACAACAATCACATTAAATATACGTAACTGCGAATGCCAGCGTTATAAACCCAGAATTTGCATCATTACCCACAGCGGCCAGTATTGCGCCTTTCCACTTTGATTTTATATGGGTCTCATCAAGCTCAATAAGCGAACGACAACCCCTCTTGAACCCTTCAATTCAAGCTGCTATTGAAATGAAAACCCTTCGGAACTTTCCCTATTCTGGAAACACCTCCCAATCACCCACGCTCTCGGGGTTCGATGCTGTCAAGCGGTTTCAAAATAGTCGGAGCTTGTCAAAGGAATCTTTATCGTCTCCATGTAACTCCTTAATCGCAATCTCCCGTGCGTTCCACGCTGTGCGATAGCTAATGTCCACTTTGAATGCGGCGTGAATGTCCGCGATAGCCATGTTCGCATTGTAATTCGGGTTCCGCCGCACTTTATCTTTTATGAATGCCGCTACCCATGTCGCATTCGCATTTGGGTGAGTCATCGATTGCATATTATTAACGCCGCAACGGTGAGTCAACTTGCATGTGCGGATCGCAAACGAGTTGTCAGACTTGTGTAATGATGCATATATGCGCCAACCACAACCTTTCGTGGTGCATTTTACGTATATTCTGCTTTTGTTGTTGTGAACAAATTCATATCCACGCCGAAGAGCGATCAAATGATTTGCCACGACCTTCCGGAAATGGTCCTGATTCCTAAACCTTTGTCCTACTCCCTTATTGCATTGGCCCATATAACCCTCTGATCCTCCTCGTCCTCGGTATCTTCGTCGTCCAGGTCATCCTGTGCTACCGTGTGTTCCCTGAAGTATAAGTTACTTCCAAGTAAAGAAACTAGTTACATTCAGTAGCCTTACCAGTGATGTGCACGTCTAACATTATTCATATGCGTAAACTATACTAGTGTTGTGTGCAGAAGACACCGATATTGTTACCCACTTCCCTGTTTCAAGAATTATGGTCCTATTTCGCAGATTGCCAGATACTATTAAAAGATATAGCTATGATCGTAACCAGGCATCATTAACGCAAATAATATCATTCATACGCTCACATTTAGCCAAATATTAAAAGTAAGGAGCTCAATGTAATTTCATAAAAGTCTTACATGATTGTGTTTCTTACTTCCCGGTCCATCACTGTTATCTTCCCAAATGCCAGTCCCTTTGCTCGATTCAAGTTCGACACCCGTCTCACATCGTCATCATTCATTATCTTCATTGTGTAACCCCCGTCGGGTTCATCGTAGTGGAGCATGTGTGTTGTTGAACATACATTAACCAATTTCTCCGTCACCTTTCCAACACATCTGCAAGGGCATGGTCATCCCTTATCCGGACGAGATAAGCTTGTCTATTGTAATGGCAAAATAGCATGACATCTCGCCCACCCCCTTGCTGCCTGCTTTCCATCTTCCTCACCCCTACTCACTTTCGAAAACCCTGTAGAAAACCCTAAATAACAGCCTCCTCAAACCCTAACCTTCTTCCAGCCCTAAACCCTCTTAAAGCCTTCTCCTTCCACCCACCAAGCATGCGAATCTACTCCCCCGCCGCTTGCCCTCCGCTATGCGCGCTTTCGGCCGCTCTTAGGAGCTTCTTCAATAAGCTTCCCACCCCGAAATATTGAAAAACGAAGCCAGACCGCTTGCTGCGCTCTTCCGCCGGAGAACTCCGATAATGGAGGTCGCCGCCTTCGTTCCCACCCTTCCGCCGTCGTTCTGGAGCTGCTCACTGCAAAAATGGGAATAATGGCATTCGACGGGTCCGAGGAAGAAGAAGAAACGAGAGTTTGAATCCCCCAATGCAAAATTCATTTTGTCTCACTCATTCCACCAGTCATATCATGTATCAGAAAAGTACAAAAGGTAACGGTATTATTGTCTATTCACAACTGATTTACATATTCATTTAAAATAAATGGTGAGGTCCTGATTTTGAATGTATTTCGTATATTGGTGTTAATACGGAATGTATTTGGTATGCTGGTCTCGTATTTGTAGTATTTTGTGGTTGTGGCCTTTTCTAATAGAAAGCGCCCCCCCCCCCCCCCCAAAAAAAAAAAAAAAAAAAAAAAAAAAAAAAAAAAAAAAAAAAAAACCTAATTCACTATAGAATAAATGCATAGGGCCGGCCTATGGTGCACCCATCCATCATACAAAGTCATGAACCGAGCCTCAAAGCTGGTTACTGCCGCACACTCTCTGAAGACTTACGTTGACCCAAAAGACTGTCCACTTCATCATCGATGAAAATAATGATGTCTGGCTCAAGTTTGTTTGCCAGGGTGAATACAGCAGCAGCCACTGATGAGGATTATAAAACAAGTGCCATATAATTTGATGTAACAAAATATTAGAAAACGCAAGAATATCGATTATGAACTTTTCCCGTGTTACTCCACAATACTATTATTCTGTTTCTAGGGAGTTCCTCCGTATGGGATCTCTTGGGTTTCGTATGTAGCTTATCAGGCTATTCGACTTGGACTTCATTGAGTCCTTATTTTTCAACTGAGCATTACTATATGTGTTTTAATAATGAAGATAGTAGTATATTAAATAATAGTAGTATATGAGCTCACTAGATATGAATTGTGTATTGATGTTGAAGTAATTTGCATATTTAGTGTGTCAATAAGAGTGGATTTCCTTTGGTTTTGTTATGAAATTTGGAAGGGCAGCATGCATGCAGTGATGATGTATTAATTATACCAATGTGTGTTATATCTTCCAAAACTGGTGTCCTCTTTTTTGAGCAACAAACCAAGTTCATAATCCCCTCTCCTATGGTCAATTTCTTACCAAAAAAAAAAAAAAAAAATCCAAAGTTATAGAGATCTTTCTACAGTTGTTCATGTCCTTAATTCATCTTCGTTGTTGTCTGAACTACCTGAGGGGGGCGCCGCCACAGGACCACTGGTAAACAGTTGTTGTCCGAACTACACTGGACCTCCTTCAGCTTCTCGTGGTGATCCATCCTTTCCTTTCCAACATTCTGCTTGTCGTCCAACCATTCCAGTGCCTCCTCAGTGGCTGAATCGATCTTGTCCTTCTCGTCTGACTCTAGCTTGTCCTTGTCATTGATCCGTGTCCGCATGTTGTACGCGCACGTCTCCAAGCTGTTGCGTGCATCGATCCCTCTCCTTAATTCACCTTCCTGTTTTCCTCAGCAAACTCCTCTGCTTTCTTCACCATGCCGATCAATCTCTTGTTGGCTGAGCCGCCGCAGCCGCCCTTGTTGTTGGTAATTGTGATTTTTTCGGATTTGCCAATGGCCCTGTCTAGCTTTCCTCAACCTCGAATGTTACTTATTCGATTTTCAGATAACGTGCCTATCTGTTTAGAGAGATACTAAAAGACATGATGAGCAGTCTGTGCGGTTAGATATGAAATTGCTGGTTGAGACAGTATAATGGAGTCTGACCTATAATCGTCGGCTGGAGCGATTCTGGTGAGATCAAATTTCCCGAGCAACCTATAGTCCTTTGCGAGGCTTCTTTCGCCATCATATTCATATAGCTGAATGGTGACGGAGGTTTGTCGGTCATGGTACGTGGTGAAAACCCTAGAGACTTTTTCATTGGGAATTTGGGATGACTGTATTTCTGGGAATCAGTTTAGTGAGTCATCACTCCCCCAACGGTTTCGATGCCCAGTGTCAATGGAGCAACATCCAACAGAGAAGGATATCTGACCAATGATGATCACAAGTAGTAAGTAACCACATAAGTAGTAGTATTTCATTATCTTGCATTGGTAGAAAGAAAAAAAAAAAAAAAAATTAGTCCTAGTGAACCTGGATTGTGTAAGAAATGATGAACAAATGAGAATATTACCTTGATGAAGCATTCCATGATTCTCTGGTCAAAATCTTCACCTGTGCAAACAACACACAACACATGTTGGGATTGAGAATCTAAGGCACTCTGAATAGATCGAGGAGCACTGTGGCATAGAGGCTATATGCATTAGTAGGGTCATACAGTAGTTTATTAAATCAAGAAAACAACCCAAACAGAGAACTACCCTACCTTAAATGGTATTGAAGGTAATAATACTATATCTCAAGGAACAAGTAATACAGTAATCAATATTTCTATGTTATTGGGACCAACAATTCAGCTAGAAATTCACACACACATTAAAGCATCAATAATTCTATCAAACTGATTGTGCTATGATCGAATAAAAAAGCCTTACCTCCCAAGTGAGTGTCTCCATTTGTCGCAAGAAACTCAAAGACACCATTGTCGATGGTCAAGATACTCACATCAAATGTGCCACCACAAAGGTCAAACACAAGAATGTTCTTCTCACCACCCTCCTTGTCCAAACCGTGTGCAATTGCTGCTGCTGTTGCCTAGCTCTTTAATAATTCTGACAACGTTCATTCCAGCGATGGTGCCAACATCTTTAGTAACCTGCCTCTGAGCATCATTGAAGTAAGCTGCAAAAGAAAACATACGAGAAAACATTAATGTTGGTGCATATTTGAGCAGCCTTCAAAAGATTTAAGGGTTCAAATATACCGGGGACAGTTACAACAGCATCCTTGACATTTTTTTTTCCCGAGGTAAGCCTCAGCTGTCTCCATCTTAGTTAAAATCATGGCACTAATCTCCTCAGGGACTGAATACCTTGGTTTCTCCATCTTTGATCTTCACCTCTATGTAAGGTTTACCTTCCTTGTTTACAATCTTGTAAAGGAACAAGTTTCATATCCCTCTGCACTTCTTTATCCTCAAACCTGTGCAGTCACCATAATTGAAAAGGTCACTAGGCCAGGAGAATAAGTTGTACCAAGATATATGCCAAATAACATTTGCTGGCCTTGGAGGCTTACCCCAAAAAAAAAGATATATGCCAATAACTGTTCCAGGTTTTGCAGCCTCCTCTTTAGCTATGGAAATAGAAAATAAACTCTGTGTTCCAAAAGATCACTTGCATGTCAACACATTTGCATTCCAATAATTTTGGAAGGCTTTGCAATGTCATTTGAATCGCGTATTATTATTATCCAATTAATTAATTCAAGCTAACATGTCCTTTAAACAAATTATGATAATCATCAGCAAACTAGAATTGGGTACGATTGTCCATTCGAGATTCCACATTTCAGAATTCTAGCAAAAGCAACATGCTTGGTCTTTTGGAACAAAAACAAATCAGTAGTAGTAGTGTCATTTTACCAAGCACGAATCATATTCATACCAATCCTCCTATCAAACAGAGGTACAGAACTAATTGATTCCAAACATTCTCCTAGGTGGGAAATACTTATTTAAAAGATATTGTGCGTCGAAAAGAACAACGGCCACGACAGAAACAAGAGTCTGCACTCTAGAAAAGAAAATCGAAAATAATGATTAATACACTGAACACATAAATCATCGAAAATGAAACCCATCCGAAAATCTCATTTCAATGAATCTCATTCATTTCCAACGGAAAACACAAGCGTAAATAAATACAAACGGTTCACCAGAAAACGCAGGACTACAGTAAATCAAGCACAATATACACGATTCTAGTCTACACAGAAAACAACAATACATTGAAACACACACCACCACACATAAATTTGCGTCAGTAATTGAGATTACATCAACAATGATCACCGATCACTGTCCACAGAAAGAGCTGTAACTTTCCCAAAAAATAAATAAATAAATAAAAATAAATCAAATGCTCGCCGATCAACACAGTCCAGAAGACGATCGACGGCGGCGATCTCTTCCGAATCCCTGATTTCCTTGTACGTGATCTGAAGTGATGCGAATATGGAGAGGGAACTCAGTCCCGGAGGTGTGCACATCGACATCGGAAGTCACCCTTAATGACGTGGACCAATCAAATCTCGAGCATGGATTAACAGTGTATGCTACTCGCCTTGGATCCGGTGCAATAGACCGGCCGCGCGGGGGATTATTACTATAGTAAGTATTGACGATGAATTGGACCAATCAAGGCGAAAAATGGGGACAGAAGGGCCGATCAGGCTGTGTGTGTCGACACTTGGAATAGTCTCCACCGTAAATTTACTAATCGCTTGATGTGATCAAATGTTCTCTAGAAGGTTCGTGTATTTCCTACCCATGAACTTTTCGTATCACCGCATCTACATTGAAGAATATTAGTAATCAATTGTACTCCTAGTAATTAATTTTATACAGTAGTATAAAACACATTATGGGCACTTTGACAATCTGTGTTTTTAGAATTTACTACTATTACCGGGCGGGGCGGGATGATATGTAATACTAAGATAGATACTCCCTCCGTCCCGCGAAAGTTGACGCGTTTCTTTTGGGTACGGTAATTTATGGAATGGGGTTTAATGGTTAAAGTGTTGTGGGTATTTGTGTTTAAAATTTTAATGAATTTTCACTTTATTTATTGTTTAACTTTGACTTAATATTATGGTAATGATTTAATTAGAAAAAATATTCAAGTGTGGTCTTGTTAGAATCGTCTAGGTGTCTAGTTTTAGAATATATATTTTATATAATTTTTATTTGTACCTATTTTGAGATATGGATAATTAAAGAAAGGTAAGGGATTTGTATAGAAAAATAAAAGTGTATTGGGAGTTGTGCAGAATAGTTAAAATAATTACTTTTAATGGGTTTTTAGAAACCATTAAGATTCTAATTATATTTATATTAATTTAATTTATCTAAAAAAAGGAAACGTGTCAAATTTCGTAGGACAGCTCAAAAAGGAATACGCGTCAACTTTCGCGGGATGGAGGGAGTAGAATATATTCTATAATCTATATATATATTAAAGCATTAGTGAACAACCCATCCAACATTTAATGTGGTGTCTCCATTTTAAATTTCTAATTTTTATAAATTTTTGCCTTTTTTAATTTATCAATTTTAAATTTTCACATTTATTTATTTATTATAGATTTTCAGTTTTTGAAATATATGGAATTCCTGCAATATTCACTTTTAAAAAGATTTGAAAGATTGGAAATTTGAAATTTTGCATATCTTATTTTATCTATATTATTTTATATGTTTTAATTTACTAATTTAATATTTTCACATTTATTTATTTATTCATTATAGATTTTAGTCTATCGTGTATAAAATCTATCATTTACTTCTAAATTCCCACTCTATATATATTCACTTTTAAAAAGACTTGAAAGATGAAATTTTGTATTTTTTTTATTTTATCTATGTTGGAATTTATTTATTTGCATTTTTTTATTTTATCTATTTTAGATTTTATTATTTTACATATTTTATTTTATTTATTTTAAATTTTATTGTTGCATTTTGTGTTTTATTTATTTTAAATTTTATTCCTGCATTTTGTGTTTTATTTATTTTAAATTTTATTGCTGCATTTGTAAAAATTATTAACCTTCAAAACATTCAAATATGGTAATGTAACACTTAATTCCAAACACCCAAAAAGGGAAAGTGTGGCACATAAAAAATGGAAGATGTAATTCATTAAACTATATTTTAACAGATTTGCAATTGACGAAAGACAAATATAAATCTAGCTTTGCTAGAAAATTGTGATTGTGAATGATCAAAGTAAGTTCATATTGAAAGACTAATTGCTTCAAATTCTATAAGTTTGAAAATTTTCTCTGGAATGCCAGTACTGAATGATGTTTTAACGTCTGAAACAAATAATCTATTGATACTAGAAGAGACAAATTATAATAAGAAAGAAATGAAAGCGGATCATGCTAATATTACCTTTGTTTATTGATGGTGAGAACAATATTTATAATAAAATAATGTCTGTAGTTGAGAGTAATGAGTGTTGATTTATTTTTCTTCTTACGTGGTGGAATTGACAAGAAATTTATCGATAATTTATCTATAAAATATTATGTTTAGCCTTTCATGGTAGATGTAAGTATCCAATGGAATAGCACCCTTACTCATTCCAAGAGGTAGGACTGCACATTCCAGATTTGGTAATACATTAGATTGTGACGAGAATTCTACCTGCAAAAAACTTACCTCAGAAAATTATTTAACCTCTCTAAAATATTATTTTACCTCTCTTCTCATTAAAACAAAGCTCAATATTTGGATGAAAATTCTTGATTGGTAGAATGATTATGAGCCCGCCTGAATTAACCAAATTCTTCATTCGTTTTCAGAGGGAAAAATTCCACATGCAGTTTGTTTTACTATGACTATAAAAAAAATAAAACAAAAAAAAAGTTAATATGTAATATCTTCAAAAATGTTATTAACCATGTCCTAAATGTAATATGTTAATATGTTAATATCTTCAAAAATCTTCAAAAAGTTAATATGTAATATCGTCCTAAATGTTAGACTCTATCTTCAAAAATCAGTTTTTACCCATGTCAGTGATATGTTGCAATATCTCGTGTCACTTTAAAGAGGGGACTTGAAGTATTAATATGTAATTAAGATTGATTAACTTAAGATACTATAAGAAATGTTATTTACAATGAAAATTATATATGACAAAATTTACACAATGAATACTTCATGTACGTGATCGTAATTGGTAAAGCTGGTATTAATTTTGAAGATGTACAATTATATGTGACATTTCCAAATGATAATTTTATAAACTCTACAAGAGATTCTATAGCGGCAATTGTTGAGAGTACTTATACAAATACAAACTGTACCACTTTAAATCCACATATTTTTACTATATATTAACCCCTATCAATGAGATTATTGCTACAATCAATAATTACATCATGGAACGTTGTCTGCAAATGAAAATGTATATATATATCAGTCTTAAAAATATTTGTCAAAAGGGTGAAAGCATAGATAATGCCAATGAATTATTTTCACTGGAATATTTAGACACGATCAATTGTTCTGGATTACTGAATCATGAATTATAGTTGAATGAGGGTTCCATAGTCATGCTTCTTAGGAATATATATCCATCAAATAAATTATGTAATGGAAGTAGGTTGATAGTAACCAAGATGCAGAACTAGATGGTTGAGGTTAAACTAATTTTCGGAAAACCATTAAAGTAGAAAATTCTTGATTGGTAGAATGTTTATGAGTCTATTTGATTTAATCAAATTTTTTATTCGATTTGAGATGAGAAAATTCCCACTCACTGTTTGTTTTGCTATAATTATAAACAAAAGACAATGTCAATCTTTAAAGAATGTCGGATTTTATCTTCCAAAACTAATTTTTAGCCATGAACAGTTATGTTGTAATATTTCGTGTCACATGTGGCTAAAAGTATTAATATGCAATTTAGAATGATTAACTCAAGATACCACAAGAATTGTTGTTTACAATGAAATATATATATGGCATAAAATTTGCAAAATGGATAGTTGATGTATGTGATGATAAAGCGGGTATTGATTTTAGAGATTTGACATTTTCGGATGATATTCTTATAAACTCTACGGGTGATCCTATAGCAGTAATTTTTTAAAGTACATATACAAATATGAACTGCACCACTTCGAAATCAGACATTTTAAAAGATAGTGATATACTAGCCCCTATTAATGAGATTTTCACCAATGAAATTTTCAGCAAATTGTTAGGAAAATTTTCATATTATGCTTCATACTTATTTTTAAATTTATTTTATCTTAATTTAAATTTCAAATCAAATAAAAATATTATTTTAATAGTTATTTTTATTGATCGTTAGATTTGTACTGGACAAGCCACAGAAACTAAAGAATACGGTATAATATGATTTCTTTGTTAGTTTTAAAAATAATTAAATTATATTATCATATACATCCTCTTTTGAACGTATAAAAAATCATTACACATTTGTCATTATTCAAAATACAATTTATTATTGCTTTATATAATATAAGTATATATATTATATAAAATTTAAAGTTATGCCGGTCGAGTCTCGACGGGTTATTTACTAATTTGCATATAAAAAATAATAAAAGATTGAGAAGTAATGCTGGTATGTTGATAAATTTGAAATAAGACACATTCAAATGTTCTCCAGAAGGTTCGTCTATTTCCTAGCCATGAACTTTTCGTATCCCCGCATCTACATTGAAGAATATTAGTAATCAATTAATTAATTTTATATGAAAGACATTATGGGCACTTTGACAATATGTGTTTTTAGAATTTATATTGGATACTTCCTCCGTCTCAATATAATTATTACATTACTCTCGATATGTATGCCGATATATTTTTTAATGGTTAAAAACTTAAATTGTATAAAAAAAATTATAAAAAATTGATATTTTAAAACTAAAAGAATAGACGAATCTAATAAAATCTCACTTGACTATATTTTTCTTGCATAACTATGATAAAAATTTGAATCAAAGTTAAACAGTGAATAGTATCCAAAAGTCAAACGTAACAAGTATAGTGAGACGGATGAAGTATTATATTAAGAGGGTGTTTGGATAAACTGCAAGAAAATAGATTATATGATCATTGCGTTTTCAAAACGCAAATAATCAGTTTAACCGCTAAAAAATATTACTGCAAACCTGATTATTTGCGTTTTAAAAATGGAATAATTAGATAATCTGTTTCATATGGCTTATCCAAACACCCACTAAGAGTTTGTTCTCTGGACTCATTACTTATTCTTATTAAAATTAGACCCGATCAGACCAGACTCATTCAAACCAGACCAGATCATACCACACTATATATATAGTTGTAATCAGATCATATCAGACCAGGCCGGATCCAATCAGATCAGACCAGAAACATTCAGATCAGACTAGACCAAACCAGACCAGATCTTATAAAATTCATATCAGAACACCTTATTTCAGGCGAATAGAACAAGGCCTAAAACATACTCCATGTATCCCATTAGTTATGTATCAAAACTTTTGAACACACAATCCTAATTCATTTATTTAACAGTTAATATCTTCAAATATATAAATGTAAAAATTATATAAAATATAATATATTCTAAAAACTACGCTAAAAACGAATCTAACAAGATCACACTTGAATATATTTTTTTTGTATGATTTTAAGAATAAGTTAGTCAAAAATTCACGATGAACAATGTAAAAAGTTCAAATGAGACACAAATAGCGGGTCGGATTGAGTACTTCACAAAACAAATAACTATACTTAAAGTTGTTTCGGGTCCAACGAGGCCTGTCCGTGCAAAACAAAGAACTATATCAAAAGCTTAAAAAACGCGATGAATGATATGTATTAGATCCATGGTTTTGAATATTAAACATATTTAATGCTGAGTTATATCGTATAGCAACACATCCATGGTTTTGGCGAGATGGGGCTTGGGCCAGCCGTGGAGGTGAAGAAGATATTAAATTTCTTTGTGGTTTCATACTTTTATTATTAATAAAATAAAATAATAAATTGGGATCCACTAAAATTATAATTATTGTCCATCTTATTGCTATAATTAATTACTACTCTTAGGCCTTTTTTTTTTTTTGGTTCTTCTCATAGGCCTACTCTTAGGCCTATGAGAAGTCAACAAAAAAACAAAAAAAAAAAAAAACCGGATGTTATATACACACAAACAATCTTAAGGGCACTCATACTACACATAAAATATCATAAATACCCTTATTTAATCAAAGGTATGAATTGGGCACCAAAAGAATGGATTGGGGCACTCAAACTGAAATTCCGGAGGATGGAAGATTGGGGTACATTTGGTGAGGACTGGGGCACACAAATTTCTTCTTCTCTTTCTCTTTCTCTATTACGCTTCAAACAAAATCCAAAACCCTACTTCCTCCCACATTTACATTTTCTCCTACTTTTCTCATTTCCTCCAATTTTCACAATACTATTTTGGATGCAATGGATAATGATGATGAATATCAATATGAATCTCAAGTGGTAGACCATGAATACCAATAACACCAACATCAACTGATAGAACACATAAGTTTGTAAATTTTTTATGTTTTGTATTTTATAATTTTTTACTTGTGATCGGACATCCATGACCGATGGGTATAGTTCTCACGGCCAAAGATGGTCGACCAGTAGTAGAATGGGATGGTCGTTCCATTGAATATTTTTTTAACAGTGAACGGCCAGGTTTGAACGTTCACTGAATATTTTCTTTTTTCTTTTTCTGATTGTGTTTAAATGTTTCTGTTTCTTGTAGAATAATAATATACCATCAAGCAAGGAGAGTGTTGGCCATCAAACATCCTTTTTCCCTTGTTTTGATGTTGTAAAAAAAAAAAAAAACAGAGAAGAAACGATTTAAAAAATATATATATGTCTACGGCCGGCCAAAGTTGGCCGGCTATATATTAAGCAGAACGGCCACAAATGGTCGTTGTTTTCCAAAAGCGATCGTCCAGTGGTGGTCAATCGCTGTACAACTTTTTTAATTTTTCAAAGGCCGGCCAATGCCACTCCTCAATACAAATGGCCAAGCTTGGCCGTGTGTCAGCTCTGTGTAATTTTTTTAGAAAAAATTATTGCCGAGCACTGTTACTTCTGAAAATAATCAAAATGTCATACCGCAATATCTAACAATCAAATCGTCATATAAATACCGATGTCGTCCTCCACGCCCACCACCACCAGTAGCCATTTCTCTGCGCATCCTCTGCATGGGTAAAAGTGTATGGAGTGCCCCTAACTTTCTTATTGTAATGCCGATGTGCCCCTAACCTTGTGTGTTTGTGGGAAATTATTGTGTGTACATAACCGGGACCAAAAGAAAAATGAGAGAGAATGAGAATTTAAAAGCAAAACAACTCAAATAATTGTTTGGATTGATATTACTGAAGTTGCTTTCAACGGAAATACATTTGGATGAATTGTACATAGAAGAACTTTTGATATATTAAAATTACAAAAATGGACATAAATATTGTAAGGATATTTACAATATATTTTATTTCTTTTTACATATGGATATTTTTTTTATTTTTATTCCTAAAATAATTTCTCCTTTCTTTTAAAAGTAATTCAATAATTACTTTGAAAAAAAAGGAGAATTTTAACTTTTGATTCTCATTTTCTTTTAAAAAGTCAAAATAAATAGCTAAAAAAAATTTAAAAAGACTTGTGGGAAATGAATTTATGTAGGGTTAATGTATAATTATAAGAAATGAAGGGAATGATTGAAAAGATATAAGTTTGTATTGGAAAGAATATATAGAGAATATTCTTTTGAGTTTGAGTCTAGTGTAAACGGTTAGAGATGAATTACTGTTTGATGTGACATTTACTGTAAAATGAGTTTGAGTTTGTGTTGGCTATTGGAGATGCTATTATATGTTGAAGGTTCGATTCCCCACCCAACCTCTTATTCCTCCCCTTTATTTCTTTATAATTTGTATAGCATGAGCTCCTATCACTTTTTCCCTAACCTATATAGCTGGTTCATCAAAAAAAATTCTATACATTTCTTTAGTTTATTGGAGTATTTTTTTATTACTAACATATACTCCCTCCATTTTGAAATAGATGAAATATTTGTATAGTTATTACTATTCATTGAGTAATTTTGATTTCAATTTTTAACACAATTATAGAAGATAAAACATAATCAAGTGAAATCTTGTTAGATTCGTTTAATCGTGCGGTTTTAGAATATCAAATTTTTATAAATTTTACTTTTTATAAAATTTGAGATATTAAGCGTTAAAAATATATTTAAATAACGTGAAACGAAGTAATGTTAGAATTTTTAAAAAATAGAGGAAATAACTGTCCATAAGTAAACGAACATTTTTTTTTCATTTAGTTTCTTTAATACTTCATCCGTTTTTATTTAATTGATACATTTGCATAGTAACAATTATTCATTAAGTAACTTTAATCATTTTTTTAGCATAGTTTATATAAGAAATTGAAACATTTGCATAGTAGCAACTATTTATTGAGTAACTTTAATCACATATTTTATCGTAGTTATATAAGAAAAAGCATAATCAAGTGAGATCTTCGTAGATTCGTCTAATCATGTAGTTTTAGAATATTAAAATTTTATAATTTTAACATATATAAAATATAAATTATTATTGGATAAAAATATTTATTAAGTTACTTACAATGCAAAAATTATGCAGTTATTAAACAACAAATACTAATATCCCAAGTTTTCAAAATGAAAATAAAAAAGGAAAGCAAGTGATTGGTGGGCCCAGCGTAGGAAATGGGAGATACCTGGTTGGCACCGCACACGATAATTGCCCAACAGCAACAGCAGCATTACAGTCTAAATGCAACGCGAGCAAGTAAAAGAATTGCCAACACGACTATTCATATCCTGCTTTTTGCATTTTGCATAATTTCCTCTTTCACCTTTTTTTCACATTTTTTTCTTCCCCCACTTCGAAACTCTCTCTCGGTGTCTAGGGTTTTCAGACGCGCCGCTTTTGAATTCAACCGATCCCAGTCTGAACTCGCACCACCTCGGAGATCCTTTATCCTCAGGTAAATTTGTAGAATTTCCTCTGTTTTTGTGTTTTTCTTGTTTTGGTTCGGTGCTGGAGGCGGGCTCTTTATTTTATACTATTTGATTGTATGTTGTGATTTAGTTTTGGTGAAGTTTGATTTTTTAGATGGATCTACGTTTTGGATTGATCTGATTGGTTATCGGTCTAGCCTAAAGGATTTACGGGTTTGTAATTGGGAGAACCTGGGATTGTGAATTTATTTGTGGTGACAGGGGGTCATGTGGATGGATCGCAAGTTATTTGGCTTTTCGTTTTTGGGGTTACGGTTTGTTTGCTTTAGGTGATGATTGATGTGATTTTTGCTGAGGCTCTTGTAGTTATTGAGCTTATTTTCACGCGTTTGATTTGCTGTTATCGAATGATATTGTATTCTGCTCTTTGGAATGGTTGCTGTTGGTAAGTGGCAGCATGTAAATGGTTTGAGTGGGGATCTTCGGGGTAGATTGTTGTGAAATTATATTTTCAGTTTTCTTGGCCGAGTTATATGGGTTTGAAGTTAGATCTGCTTTGACTGTATTTATTCACACGGTTATTGCATGACTGACAATAAATGCATACAGTGATATCCTTTACACTGATTATGTGTTGTTGAAGGAATTAGTTTCTAAGGCTTTTTTGGTCATAATTTTGTAACACTGATTGTTGTATCTGCATAATCTTAAGAGTATTATCATATGTTGGTCATGAGTAATATTGTTATTATATAGTGAGATGCCAACCTAATTATTTAGTTAATATGTTGATTACTTATGATGCACTGGAAAAATTTGTTAATTTTATTCTTGCTATCTATTTTTTTTGCACTACCTGTGCACAAGCTGAGATTTAGTTAGGAAAATTCTATTTTTGAGTGCTTGGTGTGGCAATTTGATTCTTTATATTGGCAGGCAGCATGGCTATGGAGGTCACACAATTCCTTCTAAATGCACAGTCAGTTGATTCAACAGTAAGGAAACATGCTGAAGAAACTTTGAAACAGTTCCAAGATCAAAATCTTCCAGGTTTCTTGTTATCCCTCTCTGCTGAGCTTGCCAGTGAGGAGAAGCCAATTGACAGCCGCAAGTTGGCTGGTTTGATTCTTAAAAATGCTTTGGATGCCAAAGAGCAACACAGGAAATATGAGCTTGTTCAAAGGTGGTTATCACTAGATGTGGCCTTGAAGAGTCAGATCAAAGCATGCTTATTACAAACTCTCTCCTCAACATCATCTGAGGCTAGGTCAACTGCATCACAAGTCATTGCAAAGGTTGCAGGCATTGAACTGCCGCAGAAGAATTGGCCTGAGCTCATAGGAACCCTCTTGTCAAATATTCATCAGGTCCCACCACATGTTAAGCAGGCTACACTTGAAACTCTTGGGTACATTTGTGAAGAGGTTGGCCCAGAAGCTGTCGAGCAAGATCATGTAAATAAGATACTTACTGCAGTTGTTCAAGGAATGAATGCTAATGAAGTTAATATTGAGGTTCGACTTGCTGCCACCCGAGCTTTATATAATGCTCTAGGATTTGCTCAGGCAAATTTTTCCAATGATATGGAAAGAGATTACATAATGAGAGTTGTTTGTGAGGCTACACTTACGCCAGAGGTGAAAATTCGACAGGCTGCCTTTGAGTGTTTGGTATCTATTGGGTCGACATATTATGAGAAATTGGCACCATACATACAAGACATATTCAATATTACGTCCAAAGCTGTACGAGAGGATGAGGAGCCTGTTGCTTTACAGGCAATTGAATTTTGGAGTTCAATATGTGATGAGGAAATTGATATTATAGAAGAGTATGGTGGTGATTTCACAGCAGATTCTGATGTTCCGTGCTTTTATTTTATCAAGCATGCTCTTCCTGCACTTGTCCCCATGTTATTGGAAACCCTTCTTAAGCAAGAAGAAGATCAGGACCAGGATGAAGGAGCTTGGAATCTTGCAATGGCTGGTGGGACTTGTCTTGGTTTGGTAGCCAGGACAGTGGGGGATGAAATTGTACCCCCTGTCATGCCATTTATTGAAGAGAATATTACAAAATCTGATTGGAGGCAGCGAGAAGCAGCTACTTATGCCTTTGGTTCCATATTGGAAGGCCCTTCACCAGACAAATTAATTCCTATAGTTAATGTTGCATTGAATTTCATGCTCGCTGCTTTGACAAAAGATCCCAGCAGCCATGTGAAGGACACGACTGCTTGGACCCTTGGGAGAATATTTGAATTTCTTCATGGTCCAACAGTGGAGACTCCTATTGTTACTCCAGCGAACTGTCAACAGATAATCACGGTTCTCCTCCAGAGCATGAAAGATGCCCCTAATGTTGCTGAGAAGGCGTGTGGTGCCCTTTATTTCCTTGCACAAGGGTATGAAGAGATAGGATCACCATCACCTTTGACTCCATATTTCCAAGAAATTGTTCAGTCGCTTCTTAATGTCACTCATAGGGAAGATGCGAGTGAGTCACGACTCAGAACAGCAGCCTATGAGACACTTAATGAAGTAGTGAGGTGCTCAACAGAAGAAACTTCTCGATTGGTCTTGGAACTTGTTCAAGTCATCATGACAGAGCTTCACAAGACCCTTGAGGCTCAAAAGCTTTCGTCTGATGAACGAGAAAAACAAAATGAATTGCAAGGTCTTCTTTGTGGCTGTTTGCAGGTCATCATTCAGAAATTAAGTGGATCGGAACCCTCAAAATATGCTTTCATGCAGTATGCAGATCAAATTATGAATCTTCTTCTACGAGTGTTTGCTTGCAGAAGTGCCACTGTCCATGAGGAAGCCATGCTTGCCATTGGTGCTCTTGCGTATGCAACAGGACCCAACTTTGCGAAGTATATGCCGGAGTTTTACAAATATTTGGAGATGGGCCTTCAGAATTTTGAGGAATACCAAGTTTGTGCTGTCACTGTTGGTGTGGTTGGGGATATATGCAGGGCCTTGGAGGATAAGATTCTACCTTATTGTGATGGAATAATGACCCAACTTTTGAAGGATTTGTCGAGCAACCAGTTGCACCGGTCTGTGAAACCTCCGATCTTTTCCTGCTTTGGAGACATAGCACTAGCAATTGGTGAGAATTTCGAGAAATATTTGATGTATGCTATGCCGATGTTGCAAAGTGCTGCAGAACTGTCTGTCCACACGTCAGGTGCCGATGATGAAATGATTGAGTATACTAATCTTCTAAGGAATGGGATTTTAGAGGCATATTCTGCGATATTTCAGGGCTTCAAGAACTCTCCTAAAACTCAACTTCTGATCCCTTATGCTCCTCATATCTTGCAATTTCTGGATAGCATTTACATGGAAAAGGATATGTAAGAATACTTCTGTCTTGCTAGTATATTATATTCTTAATTTGCTGTTTATATTCAACTTATCTGCCTGTATTGTCAATTTGCTCAATAGGGATGACGTTGTGATGAAAACTGCTATTGGTGTCCTTGGAGATCTGGCAGATACACTTGGAAGCAATGCTGGTTCCCTGATCCAACAATCCTTGTCTAGCAAAGATTTCTTAAATGAATGTTTGTCTTCAGAGGACCATCTAATTAAGGAATCTGCTGAGTGGGCAAGATTGGCCATTAGTCGTGCCATTTCTGTTTGAGGTGGTGTTTGCTTGGTGCATATTTCTTTACCTGCATGCATATGGTCGTGTCGAGTCTGGTTCCAGGTCGGACAGTAGTAGTGTCAAGTGTCATGTTGGGTCACTGCCATTTTCTGACAGCAGAAGTATTTTTCTTCATGTTGTCTTTAACTCATGCATCAGCATTATGGGGTCGGGTTCCTTTCTTTTGCCATGGGGGATGGGGGCTGGGATCGGGAGCCAGGAGGGTTGAGGTTGGGGTGGGGGTGGGGGTTGGGTTAGGGGTGGGGAGGGAGTGGTCAGTTGGCAATGATGGTTTTCCAATGCCTTTCTTGAGGATATAGAAGTGAATATCCTTTTGGTGATTGGACATGAAGGGGCAATTAATGTGCCAAGTCGGAGATCATGCATTCATGCTGCATGCTTACTTTTTCGGTCTGTCAGGTGTTTGTGCAGACAACAATGCATCCATGCTTCATCCTCGTGCTGCTACACGCTCTCATTCATTGTCATTGGGGTGACTTATGGACCAGACCGTACACTTGCAACAAACGTGCTAACTTCATGGTACCTGGAGTCACACATTGCCACCTCATTACTGCAATATACTTTATTTCTTAAAAATTATGCATCTCATGTTTTTTCTTCATATCATTATGCGGTTCTGTGTCTTGCATTACTGTCAAAAGTCGGGTTTGCATACATACCTCATTCATTACATTTTTAACTCCAATGTCGCATTGAGTGGTGTCATCATCACCGTATTTTAGTTAGGTCATTCATTTGCATTATCTTTTCTATTTATTACATCAAGTAGTCAGTCCGTAGCATTTCACAGGTCATACAGAGTCGGATCACCATCCATTTTCAAGAAACAATGTGTGCATGAGTGAGTGCGCGTTTTTCCTCCCATCTTGCTTATGAAAATGTAATCTGTGTATTTTGCTTGGAATATATATTGGGGATTGTCATGTAATTTTTTGATGACATTGATAAGAGAAAGAGATGGAAGATGTGAGTACAGGATTGAAGAATGAATTTCCAGAATGCAGAAGCAATGATTGTTGTTTTCTTGGCCTTTTGTGCTGTTTATCTTCCCCTCACACATGCATTTTCTTTTCCTCCTGTATTTGCTGTCTTTATTGTGCTTTTGTCACCTTTTTTTTTTTGTCAGTACTTTCTAATGTAAAGCCTCCTGCTGTTTGTATAAATTTGCTGGTTTGCGTCAAATATGTTATACGACCACAGTATTTATTGTGCATTACCATTTATGGCCTATTGTGGGTATGCATTTGTACTTAAGGTTTTGCATCAACCAATTTCACAGAAATCCGTTGTACTTATGGCGTGATTCCATATTGAAGACCTTTGTTCATATCAGTAGGTATTTATTATTGTATTATTGTTTGTGTATTTCTTCATGTACAGTATGCTATCAATCCGATGCACTTGGCCAACTCTTTCTTGCAATCTTGCATTTTTGCCTGGCTAGTGTCTACGATGCAGAGAATTTACAAGTGTTAAAAAGAGCGATTTCTTGACATTATGTATAAGCGTTTGGCCACATTTTGAGTGTACAATTTATTTATTTATTATTCATTCTGGGGAAAATGACATTCTTTCCAAAGTTTTCCAATTTTTTTTCTTTTCAAAGAATCAATTTAATGTTATAAGCTTATTTTATAAAAGAAATGTTTTCAATTTCTGTTGTAGGATTTGTTGGGCTATTTGGAAGGTTATCATGAACAACCCTCATTGTTCCATTTGCAGAGCTAGATTTCGCCACTCATAGGCAGAAAGAATCTCTAGTTCGAAGATGGCAGTTCAGTTTTCCTATGTAATTTTAGAGGAAATTTGAAAAAGAATTCGTCCACTTTCATGCAATAATACCAGCTAAATTTAGTTCATCATTCTTGCAGGCTTTCGTAGATGGTGAATTTTAAAGGAAATTCTGAAAGAGAGATTTTTTCAACTCTTAACAAACCCCCCACCAAAATTTAATCGTACATTTTTGTTGGGTTTCAAATTTTTGTACTACATGCCACCATAATTGAATTTATTTATGGCAGCGGTGTAATAATTTTCAAACAATAATAGTATGTTTTTCAAACGGCAGCAACTTTGCTAAAACTGTATGTTGCCAAGCTGATGTCTATACACCCAAAAAGATACTATTAAAACTAAATACCTATGCCAGATATGAATAAAATGTTATCAAGAAGCCACTCGATAAGTTTTTGAATATGCTCGTAGCTTGACTCGATATCACGCTCAAATTACTCAATACTCACTCAAACTTCAATTTTTTGAATTCAAACCGAGTTCGTTCTCAAACGAACAGTTTGATAAGCCGAGTCGAGTAGTTTGAATGACCAGCAGCAGAAGAAGTACTCCAAATGAAAAATGAACTGCGAGTCCGTCCGACGAGTATGTACACACACACTGCACTACTGATAGGTAATAGGTGTTGCACTTTTGTCAATCCCATTAATGGTGATACTGATACACATTTGTAATGTCCTTTCTTTGTTTGCAATTTGCTTAGCTTGTTTAATTGCTACTGAGAATTCTGATTATAATAGAAAAAATGACACAAGGACCACCATGTGAGAACACAAACTTAATAAAATGAAACAACCCGTCCGATCCACAGTCCAAATCACTCCAAATATCATACTGTTTCTTACAATTAGGAGTCAGAATAGTCCAAACTACCTGATAAGGATCTATGGTGTCTAGCTCTAGCCTACTTAAGGCCGGACCAAACCAAGTTTTTTTAATAAATAATCTAGGTTTAAGGCTCATGCCAAACTTTATAAAATGTCTATTAGGCGCACCGACCTATTTGTTTTTCATAATAATATGTGATATTATTATTATTGTTGTTTTATTATTTTACACACCCTCCCTTTTGAAACAAATGTAATATTTGCATAGTTGTTGCTATTCATTGAGTAACTTTGATTCAATTATTTAACAAAGTTATATAAGATAAATCATAGTCAAGTGAGATCTTGTCAGATTCGTCTAATCGCGTAGTTTTAGAATATCAAATTTTTATAATTTTTACTTTTACACAATTTGAGATATTAAGCGTTAAAAATGTGTATTGGATAACGTGAAACGCAGGAATGTTACAATCTTTGAAAAACGGATGGAGTATATAAGTACTTCCTCCATTCTTGAAATATTGAAACATTTCAGTTTTCACGCAACTTAATACATATTTTTACGCTTAATATCTCAAATGTATAAAAGTAAAAAATTATAAAAAATTTAATATTCTAAAACTACATGATTAGACGAATTTAACAATATCTCACTTGACTATGTTTTATCTTATATTATTATGTTTAAAAATTGAATCAAATGTATTGAATGAATAGTATAAACTATTCACATGTTTCAACTGTTTGGGCCCATAAAATCAATTTATTTAAAATAATAAATCAAAATAGTTACACCTTACTTATTTACACTTATACAGTGGAAAAATTGCCACGAACGTCCTTTTTCTTATCATTTTTACCCAATCAGTCATCTTCGAATTTTTTGCCCCTATTAGTCCGCTTCGTTTGCTAATTAAAATCAAATCCGTCCTAAACTCACTAATCCAAGTCAATTAGTGTTTTAATCGGGAAAATTGCCAAAAACGTCATCTTTCTTGTTGTCTTATCCGAATCCATCCGCCACAACCCTTGCAAATAATTAGTTTCAACTGTTGTGAGCATTGCATTAAATATATTCTACTTTTGTGCAATATTATATATATACTTTGTTTCTACAGTCTACAACTCTATATTATACTGTCAAAAATACAAGTAAGATGGTTTCAATGCATATCATATTCTCTTGTCAAACATGAATACACCTAATTACATGCAATACATATTCTCATTATAATGCCATCAAATATTAAATTCGAAATTACATATTTCTACGACGCCTTCCTTCAAAACAAAAATAAACATATAACAATTGACACAACCAGTGAGGACTCAATAGCAAACTAGTGGAGTAGTCATCCATGCAAAGAAGAAATTGGTATGGAAATTGTCAATGTGAAAGAGACATTTCAGAGAGCAGATGAATTTGTGGAGCATTCAAATATTGAAAGAAATGAAATGGGCAGATGTCGGAAGCTTACTTGCTTGAAGTTGATTATTGTCCTTTTTTGTATTATTGAAATAAAGTATAATTTCCAATATCTTGGCTTGTCATCCGGATTCCAACATGGTTAATTTTTTTCTTTTTTTTTTTAAAGAAGAGGTTGTGATTAGTAATAGTAGTAATGAGTAAGATTTAGTGTCATTGGTTTTGCCATGCATTTTTATTTTGAAGGAAGATACTGATGGAATATTTAACTTCAAACCAAATCTTTGATAGTATTGTAATGAGAATATGAAATGCATCTATTTATGTTTCTTCATATTTGACATGAAAATATTATATGCATTAAAACATCTTATCTTGTATTTGTGACAGTATAATGTAGACTATAAAAATAAAAAATAAAATAAAATAAAATATAATGCACAAAAGTAGAATATATTTAATGTAATGGTCACAGTTGGAGCAAATTATTTGCAAGGGTTGTAGCGGACGGATTCGGACAAGACGACAAGAAACATAATGTTTTTGGCAATATTTCCGATCAAAACACTAATTGACTTGGATTAGTGAATTTAGGATGAATTTAGTTTTAATTAGCAAACGAAGCGGACTAATAGGGGCCAACAATTTAAAGAGGACTAATTGGGTAAAAATAATAAGAAAAAGGATGTATATGGCAATTTTTCCCTTATACAACATCATGTGATTAGTGAAGTGCTTCTACTATACAAGTATACAAGTGTATAGTAGAAGGAGCAAACAGATGCATACACAGTATATACAGTATAATATAAAAATTTGCTCTGCGGAGAAAAGGACACAAATTTAGGGCAGTAAATTTCACGGACTCCAGATCGACACACATTCCGGATCATGATGGCTCACGATCTTCAAACTCTGAAGAATTGTTGAGATATTCACTGCGGTTGGGGATCTACTACATTAGTTTAGTGGCGCCACAGCCCACAAGTTGAATTGGACTCGACGGGATTTCGATTTGGATTCGATTTTTGAAATTTGAACCCTAATTTCCCTTGCTGGATTTCCCTGTACATTGATTAGGAATCTTGGTTGGATTCTTGGACACTGAAGATTCGTGAATGGAGAGATCGAGATCCAAGAGGTACTATTATGACCAGGACTATGATTCCGAAACCCTACACCCGCGGAACAAGTTTCGCTATGGCAGCAATTCTCACGGCGGGGGCGGCGGGATGGGTGGGGGTGGAGGTGGAGGTGGAGGTCACTATTATGGTTCTAATTACAATCGTCGTTCCTCATCCGCAGGCGGCGGTGGAGGTGGAGGTGGCGGCGGGAGAAAAACGGCGGACCAGTCGCAGTCGCTCATGGTGACGACGAGTTACCGGATTTTGTGCCACGACGCAAAGGCGGGGGGCGTAATTGGGAAATCCGGGAGCATAATAAAGGCGATTAGGCAGCACACCGGCGCTTGGATCAACGTGCACGAGCTGGTGCCCGGGGATGAGGAGAGGATTATCGAGATTTCGGATACCCGGCGGAGGGATCCCGAGGGGAGGATGCCGTCGTTCTCCCCGGCACAGGAGGCCTTGGTTCTGATACATGAAAGGATTTTGGAGACTGAATTGGGAGGGTATGGGCCTGAGGGTGGGTATAGGGAGGATGAAGGCGAGGAGTACGGGAACCGGGGCGGCGGCGGCGGCAATAACGGCAATCGGATGGTGACGAGGCTGGTGGTGTCGCGGATGCACGTCGGTTGTTTGCTGGGGAAAGGAGGGAAGATAATAGAGCAAATGCGGATGGAAACCAAGACTCATATTAGGATTTTACCCAGAGATCACACACTACCTCGCTGTGTCGCAATGTCGGAGGAGATTGTTCAGGTTATTGATTGCACTTTCGTTTGGAGCTCTAACTATTTGTACACATGAAAACATAGACTACATTCAGGAGATTTCACTAATGTAAGTGGGAAACGGAGATGTGAGGCTTCAACTGCAGAATCTTACTGATCTTAGGAATTAGGATTCCTAATTTGAATGACTAGAGATGTGGGACAGAATGAATTGTTCTTATATTGGTGAACTGAACTGTTGATGTGTTTTTCATGGCCAAGGATCAGTCAGTTTAGGTGAACACTTTAAGGTTTATGTCTTGCGACTGCATCTCATCATTTGGCAATTTGCACTAAACATAGGTGCTTTCAGGTTCATGTGGATTTCTTCCCTTACTCCAGTACGTGAGGGTTATCCTGATTTTTCTGCTCTTTTCCTTATAGACATGTGAAATGAGGATCCCCAATTGACTGTCATAGCAAACTCTTTACATCCATTTCCCATACCTTTATGACAGACAGAGCAATGACTTACTTATATTTACTGCAGTGGTGGTCGAGAGTTCGGTATCTGACTTTCTGATTGAATCTTAGTTTTCCATTTTAGAGTATTTACTGAAATGTTTGGCAAAATCTTGAATTCTGGTGCACCTGTGATTTGTGCATATCACATTATGACTATTTTCTTTTACAGGTCGTTGGGGATATGAATGCAGTTAAAAATGCTGTATCAATTATTTCTTCTCGCTTGAGAGAGAGCCAACACCGTGACAGAAGCCATTTCCAGAATCGATTGCATTCACCTGACCGCTTCTTCCCTGGTGAAGATGATTTCCATATGAACAGTGGCCCACGACGATCATCTGCTGATGGGCCTGGCTTTGGATCTCGGTATTCTTCTGGTCCCAGGAACAATAACTATTCCTCCCGATCATCTGGATACGCCATTGAATCAGGACCTGCTGCTGAAGCTGACAATATTAATTCATTTTCCGCCGAGGAACTTGTGTTTCGCATACTTTGCCCTGTTGATAAGGTGGACAATGTGGTTGGGGAGCCGAATGGAATTCTCGATTTACTCCAAAATGAAATAGGTGTCATGGTTGATGTTACTGATCAAGTTTCTGGCTCTGACGAGCATGTATTAATCATATCATCCGATGAGGTAAAGATTCATTTGTCTCAAACAAGTTTAGCTTTTAAGTTCATGTCCAGGCCTTTTAAATTGATTCATCTATATGTGTTTTAGGGTCCTGATGATGAGCTTTTTCCTGCTCAAGAAGCTTTACTGCATATACAAACCCAGATTGTCGATCTTGTTCCAGATAAAGAAAACATTGTTACCACTCGGATGCTTTTGCAAGTAGATGAAATTGATTCTTTAGTTGACATGGGGAAAATCAGTGGTGCAAAAGTAGAAATTCTTCCGAGGGAAGAGGTTCCTGCGGGTATATCAAGGAGCGATGAGATTGTGCAGGTCAGTTTAATATATTCTCAAGTGAGTAGCATTTGCATCACAATTTGTGTGCTCAAAGCCTCGAAAAACACTTACTGTAAAGAATATAGTCGCGGTCTCTATACTTAATGTTTCGATATATTCATAACCTCATATAAAGATAGTGCATAATTTAGGTCACTACATGTTCCTATATTACCGTAGCAAGATAATAGATATAGTGCCTTCTGTTTCTCTACATGATAGATAGTTGGGGAGATCAAGGCTGCTCGAGAGGCTCTGGTGGAGGTGACATCACGGGTTCGAAGTTTCATATACCGAGAGTTCCCTGAAAAGGAAACTTCGGGTCCTCATGGTTATGCTTCCACCAACATGGATTCTGCTCCGGAACCAGAGGCAGCTTCTAGGAATAGTGCAACTCCTTCCACGGAAAGCCAAGCTGGAAATGGCCCAGTTGTCTCTACTCCCCAAAGTGCAACTCCTACAGCACTGCATAAAGTGAAGGTCAGTAGAACCAGCCAAACTTTTGTCATTGTGCTTGATTAATGCTTAAATCTGTAGCAGTTGTGAATAGTTTGTACTTTGTGTTCGGGTTTATAGATCGCATTGCCCTCTTGAATCCATGAAATGACTAATAGTTAGGACTAAAAAATTTGGAAATCCTCCTAGTCCCCTTTTCATAGGCCAGTTTTGCAACCATAAAGTGCGGTGTTTTGTTTGTTTTACACTATGTTTTATTAGTACCTGATTCTCATGCGACGTGTCCTCCGTTTACAAATGAGGTTGGAAAAGAGTTGCTATATTTTACAAGTTAAAATGTCTACAAATATCAACTTAAATAGGTGACTGGCCAAAAATGACTGCCAGTAGTTTTATTCATTGTTTTCTATTCGCAAATTTAATCACCTAGCCACTGAATTCGTCGCGATGCTAATTTAAATTTACAGGAGCCCGAGCCACCTAAAGTCGAAATAGCAAAGCCACAGGAGATTGAGCGACGTGAAGACCATCCCAGTGGATTGAGTAGGTGAGAAGTTCGTCTCCCCTGCAGCATTTTTCTACCATATTGGCAATCAGGTTGAGATATGCTAAATTGTTTACACCCTAATGTTTCCTTTCTCCCATTTCCCTTCCTAGAATTTCCATACCCCTCGTGACCAAAAGCACGCTGGAAGTTGTTATACCGCCTCATGCAGCAGCTGAACTGGCCAAGAAATCAAGAAAGCTCGCCATGATCAGTGAGGTAAGTAGTGCTTTAGAATTCTTGAAATGTCTTCCTCCAGAAATTAAATCGGTGTATATTTGTAATGCATACAAAATTATTGGGGTCATAATTTATGCCCAACAGATATCAGGAGCTACCGTGAAACTGATCGAGGATAGACCAGACTCAACGGAAAAGACCATACAAATTTCAGGCACTCCCGAGCAAGCTGAGAGAGCCCAGAGTTTGCTTCAGGGATTTATTTTGAGCAGTACATCTCTATCTCTTTCTATATATACTACCTCTGTTTTCCTTTTCCTTTTACTAATTGAATGCAGAGTGGTAACAAAAAGTTCATTAAAAAATATACTTTTGTATAAATAGAAGTAAAACAACATCTGAAAAACAACAAGCGAAACCAACTCTAACTCTATTTTCAAATAAGATTTCTAGCTAATTTTATAAATAAAAACTTGAGCTCTGGAAATAAAAATTTCGCCAGCCCACCCAGTTTTCATACATATATACATATTTATTTATCGATAATAAAAAACAGTAAATATAACTTAGTGAATTAACCAAACATTTTCCTATTTGTAATATTCTTAATTGAACTTTCAGAATGCAAATGGTTTAATTTTCTTTAATCATTTTCATTGTATTCACCATTAAGCCTTTTATTTAATTCTTCCTCCGTTCTTAAGTATGGGCACCATTTTGACTTCTAACAATGTTCACCATGCATCTTTGACCTTATCTTTTCTATCAAAGTTATATAAGAAAAACCATAGTTAAAGGAGATTTATTCATCTAATCATGTAGATTTAGAATATATATTTTTTCTAATATTAATCATTACAAATATTTATTGGATTACATGAAAATGGGAATACACTTCCTCTATTTTATGAATTACGTGCATGCAATTCAATGCACATTTTAAGAATAATAACTTAGGTTGTGTACAAGTAAAAATTATAAAAATTTGATATTCTAACACTACAAGATGACATGATTCTAACAAGATCTTGCTACTTGACTATGTTTTTTCTTTTATAACTATTGAATAAACGTGAATCAAAGTTGAATAATGAATAGTGTCAAAAAGCCACATTCACAAAAACGGATGTAGTATTAGATGTTAAACATTACATACAATATAGTGTGTGTGTGTGTGTGTGTATGGACGTGCGTGGGCACACACGATTGATTATCTTTACAACTTATATAATGCTGACATTGTAGCTGAAGAAGACGGGCCTTAAGAATGATGAACCAGAGCTGGCGATCTGTAGCAAAAATTTTCTACTGCAGTTGGAATTTTTCCTAGGTGCTGCTTCGATGATCTGCAGCGAGTGTGATTCGAGGCAAAACCTACCGCCTACTACTCACCAGTGAGTTTGTAAAAAGAACCTGGTCCTGGCCGTGTTGGTATTTATGTTGTTTGTATCAATGTGTGACATTTCTGCATCGATTCATCCATCGGTGATTTCAGAATTCCTGAGTTCTATATTTATTCCTTTCATTTCAATCTGGTCTTCTTGCTGTTCCAGCTCTCGATGAAGTGTATTTATTATATTCTCGATCGATTTGTTGTGCATTTGCCTTTGTAAAGCTGCTCTGTCGAGAAAATTTTAACCATGCTAATTAAGAAATACTTATACTTATAAAATGTATTTGTTGTTGCATTTTTTTATTTTTTTATTTTATTGATAATAAAGATTTTTTTTTTGGCACTTTATTAGCTGATGTAAGTTTCCAGGCGTGGAACAACTTATGAGGCCCACTCTAATTCCGATATTAGTATGATATTGTTCGCTTTGAGCAGAGCTCTCGCGGTTTTGTTTTTGGACACATCTAAAAAGAATTTTACTAATGGAGTTAGGTTGACTCTTATATTTAAGGTTACATATTCCTATTCTTCTGATGTAGAACTTAATTGGGTTTGAATTTGATACCCAACAATCTTATCCTCAAACCAATGACCACACACTACGTGCCCGCCTGACCACCATCAAGGACTTTCGATACAAGACATCGATACGGATCTCAATCGCAAGTGACCCAAAACACCTCCCAATTGTTCTACTACATTTCTCCTATATTAGGTATTTGAACTAATTCATGAAGTATCCCTTGTTTATAGTACTATATTGTTAGATATAACCAGTAGATTTAAATAGCATATTAATAATAGATTTGACTTTTTTTTAAATAAAAAAATTGTGAAAGGGACCCCAAAGCATCGGCCAAGGGAACCAGAGAAAACTATAAAACAAGGAGGGAGAGAAGAGAAGAGAGAAGAAAAAATTAAACATCCAACTACTATAACCGCGGGGAATGGGACTTGACCCAAGTGGTCATGTTCCCTGTCTTCCAACCATATGTTGGGAGTTCGATTCCCACCAGGCCCCCTATCCCTCTCCTTTATCCCCCTTTGTAATTTGTATGGCTTGGACTCCCACACACCTTTGCTGGCACATAGATGTCAATGTTTACCAAAAAAAAAACTACTATAACCGCGGAAACCAAGTTCCCACAATATCTGCAACAATCAAGGGGCCAACACCATTAGGAGGAATGTTCAAGTCGTGTAGAACTCCACGGCTTTCGAGCCACGCTTAGCTAAGTTATTTGCCACATAATTACCTTCACGAAGGATGTGATGCCAAATATAGGCTGGGTGGAGCTCAACCAGGTTCACACTATTTCTAACAAATGAGTATAACCAGTGATCTGGATCAACTCCCCACCGAACAAATGCTAACGCTTCTTGGGAGTCAGAATAGTAGCATGCGTATACGATGTTGATTTTGACTTAACATATAGTAATAGCAAATCTAATAAAATATACTCCCTCCGTCCTAGATAATGTATTCTATTTGATTTTTGGCACTGTTCATTATTCAACATTGAATCGATTTTATTGCAAGATATATTTGAAAAAAAATAGTTGAGTTGGGTTTTGGTAGAATCGTATAATCATCATGTGGTTTTAGAATATACTTATATAATTTTTTTGTTGTATATATTTTGAGATATTAATGGTTAAAAAGTACATTGGATTGTGTGCAAAAGTCAAACAAGACAAGTTAAATGAGCGGACTGAGTAGTACTGTATTTGGTGGAGTGATATGTACATTTCTTCTACATTAGGTATTTGAACTAATCCATGAAGCCCATTAAGATGAAAGTTCTGGCCCATTAGTTAAAAGGCCATGTATATTGGGCTGAATTAGTTCATATAGCCCAAAAGGCCCATATTCTTCTCCTTTTCAACAATGGATTAAGATTTAAGGACGCCCCGCCAGAATCTTCTGTACCGCGACCTCACGCTTCATCAATGTCGGTTTTCTACAGTTCAATCTCTGCCGCTTTCCCCAGGTGCGACACTTGACTATACCTGCTATATATGTGTAGAACTTTGTAAGTGTGAGTTCTGTATCAGTTTTTTTTCTGTTCAATTTGATGATTCGGCGTAATTTATGCGTGTGCTTTAAGTGTATCGAGTGCGCAATTCCTACACCGTTTAGATGAATTCTACTCAAGGATTGCAATTTGAAATTTTTTATATGATGTTTCAATATTCTGAATTGAGCAAAATTGGCATTACTTATGGAGGAGGATGTGTCTAGCCAAATGAAGCAGTGTTGTTGATGTTTCTAGACATGTCGATGAGTTTTCTCTCATTTGCTTATGTCTTTATAATATTCTTTATACTTTCAGGATGAGCCCAATGTATTTAGCAACTCAACTGAATCAATTAGGGTTTAAGGAAGGGTTTATGTGTTCACGTGCCCAGAAAAGTGTTCTATTTCCAAAATATTTCTGTACGAGTTGTACTTGTATGGAACCAGTTAATTCGGTCTCTAGAAGGCTCTTTGTGAGAAGTTTTTCCGTGAATGCCCCAACAGCAGTTGGGGGCAAGCAACCCGAAAGACATGTGACACTTGGTGTTTTGAGTCAAAACAATTCCCAAAGGTAAAAGCTTATTCCGTAACTGTTAATCAGTGGTTCTTGGTATGGTATATTTGGCATGTAATGATTCGTGATGATATCAACCGCAATATGTTATAAATTATTATTTATATCAGTACCATCACTGTCTACCAAAGTTAAGTGTTAGCTTTAAATAGCTAATTAGCAACTGCCATTTTTGCAAAATGTATCACCCAGTTTTATCAGACTGGAAATTCTACTGCCGTGTCATTAAGGCCAAAAATTCTATTCAAAAGGCTGAATATGTGTACAAGATAAAAGGAGGACTTGGTTCCCTTGTGGTCAAGACTCTAGAAATCCACACACACACATCTAAGTTATGGTATAGGCATGCTCAGTGTTGAAATAAAATGTCTGACAACACAATTAAAATATTCACAAAATGGGTGCTTAAGAATTTGTCTCAAAATTTGGAATGTTCTGCAAAGATGTTACAGTACTCCCTTTCAACTGTGTGTGCGTGTACTAGAAATGACTGCATTTCAATAGACCTGGGATTGTCAATGACTGAACAAACTTGTCTAGGAGTTCAAGTGACCTTGAAGGACAGCTTCAGCAATTATTTGATGCAATTATGAATATGGTCAAATTGGGCAAGAAAGATGAAGCTATAGATTTGCTTAAAGCAAATTATGAAGCAGTTAAGGAGCAGGTGGATTCAGCTGCCGCAGGCATAGAAGAGGCAGCTGTTCTTGATGTAGTACTCTTGGGCTACATGGCCATTGGCGACTTACAGACTGTTGGATCCCGAATAGATGAGGTAATAATATTTTTTATTTTTGCTTAGACATATTATATGTTTGGCTTTTGCGTTTGAGATTTTGTTAATACAATGGATTCTGGTTTAAAATATATCTCATGATATGCAAAGCAGCTTAATGAACTTCATCAATTGTTACATTTGTTTTCTCAAAGTATCAGATATTAACCACTAGATATGTTTCTGCAAGAGCTATTTTATGTGGTATATTCTAGGTACTAGGTACTACAGAGCATTGCGTTTATTTGCTCGTATACACCTTAACTACTTACTATGTTGCTCTTGTCATTGAATTTGATTCCAGTTGTATAAGGTTGTGAATGAGTTAAAAGATGAGGAGCTGCTTGTTGATTCAATACTCGTGCATATGGGAAGTATGTATGCTAAGTTGCAAAATTTTGACTTGTCCGTTTGCGCCTACAGAAGATCCCTTCAAATTTTGGAAAGAAAATACGGTAGGTTAAACTTCTATGTTTTCAATGCTGTTAATTTCATTTTAAATGCCTGTGCAGTGGAGTACTGCTGTTGCTCTTCAAGTAATTTTTACAGTTTTTGATTTTGTGATCCTACTTTCTATATTTGATTCCAATGCTCCAAATTCTCTCTTTTTTTTTTGGCAACAGTTGCTCTGATTAAATTGTTAATTGGAAGTTTTATATCCAATTTTCTGAATGTATGTTTGTATTCTTTTGGTCCTGTAGGAGATCAGAGCTTGTTCCTTTGCACACCATTGCTGGGATTGGCTAAAGCTCTCAGCGCTAGAAGCAAAGCTACTGAGGCATTGGAAATATACGAGCAAGTTATTAAAATATTAGAATCTTGCAAAGGAGAGGACAGTGAAGAGTTGATTGTGCCATTATCTGCATTGGGTAATCATCTCTTAAAGGAGGGAAAAACTTCAGATGCTGAATACCAATTTAATAGGTTTGTGGATGACACAAAGTTTTGATGAATAAATCCTCTTTTCATTTTGATAATTTTGAGTCCGTTCTTTCTCTACTGCAACAGAGTTCTAAAGATTTACACGAGGTTATATGGAGAAAAACATGGGAAAGTGGGAATGGCAATGTGTTCATTGGGCCATGTAAAATGTGCTAAAGGTGAGTTCTAAAGATTTACGTGACTTTATATGGAGAAAAACATGGGAAAGTGGGAAATGGCAATGTGTTCATTGGGCCATGTAAAATGTGCTAAAGGTGCATCTTTTTCCCTTCCCGAAAAATTTATATAAATCCAAGTAATGTCTGTTTGTTTTGTTTGCAATTTGTTGACTTATTCTGACACAATCACTTGTGCTCTGTGAACTGAAGTTTCTGTCAGTGGATATGTTTATCCCTGGCTCTTACGTAGCTAACACTTTGCTTTCCTGTGGCTTAGAAGTTTGTTTTTAACATCTGCCTATTTTGCTTATCACTGTCATACTCTGGGTATTTCTTGATAACTAGTCTTCTTTTTCCTTCTCCCCCTTACAGGAGACTTGAATGGGGCTATCGATTTGTATAAGTGTGGTATTCAGATCCTAAAAGATTCAAAAGACATGGCATTGGATGACAAAGTTATGGAGAAGATGAGAATTGATTTAGCTGAACTACTTCATGTAGCAGGAAGGTATGTGCAACCTTTTTATTTTTGAGGAAAATTGTTTTTTCCCATTGTCCTCACAATTTTGGCTTATTGCATCAGGATACTTTCCTTTGCATGAACTCATATGTTCCACACACACACACCCTTACGTTCCGTCAATTCATCTGGAGGATAGTTCCAAGATGAACAGATGTCACCAGTCACCACATGTAGTGAGACCTGAAACTTTTCATGTTCACACCTAGGTGCATGTGTTCATTTTCGTATTTATCAAGGATGTACTGCAGGCTTTTATCAATATATGGAAAATTAATAGTCTTCTCCCTTAAGGACATATGTACAGGTGCTTGGTGTTTGCTTCATGATCTTAGGATTTTTATTTACATTTAATTTTCTCAACTTGGTTTCTATTAGGGGAGAAGAAGGCCGAGCTGTGTTGGAAGAATGCTTGTTAATAACTGAGAAGTCTAAAGGAAAAGAACATCCCAGCTTAGTACCCAACCTCATAAATCTTGCAACCTCCTATTCACGCTCTAAGAACTTTGCTGAAGCCGAGCGCTTGCTGCAATTAGGCTTACAGATAATGATGAAAGTAGTGCCCCCTGATGATCCATCTATCACGTTCCCCATGTTACATTTAGCAGTGACTCTTTATAATCTACATCGTGATGAAGAAGCTGAAAAACTAGCATTGGATGTTTTACATATCCGTGAGAAAGCATTTGGAAAGGAATCTCTACCTGTAGGTAAGACTTGTGAGATGTCACGTTTTCTTAAATTTAATGGATTACATGTCATCATTGTCATCCTCTTTTTTTCCATAATGAAATACATTTTTCTTGTGTCATTTACATTCTGAATTTTATGTTCAACAACCATCGAATGGGGATAACCAGGTATTATCTGGAATCACTCGCTTTGGGCAACTGAATTTTCAGTTTTCTTTTGGTTGCCTTCTGTATCTCTTTGCTTGTCTGATATATTTGTACGTCCAGTGTAAACATATCAATGTTTTTATATCAATGTTTTGTTTTTAAAAATAATTTCATAGGAGAGGCTCTTGATTGTTTGGTGTCCATTCAAACTCGACTAGAGAAAGATGACAAGAAGTTACTGGATCTGCTCAAGAGAGTTTTAAAAATTCAAGAAAAGGAATTTGGTCCTGATAGCGAACAGGTTGTGGAAACTCTGAAGAAAATTGTACATTACATGGATAAAATGGGGATGAAAAATGAGAAATATCCTCTACAAAGGAGATTGTCTGTTCTGAGAACCAGGTTCAAACAGGCTATGAAGTATTAGTTGCTGTCATCTCACGATGCTTGCTTTTGTTATGGAGCCAGCTTCTGGAACCTAGATTCGCCGTCTGTCGGAACCATCTTCTCAGGTCACAGGGCATGGTGTGAGCATCCAGCAAGTTTTTGCTGTACAAACAAGGTATGAACTTCAATTCTCTTTGTGCTTGTAGAAAGAAACAATTTGAATTTGTATATTTGTTGTCTTTATGGATGTCTGCATTTTAAAGCTTTCTTCAAAAAAAAAAGAACGAAAAAAGGAGAAAAAACTTTGCCTGATATGTCTTGAAAGAAGAACCTTGATAGGAATTTGCTGATTGACTTTGTGAAGAAGCTATTTCGGGCTTTTGGCTTGAACGATATAAAAGGTGGGAGACTTGGCTAATCGAACTTTCTTTCTTTATACTTCTCGTTCGTGTTTGTGTGTACTTGTCAACTCTTTTTTGTTGTGATCTTACAAATGCATCCACAAGAACGCATTGGTGACTTTTGGATCTTGAATACATGTTTCTCTGCTTATTTACCAGAGCGCTTTGTCTGCGTTTTTGTTGACTCTTATGTGTCTGTTTGGCGAGAGAAATGGACGTACACGATGTGTTTTGATAAATATTGCAATTTTTTGGTGCGACTTCTTTCTATGGTGTTAATGGTGGCGGACTGGTGGTCTTTTGTCTTCCACATCTATCATTTAGCTTACTTGTTTGTTGTAGATCAGCACCCATGGACGATGAGGGGACATATAAAGTAGCCTTTGTTGGAGAAAGGACAAAACAGAGAGCATACATGATAAAATCAGGAGCAACTGCACCTGCAGTTCCAGATTTGCATGGATGGACCTGTTGCATTATGGCTGCAATTTGCATCAGGCGTGGTACATACATTCTGCACCCTATATTATTAAATGCGTGTTGAACTAAAAAGTCCTGAAAATTTTGTAAAATTGATGTATAATTAGCTAAATTAAAGCTCAAGGTTCAAGTCCAATCCATGTAATTATAATTGTCAAGTGATTGTTAAAAATATCTATATTTTAGTAAAAAATTATAGAATCTGCCAGTACTGATTAATCAAAAAGAAACAGGCTTTAGTGATATACGCTCAATTCCCTTTAAAGTTTTGGCTTTTTTTTTAGAAAAAAAAAAAAGAAAAAAGAAAAAGTATGAATAGTTTTTCAGCGACTTGAAATTACTTTTAGTTACCAAAAAAGAATTTTAAGGAAAAAGAAGAAAGCTAGGATCATGAGTAGTGTTGGGGGATAAGCATGACATTTGTGTGATTGTGCTGCAGTGTTTGTAGAAGTTGAGTTGTCACTATTTATTTCCTCATATCTGAGTCAGGAATTCTTATCTGAAAACAGCAGGTGCGTGTCCGATTTTAGATGAAAGTTTTTGAATGATATTTTTCCAATTTTGTTGTTCCCTGTTGCATGATGATTATAGTATTGGATAATTGCATCAGTGCCCACACAATTTAAGCTTTATCCTTTTTCACAGTCACACACCCCACAAAAAAACACATGTTTCTCATATTTTATTCCCACATCAAACTAGCTCCATTAGTGTTCCCTTTCAAATTTAATTAATTTTGATAAAATTCAAATTAATTATTAATTATAATTTGAGAGTTGAAGCTTCTACCATTTTCCTGAGTTTATTTATTTATGGTTTATGACAGGATTGAGAGGTCCACAGAATGTGGAAGTTTGCTTTTGCCCTTCCTAACTTTTTCAATTCTTCTTCACCCTTAAATTAATTATAAAAAATTATAGTAAATTGTAGGGTGGTGCGGCGGGCGGGAGGGAGGGAACCGTCCTACCGACCCCCAACCACCCCTTATCCGCCACGTATGCACCATTCTCAATTGACGCCTTCCTCAGTCCTTTCTATTTAACCCAAACATTTCTGCACAGGAGTTTATTGCAATTTTCTCCACTTAATATTTCAAAATACATAGTACTATAAATCTATATGTATATGTATATATATATATTAAAATTATATACTTTAATGATTCTATCTAGGTAGGGATGAAAATTTAGCTTTAAGTGATTGAGTCCATTGGCCTTTATCCTCTCTTTTATTCTCTTTGTAATTTGTGTGATATGAGTTCTCACCATCATATTCCTAATCTGTATAGGTTGTTTAACAAAAAGAAATTAGGAATATATTAATTATTTCTTTGTATATATTTATAACAAAATTAAGTTATATTTAAATAATTAATAATATAAAAAATGCTATTATGAAGGGTTTTTTTAAAAAAATTCAAAGTTTATGGCCTATTTCGCTTATGCATCATCAACTCGTCTCTAAACAAGTGACAAGTCTTTATAGTATTTCAAAGTCTATAATATTTCAAGGGTAGAAGTTAGGGTGCAATCAAGACATTTGTCTTGGTGTACTGCGGCCTCTCATAACCGTTGATTCACTTTGTAAATCGACGATTGAGATTAATTTAAAGGGTAAAAATATAATTTTGTCACATTACTCCAAAATATACTTAGTACATTTCAGCGAAAATTTGTATACATTTTAGCGATTTGTTAATATTTTAACGACGGACATAATGTTGTCAGCGCGGCTTCTGTATGTTTCAGCGACGAAGTGTAGTATATTTCAGCGATGAAGTGTAGTATATTTCAGCGACATGCTATAATATTTTTCAGCGACTTGATAATGTTCATTTCAACGATTTCATAAACATTGAAACTTCAATTCTTTGGTTTAACATATTTCAGCGACGAGTTGTATGTATTTCAGCGACGTGGTGTGTGTATTTCAGTGACAGACTATGTGTATTTCAACGACATGCGACAATGTTTTCAACGATAACAACCTACGTATATTTCAGCGACTTGACCGTGATATATTTTTTGGATATTTTACCCTTTTACATTTTGAACCGTTGGATTTTAAATGAACGGTTGAGATTGGTGCCTTGATATGCTGGGGATCTTGTTGATTGCACCACAACCAATCTCATTTCAAGGTATTTCGTTTTCTCAATATTTATTAATGTCTGCTATTATTTTATTAATAGAAAAAGTTACTAACTGTGAAAGAACCCTTCAACCGGCGGATCATTCGTCCGTCGGTGTTATTTTATTTTCATGAACAATCTTTATAAACGAAGTTAGCATATGTCAAATAACTAATTTCAGCAAACGGGGAAAGTTCCATCGTACTGGCCTCGCACAAATCTCAGAAATTAAAATTCGCTATAATACTATATATGTTGTCCTATACTAATCTTGGCTAGAGCGGTAAACGAGCCAAATTGAGCCGAGTTTAGGGTGTTTGAGCTCGGCTCGTTAAGCATTCGAACTCGGTTCGTGTTCGTTTGTTAAGAAAGTTGAGCTTGAAATCGTGTTTGAGCTCGGCTTGTGAAAAAGTTTGTGAGCTCGAGCTCGAGCTCGGCTTGGCTCGTTTAGTTTTAACGAGCCAACTTACCCTAAACCCTATGCCCTAAACCCTTTTGTTCAGTTCGTTTTGATTGAGTTCGTTCGGCTCAATTATAAATTTACCAAAAAATTATGAATCTTTTGCAATCAAGGGTTAGATGTTTTTTCCTATAATATTAAAATTGTCATGAACATATAAAATTACAAAATTACCCCGTTAATGAACATATACGAATACTTTTGAACTGTTTGCGAATAAGTTCGTGTTCGTTCGTTAAGCAAACGAGCTCGTGTTCTGTTCGAGCTCGGCTCGTTAAGCTTTACAAACGAACAATTAACGAACGAACACGAATCGAACAGAGCTTTGTTCGCGAGCTGTTTGTTTGTTTTACAGCTCTAATTTCGGCAAGCGGAGGATTTTTTTTTTATTTTTTCATAATACCTATAAAAGAATTGGGTGGGTTTATTCCTGGGGTAAAATATTTTAAGTTTGAAATCTGGTGAAGTTTAAAGTTTTTAATATTTATTTTAAGAAAATATTTAAGTAACTCCTTAAGTAACTGCTTTGGGAGAGACAATCGTTGAATGCTCACTCGATTTTTGAGAGATTAGTTTTGAATTCAGTAGGACATGATGATACCCTAGTATTCACTTAAAAAAATATTAAATTATGGACAGAGAATTTAAATAGTGAGATTATGTGTTTAATTGGATATTAAGTGTGAAAATTAATAAAAGAAAACGAAAAATGGATAACTAAGTTGGATAATAATAACAAAAAAAATGTATTCAGATTATTGTATGTTTTCACAATTTTCTGGCATATTTGTATACACATAGGATTATTGTATGTTTTCACGAATCTATTTATTTAATTTATTTTAAATAGCAGCATCTTCAGACACTGTGTAGTAACATAGGATTAGTTCGCTTGGCATAGGCTTTATCAAATTAGTTTTAGTTCTTTTAACCTAAAACTTAAAATAGCCTTAAATTTATTCAAAATGTTTAAGGAAGCAATTCGGTGTCTGCCTATATTTTTCGTTTTGTTATTTTTAGAATGTAGAATAATATATTTTTTAATCTTAAAATAAAAGTTAAAAAAAATTTCAAAACCCAACAAAATCAATTTCTTAAAGAAAAGAATAGGGATTTAATTGAGTGTTATTATATAATGGTTGAAAGTCCAAACGCGTGCCATTAAACCGTTGGAACTAACCCCTAAGTTTGTACTCGAATTATTTTTCTCCAATAATGAATTAAAAATAAAAACTTTTTGTTTACACCATTCATTTTATTTATTTCAATAAGAGAGCCACACAATGATAAAACAAACATAAACGTGTCGTAATTTCGGCGAAGTCATTTTCTTTTTATAAATCTAACATTTTTAGAGCCTATATATATATATTAAATAATAGGCCCCAAATATTAACATTGAATAATTGGGGATCACAAAGGATTGAATTCAGACTGGATCCGAACCATTGTCATGAGGTTAACAATGAATCAGTTCTACATTCATTATTTTTTATAAGAACCAAAGCTCAATTCAAACTTGGGTTCTCAAATTTTCTCTGACCAGATTGCCATTCCTAATTGAAATAGACAAATGACAGCACGTCTTGGTACACACAAAATATTTAAAATTATTTTAGTAAAAAAATTAATGATAAATACTAGCACTATCAAATACTCCATACTCCTATATAAGTAATAAATTTGAGTTATTTTAATATTTTATGGATATAAATTTCCTAGTACTATACAGTTATTTTTTTTTTGTGAATTTACTATACAGTTATTGATCAAATATCAGCAGTATACTAAAGGAATGAAACTTGACCCAAATGGTTATATTCTCTGCCTTTCATAGGTTGAGATTAGATTCTGATCCGGTCCCTTATCATTCCCTTTTATTTTCCTTTGTAACATACACCTTTGCTGACACATATGTGATGTGTGTGTCAATAATTACCCAAAAAATAATACTTCCCTCGTTTTTAAAAGATAGCTACGGACCCACTCAGCACGCAGTCCAATGTACATTTTAAATCATTAATAATTCAAATTCGGTACATGTAAAATTCTAAAAGTTCGATATTTAAAATCTACAAGACGAGACGAATCTAACAAGATCACACTTGGCCATATTTTAACTTGTATAACCATGAGAAAACTTTAAGTCAAAGTATATAAGTGAACAGTACCCATTAGTCAACAGTAGCTAACAAAAAATAACGGAGGGAGTAGTATACTAAACCATTTATTACTACCAAACAAACAAGCGAAGTTAGACTTGAGTTGTAGGACACTTAACAGTTTAAGCAAATATTTCAAATTGTGGCTGTGGAGACCATAACAATTTAAGCAAAGATCTCGAACTACTGTGGTTGGTAGGGGTGAAAGCGGGATGGATAATTCTCACCCGATCCGATGCTGTATTTTATTATATTCGAATTCGAATTTTGATATCCGGCGGATATCCGGCGAATATGGATACATATACGAATATTTAAAAGTGGATATGAGACCGGATATGGGATTGCAAATATCCGTCCGTATTCGAAAAACCGAATATCATGTGGATATTATCCGTATTTTCTATCCAAATATCCGAATAGTTATAATATATATTATATTATATTAAATATAAAATAAATAAATTATATATATAAATATAATCAAAAGCCTGAAAGTCATATATAATTAAATCAAAACAAACTTAATGAAATCGATATTATTACATTTTTTGCATCTAAATTGTTGTGGATCTTATGGTGATACTATTTGGATGTCTTGAAGTGAATATATAATCTTGAAACTTTTAAATAATCCTTATAGCTTACATAATATATTTCGATTTCTCTAAAAAAATTATTTAAAAAATTAAAAGATTATCCGACTATTTTATCCGTTAAAATTTGAATCTGTCATATATCAGTCCTGTTCCATCCTATATCCGTATCACGAAATATTCGAATCCGTATTTGTATTCGGCCTATTTGTATTCGATTCCGTATTTGATAAAATAATATGAGATAGGATACAGGAAAATTGCTATGCGACCGTATCCATTCCATTTTCCCCTAGTGGCTGGGCGTGTTACAATTTTTTATTTTTTATTTTTTTTTACTACTGCTACTTTAAAAGTACACACTTTGAGAACACATTTATATATATAAAAAAATTAATAATACTCCTCCGTTCTTTTTTTAATGGTCTTCAGCTCAATTTCAATAACCAATATTTGCATTAACTAACTCATAAATTTATATTTTTACCATTGAACTAAAATCATTCTTAATAAATGTCAACAAATACTCCATCCGTTTAGGCCTTCCACAGTGGGAGGTAGAAGAAGTGACGTGTTAGTTTATCTACCCAAAAATTAGAGAAGATACATTGTGGGAGGGGGAGAGAGAAGAAGTGAGGAAGAGACTTCTCTACCCGAGAAGAAATGAGAGAGAAAAAAGGTTGAGGCTAGAGCGTGAACACACGAGTGAATAACCACTATGCGTGTCATTTACGCGCGTGTGGTGTGGGGTCACATTTTTTTCAAAATGGCGATCAAAACTAAAAAAATATATATTAATACTATAATGGCCACTTTCACAGCATTACACAAAAAAATTACTCACTTATTAACTTTAAGAAAAAAAAAAAAACATAATCGCCACTTCACATGTGGCATTGAAAATACCTCATTTTTGGGGTAGAGGATTGTGGGAGGCCTTAGAAAAGATAGCTACATTGGTAAAATTGACACTATTCACCTAAACATTTTGATTTGAAGTTTTATCATAGATATACAAGTTAAAATATAGCCAAGTGAGATCTTGTTAGATTCGTCTCATCTTGTAGTTTTTAAATACCGAAGTTTTAGAATTTTTACTTCTACCGAATTTGAGTTATTAATGGTTTAAATTGTACATTGGACTGCGTGCTGGGTTGGTCAATAACTATCTTTAAAGAACGGAGGAAGTAGCATTTATGTAAAGTGAAGGGCAATATAGTAAAAACATAGCATAACTACCTATAACTACCATAAAACAATTATTTTGGAACACTTTTTACTCAAAAAAAAAAGACAACTAAAAAGAACCGTGGGAGAGGGAGTATTAAAATATGAAAACAGACATCCTGCGTGTGTATATATGTCGTACTCGAGCTCCGAACAGATTCTGGTTTTCATTGCTTTCAAAATCCTCCCAATTTCAGTTCTGCGTCTTATCTTCCAAAGTTTTTGTTCTGGATTGAATCCTTAGATTTTCAAATTTGGAAAATATGCCGTACTGCGACATAGGGAAGTATCAGAGCGACGACGAGGATGCGACGAATATCGCCGACGCAGTCAAGATTTTCTACCGCACATACGGCAAAGGACCGGTCAAAATTCTTATGATCATCGGTACCGCATTTCTTCATTCTACGAATTCTTATATAGATTCAATTAAAAATTTCTTACTCTGTCGGCGTTTCGGCCTTCATTTAGCTATGAATAATTTTCCATAATCGAAAAGTATGGTTTTTTGTGAAATGGGGATGTGGATTGAATTTTGTGATGAATCGTCAGGATTGGCTGGGACCCACGATTCCTGGAATCCGCAGATCAGGGGGCTGGTCGGAACAGTAACTCCGAACGACGATGAATCGCCGGTGGCTGGCGATCGGAGCATCGGCGGCGGCGGAGAAGGCACCGACGTGGAGATTTGCGCGTTTGATAATCGTGGAATGGGTCGAAGCTCCGTCCCCACGAAAAAGTCAGAATACACGTAAGTAATTCAGTTTCTATTCACGTTTTTCTTTTTTATATTCAAATATGCTTCTGGAGAATTAATTTAATCTTGATTCAAGAAATGAGAACTTCATGTTTTTTTCTTAGTTTTGGTTAAAATACAGTAGAATTTAATTTCCTGTTGGTATATTGGATAACCTTTTGTATTTTGGTGTTGTTTAAGTGGAATCACTTTGGTGGATTGGTAGGAGAAAAATGGTGCCAAGAGTATTTACTATTTAGGAATTGCTTCTTGAGAAATGATCATATGGTGGGTCAAAAGGGAGTCCCACTTGAATAATAAAATGGCATATTGTGGTGTTCTGTTTAGTTCATTAGGTGAGGAGTCTACGTTTGAAAATTTTAAGAATGGATAATAAAGAATGGTTTTGAAGACTGTTTGAAATTCAATGGTTCTGATTTGTGCCAAATCTGCCCATCCACAGGACAACGATCATGGCAAAGGATGCAATAGCTCTGATGGATCATTTGGGCTGGGAAAGAGCTCATGTTTTTGGCCATTCAATGGGTGCGTTCTTTGAGTCTTTGACTTTGAAATTCTGGTTGGCATTATTGAATTGACAATCTCTTTGACTAGCTGGCTCTCTTGATGTTGAAGTATTGAGATTAAAATAATGTTACCCTAGGGGGTAAATTGTAGTATTAGTGAAAGGTGAAAGAGAAGTTATGGGGGCCCGTTTATTGATGCAATCTTTTGAATATGGTTTGTTGATTCATTAGCCATTCCAATCTTGCTTGATATTTTTGCTTTCTTAAATGTTCTGGGACAAACAGCGAAATCTTGAACTGATGTTGACTCTTATGCTTGCTATGATATTTTTCACAATGCTTGCAAAAAGTCCGGGTTGGAATGTACTCCATGTTTTTTTTAAAAAACTTTCCAAGTACAAAATATCCTAGATATTATTGGGAATTGGGGTCATATGGTATGGATAAGGAGTTTGATAGAATTCTCTTTCATTTATGTAGTATAGAAATTTTCAGGTATCAAGTAGGTTTTTCTGTGTTCCTGTGTATACAAGTGCATAATGGCCTTTGAATGGAAAGAAAGTTATATATATTTGGAAGGGTGTGACATGTTACAAAAGATTAACCAAATGTTGACACAGTATCATAGTTTTCTTGTAGTTGCATACATGCAGAGGATAATACAACTATACAACCTTGTAGATTTCCCTGCTAGAGAGAACTTGATGGTTTTACCATCCTGAGGCAGGATAGTTTCATTGTGTAATAACACCTCCAGTTTTGTAATGAACAGGTGCCATGATTGCTTGTAAGCTCGCTGCTATGGTCCCTGAAAGAATATTGTCTTTGGCTCTATTGAATGTAACTGGTGGAGGTTATGAATGCATACCAAAGGTATGCAATATAGAAACCTGTCATTATATTCATTACAGAAGTTATAAACTTAGTGAAGGGAAAGAAGAAAATGGGATAAAATTAGCAGAGTAAATGTTTGTGACATGAATTTTGTCACGCTAAAATAAATCTGTTTTAGAATTCGCAACTTAAGTTGGCGGTTCTTTTATTATGAGTGCGTTTATGGTTATGTATTCTAGAAGACGACCAAAAAATTATCATCTTCCTAATTATCATTTTACCTTTCATTCCCATTTCAGATTGACCGGAAATCTTTGTCAATAGCAATGCGATTTGTGATGGCAAAAACTCCTGAGGAGAGAGCAGCTGTTGATTTGGATACACACTACTCAGAGGTCAGTAGGAATTTTCGCATCTTTCACAGAATCTGAAAACTCAATTCTTTTTTGGTTCTGACCTATTAATTATTAATCTCTTCCTCTATCATAGTCCCTTCTCTTCCCCTCTCAACATATATATAAATTTAGTACTTCATTTTTTCTCATTTTGGATGGCTTACAGTTGCTTAATTTTTTATGCTCCGTCACACAGGAATATCTTGAAGAGCATGTCGGCCAAATGACAAGAAGAGCAATATTATACCAAGTGAGTGCGCTTTAAATTCTTTGATCCTGGGAAAATTTGTAAGCATATACTACATCTGTTTCTTAGTATTTGCACGGACCATATTTCACGCAATCCAATACATAATTTTAATACGTAATAACTCAAATTGCATACAAGCACAAATTATAAAAATTTGATATTCTAAATCTATGTGATTAGACTAATCCAACAAGATCCCACTTGACTATAATTGTATTAAAAAGTCATATCATAGTTACTCAATGAACAGTGACAAACCCCCTCCGGCCTCTGTGTCAATTAAAAAGGAACAGAGGAAGTATATAAACACACAGTTTAAGCTACTGTACAAAATCATTTGGTCGAGTAATTTCTTTTTATAATGCGATTCAGAGAAGCAAATAAAGATAGCAAGAGTGAGTTTTAACTATGCACATACTTATTGGCTTAAACTCTTCAGGAATATGTTAAGGGTATATCTGCAACTGGAATGCAATCGAGGCATGGATTTGATGGTCAGGTTAATGCATGCTGGACTCATAAATTGTCAAGAAAGGAGATAGAGTCTATTCGACTGGCTGGATTTCCTATATCAGTAATTCATGGAAGGTATAGTTCTGGCACTAAAAAACTGCCAAGCTTCTTCGTTTAACTCTATGAACAAACTCCTAAGGTGACTAAGAAAAATTTTGTTATGCAGACATGATGTCATTGCTCAGTTATGCCATGCAAAACGATTAGCTGAGAAATTTTACCCTGCTGCAAAAATGGTTGAACTCAGTGGGGGACATTTAGTGAGCCATGAGAGAACTGAAGAGGTATGCTCCTATTTGCTTCTATATCACCTACAAACAATTGGAATAATCAATTTAATGCAAACAACCAAAACGCCAATAACTGCACTTAGCTGAATACATAGAATAAACTTAGCACAAAACATTAACGGTAGTATCTTTGAAGGCTGGATCAGAAAGCTTCTCACACTTTGTGACGGTGCTCATTAGTGTACCACTTTTTCCTAAATAAGGCGAATTCTTGAACAAAAGTACTTATTTTTTCACACTGAAAGGGACGAAAACAAAAAAAGGCCTCAATCCCTTCCATAATAATGACCAACATCCTAAATGCGAAAGCACATTTAGAAATTGAGATCTGATTCAAGCACCATGACCGGTTCTAAATCACGCTAATATATTTTTGAATTGATTACATGGTTAAAATACATGTAATGGCATTCCTTTAAGTTACTACTGTCAATGATCGTTTTTAACACTGCTTGGTTCATCAAATATGCAGGTAAATAAATCAGTTCTCGAGTTGATCAAGGCATCGCAAAGTATTAGAAGTCCATACGAGTGGACGAATCTGCCAAATAAAAACAGTGCAGGTAAATGTAGCTCTTATGTTTCCTCTTCATATTTGTGTGTCATTGGTTTAATTTTAAGAACTCTAGAATCAATCAAAGCTATCATATATATAGTTTTCACATTACTTCAACTTTCAGAAATAGCAAGCTATAATGGTAGCCAAATTATGAAAAAGACAAATCATTCAGTCTGGGAAGTAGTGAGGCAGAACAAAATGGTGAAAAGCTTGACCAGTTGCTATAGATGAGAGTTCAATGTAACTACTCTAATCACTCTTCAAAGATTTTTTCTCAACAAAAATACTGTGCTAAGACTAGTAACACCTAATTACCTATTCTAAGGCATACATTTATTTATGAGATTAAGCATACTTATTCGATACTCAAAAAAGAACTTACCATGTTCTTTTCTGTGTTTTCTCAGGTTCTAAAGCTACTTCGTTATTAGTATGGAGAGACGCCAGTTCATCTTTCATTGTTGAGAGCATACACAAGCTGCACATCTTCATTTTATACTTTTTTGGTCTCTTTGCGTTGGTGGTTCAGTACCTGAGAAGAGGTGTAAGACGACTTAAACCTGTCAGAGTAGGACAAATTCTTACATAGGAAAAAACAGCTCGGAGCCTTCTCCAGAGGTAATTTTATTATACAACAGCTTCAGATTGTCAACTCGCCTTGTAAAAGGCCCACTAAAGTGTTGGCCATTCTTCTTGTATAGGGGCTTTTTCTTTTCCCCTCTGAAGTGAAGATCATACGGAGCATTGCCTAAATCTTGCCACGTGAGATAATGTTGTACGGATGCATATGGTTCTAGAGTACTTCATAACTTATCAGTTGGGAGGTTACAATGCAGTTTCTTCTTGCAAAGGCAAGAATTTGGGGGGTACTGAAGCGAGCAAATGCTGCCCTGCCTTCCAGTATCCATCTTGACTGAAATCAATTGGAATCTCACCTGGGTGTATCATATTCATTTATTATTGCTTATTTATGGATTCGTTCTAATCACAATGTGCTTGTATGAATCTTAATCATACCAATTTTACTTGAATTTGACAATTTGATGATGTCAAGAATTTGTGTTGACTGTGTGTCATAACGTGCTTCTTATGATATACTCCCTCCGTTTTGTTTTTTTGTTTTTTTTTTTTTGGCCATGGACTCACTTTTCATACAGTACACATTTTAAACATTTATAATTCAAGTTTGGTACAAGTAAAAATTTTATATCTACATCATCTCATTTTTTTTGTTTTAATTTGTATAATTATGATAAAAATTTAAGTCAAAGTGATAAAATGAACATTAACATTTCTTAAACAGTTGCAAATAAAAAAAAACAGAGGGATACTCCCGAAAATGGTCGATGGTATGACAAACAATTATGATGTATAAAAAATAACTATAAAGAAATTGAATGAAGTGAACATCATATAGATTTGAATCAAAACTCAAACCATTTTCGGATAAAATTAGAAAACAAGACTATGCATGCGTACTACTCACTGAATCCCAAACAAAGATCCAAGAAAATTACTGTATAAAAAAGTTAAAAATGAAATGCACATTCAAAGGCAACACAAGCACGCCGATCAAACAAACCCACAAATTATGATGAGAGACCACAATTGGCCAATAATCTGATAGAACAACATCCATACTCTCAGTCACATATATCATCTGTCAAAAATACTACAAGGCAAACATTCAAAGTAGCAAACAATTCAAGCAGAACAAAATAAATACTAAAAAACACATAAGATCAATAATCGGCAACTATCAGAAAACCAGACACACAGAAATTCTTACCATATTAATCAATAATCGTCTGCTGGTAGAAGAACGTACATACTGAGACATCATATGTGTATCAGTATGTACATATATATATATATATATATATATATATATATATATATATATATGGATATGCATCTTCACCACTTCTTTTCCTCTCAAACTGCAAAATTGAAAATCGAAACGACGATTAAGCGAACACCAAATCTTCTGTATGCTGCCAATGCTTTGCATATTTATACTAAAATATGTCTAGAGGTATATTTTCTCTAGAATATTCCCATATGCTCTTCATTTTCCTGCCCACATATTTAATATATACATGAGCTTTTGCCTATTCTAAGTAGTTACTTGTTTTTCTTCTCTTTCCTAATTAAAGGGAATAATTCCCCTTTTCCATTAAGAATATGCCAATATTAGAGTATTAGCCACAACTAGAATTACTCTAAATAATTGCAATTTATGCTTATCCAATTAAATTAAAAATAATTACATATACTCACATGATGATTGTGGCTACTTTGCTGACAGTGTTATATCAGTGTTACTTGAATTCAATAACAACTATTAAATTTTTTTAGCGAAACGGAAACCAGAGAAATGATGTGGGGCACATGCCACACAATTTACAAGGGATAAAGGGGAGGGACGGATAGGGGTCACCGGTGTGTTATCGAACCCAAACCATAATGTTGGAAAATAGGGACTTGACTTCTTGGATAAATCCTCAGTCTCTTACCATTAAATTGGAATTTAACAACTCCAATTAAACTTTTGTCAATTTGAAAATAATCACGTTTGTTGAGTAACACTTAAACAGTTGTTGGATTCTCACTTAATCAATTAGCTCCTTGAAATTAGATGGTGTAATCATGCTATTAAGTAACTTCTCATGTTTTTATGAATCTGCAATATTTACTCTGCGCACGTAATTCAATACATAGTTTTAACAGTTAATAACTCACGTCGTATGCAAGTAAAAATTATAAAAATTTGATATTATAAAACTACAAGATAAGATAATTTTAACAAGATTTCATTTGACTATATTTTTTCTTCAATAAATTGCATAAACGTGAATCATAGTTGAATAATGAATAGTGTCAAACACTCAAACGTTTCACATTCTTGAAAACGGAAGTAGTATTAAATTTCGGCCCAAAGTTATTGAAAAATTGGACAAATTTTTGATTATATCATAGGAATTAATTTGTTTTATCCAGATTCCAGAACACCCCCGCATTTTATTTTCCCTCCTCCTCCTCAAAAACCGGACAAAAAACTAAATTTTTTTTAAAGCTAAACAGCCTATACAGGCTAGAAAATGGGTGATGGGAGCCCATTCCCATGCCACACAAATTACAAAAAAGAATAAAATGGAGGGATAGGGGCCGGTGGAGAATCGAACCTCCAACATTCCGTTGGAAGTCGAGAGACTTAACCACTTGGACTAAGTCCTCATCCCCGACATAAAACCTAATTGAATATGTGCTCAAATGCTACTGAAAAAAAAGAAGGAAAAAAGAAAAAAGAAAAGAAAACGTAGAGTGAACTAGTGAAGTACATGCATTGGCCAAATTAAAGAACATGCTCTATGGGATACAGGCTAAACCGTTGATCAAAACCAAAACTCATTACGAGTAATATATATAATCCTAATATATAGATACAGCAAAGTGCATAAAATGCGTTCTCTCTAATGAACATTGCTTCCCTGTGGTTAGTGCAAAGTGCGTGAATGAGTGTTTTTTCGGAGAACAATTACAAAGTGGAAAGGTCCAAGAGGAAAATAAAAAATGAGTGTTAATATGGTGTGTAAAGAAATAAATTACTAGGTATTTTTTGGTTTCAATATAATATAACTATGGTTTTTTTTTTACACCCTACAAAATAAAAGGACTATAATTATATTATTTTGATACACCCTACAAAAAATTAAAATAAAAAACAAAAAACCATAGTTATATTATATTGATAGAGGTTGGCATCTGTGCTATAGTGATTGATTGTAGGTATTTAGAGGTCGGCCAATGTTTGTTTTGTGAATTGGTATATGTTTTGTACCCGGTTATGCTGCTTTTCTGTTGAGCAGTGGAATAAAATTTCTATTTTCTTCTCAAAAAAAATTTTGTAGGGTGTGTACTATAAATAATTTGGAATTTGTTATGTGGTGTATAAGTATTAAGATAAGAAATGGGTTGTAGGCAGCAAAAGTTTAGATTTTTTTTTTTTCTTTTTTTTTTTTCTGAACAGTATGCTAAGAAATGGATGGTGGGAGTCCATACCATATAAATTACAAAGAGATAAAGAAGATGGATAGGCATCGGATAGAAAGTCGGACACCAACCTAAACCTAAAAATTGAGAGTAAGAAACTTATTACTATACCAAGTCCTCTTCGCAAAAGTTTAGATATTAGATAGCCCCACGCCCCCACGGCCCACCTTCACACTTTAATAACTTTGGAAAACGGTAAGCAGTTAGCCCTAAACCTCCGGTCCGCAAATTAAATCGGTAAGCAGTTAGCCCTAAACCCTAAACCCAAGCATCTGCACTAGTAGGGGTGTGCATTGGTTGGTTCGGTTAACCGAACCGAACCAAACTTCAAAACCGAATTAAAAACCGAATTTTTTCTAAAAACCAAAATCGAACCAAAATTACTGAAAACCGAAATAACCGAACCGAAATATTTCGGTTCGGTTATACCGGTTAACCGAACCGAACTGAATTGTTTTTCTAAAAAATAAAATATTTTTTATCAAAACATTTCTATTACCAATTTTAAACCTGTAAATTCGCCATGTCAAACAAAAATATCATATCTACATATAACTATGAGTGCATAATAGTAAACCATTCCAAAATGCATTGTTCAAATTACACACAAATAAAATGACAAAATAAAGAAACAGTCACTGAATAGTTCAAATACGAAACAATATAAAAGTCTCAAAACTCTCAACAGTAGTTGTCACTTCTCATCCACACAAACAATCACCGAATAGGGGTATTATTTTGTGTTTATTATATAATGGCATAATGTATTTTATATATTTTTTAAATATATAATTTAAATTTCGGTTCGGTTCGGTTAACCGAATTATAGATTTTTAAAAACCAAAAACCGAACCGAAAACCGAAATTTTGGATTTTCAAAACCAAAAACCAAACCGAAATCCAAAAACCGAACCAAATTGCAAAAATCGGTTCGGTTCGGTCGGTTTGTTCGGTTTCGACCGAAATTTGCACACCCCTATGCACTAGGGTGTCAAAACGGGCCGGGCCTGTTGGGCTGGCCCGCCCCACAGTATAAAATATGTGGGGTGGGCCTTGAAGTTTAAGGCCCGTTTAAAAATGGGCCCAATCGGGTTTACCTAAACGGGCTATAGGCCCACACGGGTTTGGTCCGTTTGGGGGCGGGCTAGCCCGCGGGCTTTCCTTAAAAAAAATTCCAAAACCTAAAGCCCAAATGTCAAATAGCCCATTTAGTGTGGAACCCTCCTCCGCCTTCGATTCTCTTCCAGACTTCCACTCCAATCTCTACTCTCCTGTCTCCACCACCGCTGCACTCAGGCGCCGCCTTAGCCACGCCCATCTCCACCATTCGTCCCTCCGCTCTGCTCACCTCCACCATCGTACTCCCTCAGGCCTCTACTCACCACCATCGCAAGCGCAGGTTCGGCGCCCTCCGGCCCTTCGCTTACCAGTCACCACCATAGCTCATAGCTGTGCTCCCTCCGGCCTCTGTTCACCGCCACCGTCTGCCCGTCTCGACCGATCTGTGTAGTCCTTCGCTCACCAATCACCACCACCGCTCCGTGGTGCCCTCCGGCCTCCGCTCAGTCTCTCACCACCACCGATCTAGCCATCTCACTCTCTCACTGTCTGTAAGTTTCCTTTTGGTATTTTAGTATTATGTAGCGTATTTAAATTTGAAATTAGTATTTAGTTTTTAAATTCAGTTGTTTTCATCTATATTCCAGTGTGGTAGCTGAAAATTTATGTAAAGAATTGGTGTTTTTTTTGCTGTTATTGTTGGGATTTTGGTGACTCTATTGGCTTCCTTTTGATTGCTTAAGATGATGAAAATGAAAATATAGAAAATTCAACCTTTTTGGTTGATTATGAATACAAATTATCTAGTATGTATTCATAATGTCCATTCTCTAATCTTTTCCAATATAATGTGTGCACCTTAAGGTTGATTATGAATACAAATTACTGACCTCTGTTATCTTTTTGGTTTGGCAGAATTATATTGTGTTATATTTGACTAAAATGCAGCAAGTTTTTGTGGATCTTTTTTCCCTGGAACTTGAATGACCTTTGTAGCAGTTTGCTTGATGTTTGTTATGTTAAGACAACTTAAGTATCAAAACTTAAATTTAATTTACCATGATGTGAAGTGCTTGTCATTTGGTATAGTCTTACCCTGGCGATGTGTGTTGCTATGATTTATTAAGATGGATACAATTTTTCCCATACTTATCATTTTTTTTTTTTGCTTAAACATCATTTACTTTTTTGTTGATCCAGGCCCTAAAGAACTGCAATTACAGATTGAAAAAGTCATATGCCAGGATAGAGAATCTGCGGAAGGTTCTCAGATACTCAAATCTCTGCTAGTTTATCAAAAACTTTTCCTAAGAATTGCATCTCACTCATGACAACAACTAGTGCAAAGGGCAGTACGGTAAGTTTTATATTTTCATCATTTATGGAGCTGGAATAATTTTATAATTGAAGAAGCCTAAATTATATGAATGTTGTATTGCAAGTTCAGATCTTAATATGAGTTAGAATGACTATCATTATGATTTTATAACATTTATCTAGTCTTTTGGCAATTGTGTGAGCTTTTGCAAGTTCTTATCCAACCATTCATAATACAAGTCTTTCTAGTAGTTTATAATTCCATATATTTTATTAATATATTAGAATTGATATTTACTCATATATCTCAATTAAAAGATATATTTCAATTCCCAAATTTATTTTTTACCAAAAAAATTATTTAAAATTATGTATTTAAAAAGTCTGCGGGCCGACCTGCATAACCCGCTGCCCGCATGTGGGACGGGTTGTGCCTAGGTATTTTGAGCTCGCCCCGTTAAAGCCCGCTAAAGTGTGGGCCCCCCGCGCGGGCCGGCCCGTTTCGCCCCGCGGGACCGTTTAGACAGCTCTCTAATCTGCACTCGCCTCTTCCTCCCGAGTAGGTAGAGATGGAAAGTTCAGCAGCCGGCGTCGCAGTAGACGCTCCAACCAAATGGGATTTCAGCTGGTAATTTGATTCATATCATGTGTTTGAATTTGATGCGTATTTATGCATATTTTGATATTCTGAGGTTATTTGTTGAAAGATGAACCTTTTCTGCTTGTCACTATATTTTTCCCTCGTAGTATCTTTTGCTGGAATTTGTTGACTGTTTTTACCAGGATTCTAGCTGTATTCTCTTTATGTGCCGAGTCGGATTATACCACAGAATTTATTTCCTTCCACTTTATTTGGTGCAATTTGGATTCGGGTTTGTTTTGTTGTAAGCAAGGCTTCGAATTTAGAAATAAAGGTGTAGGAAGTAAACACTCTTTTGTTCATAACGTTATCTTGGACGGGTAAAAATTTATGTGGTACCGTATATACCAAATGGCTAACAAAATAAAATGCAGTGATTAGTTCATGGTGGAAGGGGAGATTTGGAAGAGAAAAATGAAGTGAACTATTAAAAGATGCATGTTTTAAGCTACATTTAATGTATTTCGGATACAATGAGCGATTTATTACTGGTCCCATGTAGTGAAATAATAGTTTGGAGGACTGTGATAAAAGCATGCTAACTAGGGTATATTAAAGCTTACCTCACTTCAAAGGAAGTCTTAACATATATTGCTGTCAGACAGTTAAATTATGCATCAAAGTGTTCGTTTGCATGAATTCCAAGTTGCATGTTTGGTTGGTTTGGAAGTGAACGAATCATTTTCCCTCTTTCAATGTGTTTCCCAGCTGTTTAGGATAAGTAGGCATTTGCTTCATCATATATTGAAAGTGAAATTAGATTCGAATTGGAATATTGGATTGATTTGATGCTTGCGACCCTTTGAAATGAGAGGTTTCCATGGATTCAAAATTAAATTAGGAATCATTCTTCTAGGAACTATCCCAGTTACCGATTCTCAGTCCCTTATACGGTCATACCAGAAGTGGCCTGGATCTTGAGAGAATGTTATGTTTCTTTTTTTCTTTCTTTGCTGGATGAAGAAAACCTTGGGTGTGTTACTGCTACATTTATTTTGGTTAGATGAAAATTTGGTTATGGTCCATTTTTAAAATGTTTTTGCATGTTCATTTACGGTATGCTGACTCTATTGAGTTGTTTAATTTGAAGCATTCTTGTTACACTTTTGTGCGAGTTTATTTTGGGTCACTCTCATTGGTGGTATGGTGCGTAGAGAATGATATTGTTGTTTTTGATGTCAAAACTTGTTTGCAGCGATTTGGAAGTAAATTACGAGTCTGATGAAATTGCCCAGATTGTTTATGCTGCATTAGCTGTTGATAAGGAGGTAACAAACTAACATGCTATAACTGCTTCTGAGTTTCCATTTTGTTAAATTATTGTCCGAGAGAATTTATTGATTTCAATACAGCTACAACCCGATAAGGTGAAAAGGAAAATGTCCGTCTCCGATGGCAAGCTCTCTGTGTGAGTACTCTTCATTCTTTGAACTTCCACTTCATAAATAGTCAACAGACCTTGTGATTGTGTATCATCAATCCTGTTCCTCTGCTTTGTTTTGAAGAAAAGCCCGATTATTTGAAACTATTTTGGGCAATCATGCTTATGTATCAAGTTGGATTATTGCTTTTGATGAGGTGTATGATTGCAGTGGCGGAACCATATGTGATTTTTTTTACCTTGTCTTCCTCTGAGACAATTTCGTTCTCCCCAAATTTTTTCTTGAAGTTTGAATAAACATTTTCCATAATCCATCTTGTTCATGTTCAGGCATTTTGAGGCAATCGAAGCAAGGTTTCTCCGTGCATCATACAGCGCTTTTGTTGATGTTCTTCTACTTGCAACCAAGACTATTGAAGAATTTGGTGGAGGGATTTCATTCTGATCTCCAAACACTGCATAAACTTAATTTTCTTGCCCTCGTTCCTCATTGAAAACTATGGTTTTCCTACACATTCTATGTAAACGCCAATTGATCCATGGATTTATTATGTAACTATGTAATGTTAGGAGCACATCTTTGTTATATGAATGTTCTACAAGCAAGTCTAATTTTATCAAACCCATTTTGAACCCTGCCCGGCTGCCCTACACTCCTTTGAAAGAATTATTAGCCTTCTCATGCATGAAAAGGATCATGATTGCTAAATGTTGTGGAGAGACAACATTTGCTGCAATACCGTTTCACCAATATGTGTCTGATTGATTACATCTATGATTTAAAAGAATGATGAGAAGAGATTCTAGGCATCTGAAAAACTCAACCTAAAGAAGATGACAGAATGGTAATTTGGTTATCCAGATAATATTCTTCTTTTCCAGTTGGAATAATTGAGGTTCTTATCCAGCCCCTTTATTTCAGTTGGTATTCTCCTATAATGCACGCACATGATCATCTATCTTTGCCTTGTACTTGTTGATGAATGCCTTGATGCGGGCTTTAGCCTTGCTTTGGGGTTTTTCACGGTCTTCGTTGACAGGAACAGACATGTAATCAAAATATTGAACTTCAGATGTATACTGCAGGCATGAGATATTGAAGACAATTAGTCATAGATCAGTGAATGCATCAATGCTTTTGGTAACATAGCACTTGACTCTAATGAGGGTTCCTCTATTACCAGTTTCCTGGTTAGATCACGGTCTGGGGTCATTGTGAGTGTCGATTTGGACCGACTTGGCGTGGTTGGTCTGGACCGGCTTGGAGTGGTTGGCTGACTTGAGGTTGTTGGCCTGGACCGAACTGGTGTTGTTTGCCTGGACCGAATTGGCGTTGTTTGCCTGGACCGTATTGGTGTTGTTTGCCGGGACCGACTTGGAGCAAATGGATGTGAGGTATTTGGTTCTACAGCATATGTACCTTTGGTGTAGCAAGAAGAATGGGGAGGTGTATACCGGTATGGTGATGGCGCCCCCCTCCTCTCTGTATCACCAAGATTATCAGTCATTTCCGTATATCACTTTGTAAGAACATTTAAATCTACATATACTATTATAGGGGCGTTTGTTAAAGAGAGCATGGAAATTTGAAATTTGAATACCTCATTCTCAGTACTTGATTTAAAGGGAAAGGGGAACCAAATTAGGAAATTATTACCAACTTCAATTCACTTTTAAGAAAACGCTGTTAAAAAGATGAACAAGAACCAAACCTATATTTGGGAGGTCGTCGGAGAAGGTAACTCTGTTGTTTTGTTGCCTGGCTGACGTTGGGGCTGCCAATGGAGGGTGTGTGTTAGCATTCCTATTGTGTAGCTGGTCAGAGAAAATAACTCTATTTTGTCGATGACACAGCTTGGGGTCTGGCAAAGGAGAGTGCGATCGGCTGCAAGAGTTATTCTGGATGTAGTAAATATTTCAAAAGATTCTCAACTAGATGAATCATAGCTCTAACAAATGCAATATATAATGGGGAGTACGATCTGCTGCAAGAGTTATTTTGGTTTGGCGCTCCAGCTTAAGCGGGTTCGATCCGATCCTTTCTATATGCCACAAAAATATGAGATATATAATCTTATGCATCTTTGTGAACTTCGAAGAGAATGTACTTCCATTTTTTAAGTTTCCAACCATGCCACACAATGTACTTCAATCCTATATTTAGTTTCATATTTTTAAATTATCATCTTTGGTCCCATTAAATTTCATATTTTCCCTTTAGCAAAAAATATGGAAAAAAAGGTAAAAACGTCCTTTATCTTTCCAAAAATTTCAAATCCGTCCTTTTTCTATTTTATTACCGATTTAGTCCGCTACAAATGCTAATTATGTTCAAATCAGTCCTTTTTTCACTAATTATATTCTAATTGCTGACGTGGCAAGGGTTTTAATTTAAACCTGACACGTGTGCATAATATTAGTCCTTTTTCTTTTATCTTTTGCCAATTCAGTCCTAAACTTTTATTTTGTTCTATTTAGTCCTCTACCCCAATCACTCATTTTTATATTAATTGGCCTCAAACCTTTCAAATTATTTCATTTTAGGCCCAAAACCTTAAATTTTTTATTATTACTAATACATTTATCAAATAAATGCCCAACATACTTCCATAAATAAAATTAAATACCAAACCTCATACATTGGGTTTGACCGCCTTGTTACCGGGTCTTTGAAGTTCCGAATTTTACGGACTCTCTCTAACCACCCGACCGTAACGATGGTTCATTGGTTCTGGTTTCCTTCAGCAACAATCAGCACAATCATACTTTGTGGACAATAAAATTCAGGCTATTTTTTTAATATTTTTAATAATATTAATATTTTTCAATAAAACCAAGGCTTCCTGTATCCATAACCTTCCAAAAATTCAAGTTAAATCATTTACTTTTAAATATTGCTACATCCTAAGGTAGGACGCAAAGTAAGATTCTGTTGATTGTTACTGAAGGAAACCAAAACCAATGAACAATCGGTTGCGGTCGAGTGGTTATTAGAGAGAGTCCGTAAAATTCCGGTACTTGAAAGACCCGATAACAAAGCAGTCGAACCCAATATATGAGGTTTGGTGTTTAATTTTATTTATGGAAGTATGTTGTGCATTTATTTGATAAATGGATTAGTAATAATAAAAAATTTAAGGTTCTGGGCCTAAAATGAAATAATTTGAAAGGTTTGAGGCCAATTAATATAAAAATGAGTGATTGGGGTAGAGGACTAAATAGAACAAAATAAAAGTTTAGGACTGAATTGGCAAAACATAAAAGAAAAAGGACTAATATTATGCACACGTGTTAGGTTTAAATTAAAACCCTTCCCACGTCAGCAATTAGAATATAATTAGTGAAAAAATGACTGATTTGAACATAATTAGCATTTGTAGCGGACTAAATCGGTAATAAAATAGAAAAAGGACGGATTTGAAATTTTTGGAAAGATAAAGGACGTTTTTACCTTTTTTTCCCAAAAAATATCATATTTTTTCCTTTATGGCCATTCCATCAATTTTTTAATACTCCTAAGTCGTCAGTTTGGAGTGTATATATAATTGATAAATATGTTTAGACACATTTGCCTACAAACTAAATTATATATCCAAACTGAAGTCTCAAGTGTTAAAAAATTGATATAAATTATATATGCACCTCAAACATGCAAACTAATGGTTCAAGTAGTAAGTGTTAAAAATTGATGGAAGGACCATGGAAGGGAAAAAAAAAGTTGATATCTACTAGGACCAAAAAGTTTTGAGAAAAATGGAACCACATTAGAGTAAGAATAACCTATGGAACAAAAAATAAAAATTTCCGTAAGTTCATAGTACAATAACACACCTGAATGTGGTTTGCTCCGGAGTTTCTTGAACCTTAGCTTGAATAGCTATGTCATAGTAATTCAATTGTCAAAACCGACATTTACAACATGAGATAAGCCAATAGCACATACAATTCAAATATCGGGGATCTGTTACCTTTCTTATATTGGTGCCATCCACTTACATCGTCCATGGTGCAGCAACCTTGATACTTTGATTTTACGCGAAAAGGCCCCTGCAGAGTCTCCCCCACTAAACCAAGAGGGTTCCAAAATTTGTTTATAAAAAGCATGTTTACCATTTTTCTTCAAAAGAAAGGAATTCTTGTATGGATAACAATAATAATACCGGGCAAGATATATCGTTTGTGGTAATTGGGAGTGTCCAGCAACATCGAATGCTGCGATCGACCTTTCCTGTCAATGATATCCTGGAATGACCGCAGTCTCTGAAACACAACATATAGATTGTGAGAAAATCAATACCACTGACATGACTTGTGCCGGTTGAAACTTCTTAAGTTGCAAAGAATCATATGTTTTGTTCAAGTTTTTCCATATGGGATGCTTGCTTTATAGGCTATAGCTACATGTAACAAAGTTAATACTACCATGATAAATAGATTCAGTATCCATAATACTTCGTATTGTAGCATAAGCAAAATCACCTGCTCGACTAATGATAGACGGAGCTCACTCTCTGAAACTCTATCAACCTGATCATCCAACAAATTGCCAACCTTATTTGTCACATAGCCTAAATGATCCACTGTGTTGACAAGAGCTTTGATGGCATATTCTTTCAGCACATCCACCACATCACATTCAGAAAGGTCTCTGGAGGCACAAGAAGAAAAACATCACGAAACTGAAATAAGAATTTAATTCCTAAACTAATCTATGAGCAACTTGGTCTGGTGGCCTTGCTGTACTCCAGGACAGGATAATTCTAAGTTCCAGATGAAGGGAGGTAGGTTAATGGTCTGTGTAAAAGTGTGTCTATGCAATGTGTGCGTGATGGTGAATCCGAAAGCAACTCACAATAGCTCTGAGCCATCGTTGTCTCTTGTATAAGATGACTCGAAGTACTCTGCAGCCCTGTACAGTTGTCTCCTTATGGTCCTCAAATCCTGAAGAATGAATCAAAACAATAAGGGAGTCTATCATGGGAATCCATCAAAACCAATAATCGAAAAGACATGTTTACAATTACATATGCAATGTTAGACAATCATTGGTATCATCGTATCAACACAAACAAAAGTTGTACGTCGACAAAAAAGTACCTTCAAACTATGAGAGAAGAGCATGGTCTCTTGCATATAGACTTCGTCGTAATTGGTGGGCATGGCAGAAGTTGAACTCATAGCTAGGAAAAGAAGTATCTATCCTGTAAGGAAAAACAATTTTAACTAAATGAATAAAATGATTAAAATTGTGTAACCTTCACAATTTTGAAATTTAAAACAAGGCACCAAATAATTAGCACTATTCCGTGCAAGAAATCATTTCTTGAGAAAGACGTGGAGAAATCTATGCAGTCAGCATTCGGTGAAAAACATTTAGAATTGGAAGATGACAGAATCTTGACAATCTGTGAAAAGTTGTTGGTACGACTTTGAAGGAAATTGAAAATCGTTTTTATTCATCTTTCGATTAACGACCTCAAAACTCCTCCAAAATCACCAAGAGGAAATGTTCCCTAACAAGAGACATAAACCAAATCGACTCTGATTCATCATTCCAAACAAGTGTATTTTTTTTTTTTTTTTTTTGGGAAGGACCTCACATTGCAATTCCAAAACGCATATAATCAAAAAAAAGCGTAACAGCAAATATAAATGCAAAATTAATACTACAAAACAAATCTAAATTCTGAAGCGTACGTAAACAAAGCTGACCTGAAAACGTTGGAAATCCGTCCCAAATTTCAGACTCCCGAACAATCAATCAATCTCTGGTTCAATTTTGATGATCATTGATACAAACACACATCACAAAACGAAAATCGAAACGAAACAAAACAAAAAACTCCGAAACCTGGTTTCCACGGACTGGAAGCTGTGTATGGTAGTTGGGGAACTGACAGCAACACGGTGGTGTAGTCAGGAGGAATGAAGGGGGGGAAGAACTGTTGGTGATTTCAACGTCGAATTTGGCAATGAGAATTGGGGCCAATGATTGGTGCAGAGGCTCACCACTGACCCGTGATTTTCACTGTTTCATTAAATGTACCCCTTAAGCTTTGCTTTTTTGTTTTCCCACCAAATTGGGGCAATTGAAAATGAACCCCCTGTATCCGTATTGCTGTATCTGCTATCGGCCTCGCCACCCCCTATTTATTGTTTTTTGCCTTTTTTGAAAATTTCTCTTATTTATTAATTAATTCCACTTTCTTTTCTTTTTTTTTTTTTTTTGAATTTTAAATGAAGACTAACTAAATCAAAAGTCTATATTTCAACCTTATATATAGTTGTAATTTGATTCACAATCACAACCACCCGACCATCTATCCCTCCTATTTATCACTTTATAATTTGCATAACATAAACTCCAACCGTAATTTCTTTGGCTTAAGCTTCGCCAAAAAGATTAATTCCACTTTTCTCTTTTGTTATTATTGTTACTATAATCATAATACTTGTGCTAGCTAGCAATTGGCCTCATAACTTTTAAACCCCATATAACACTTGTTCAATCAGATGTGGTTCCATAAAAATTGAATAGATAAAATAAAAATATGTTATAAGATGATCTTATTATTTATTGATCAAATTAGATTTTAGGCTACTTTCTGAAAAATGCTAGCATTTTTTTTTAAAAGAAAAATGCTAGCATTTAATTTTTAAAATACTTAATAAAAATATTTTAAAAACTTATAAAAACATAACTTTAGTCTTCTAAGCTTTTCTCTTTATTTTATTTTCAAATGTGTGGTGTTCATTAATTATTTTGTTATATAACTATAAAATAACTTTTAAATGTCAAAAAATATTGAATTTATATTATCCATAGTTTAAAAAATGGGTCAATTTTGAATTTTCAATATTTCCATAATGGAGTTTTTTTTTATGGAGTAATTGGTTGGATTATAAGGAAGTAATAAATGTTGGTGGATTTATAGTAAACATTTGGTCACCTGTGGATTTTTTTTTTCTTTTTCGCGACTCTTTTTTTGGAGAAAATATTATGAGGCTGTTTGGATGACAGCATATTGACCAGCATATAGCATATTGGAAGAGCATATTGTCTGCTATCTGCTCGCGGATCCGCTGACTCCCAAACATCCTCTATGACCTGCTAAAGAATGTTGTACTCGGAGTCGGAGGTTATTACTCGTATTGATTTATTGACTTAATATATTATCCATATAAAGTAAGTATTGGGTGACAAAACAATTATTAGTTGAATTTTATGAATTAATTAAAGTTATATATTCAAGTAATTAATTTGTTAGAAGTATCGCTCAGTTCATATATTACCAGCAACAACTCACACCCAACGGTCAATAACATAACATACAGTCCCGCTGATTTTTTATTTTTTTTCAATTTTTTATTTGTCTATATATGATGATATATCCATACTGTAGAATTTTAATGAAAACATTCTTCCCCTTCCCAACAAAATAAAATAAAATTGTTGGCTGGTTCAGCTCCTCTTAAAAAAAAAAAGGGCAAAAAGAAGCAATAAAATAAAATAAAATAAAAATACTAGTATATGTATAGTCATGAGAGACTGGGCCCAAGAAAAAAATAGCCCAACTAATTTATCTTCTGGGCATCGTTCGCCCACAGGCCTGCTTTCTTTTTCTGACAATTGGGCCTCCTCACCTTTAAAGACAGAGAAATATAGGAACCACATATATATATATATATATTTAAATTTATTTCTTTATTTTTTTAAACAATTTTAATTCTTCTCCTTTACCGACGTATCAACGTCACCGTTATTAAAAAAAACAAAAAACAAAAAACAAAAAAAAAAAACAAAAAAACTCAATTTTAATTCATAGAAATTTAAGCCAACTTGGCTTCTGCATGTTTCGCTAGCGCAATGTACAATCTCCGAGCAGAATTCCTCCTGTGTATTTTTCGTGTGCTTCCTTGTTTTCTGTTTTTCTAATGGCAGTTTTGTAGTGAGCGAAGACACACAGTTGTAATTGTTTATCAATAGGAGTATTTGGATTTATCCTAAACCCTCTAATGGTACATTCTTATTGCTAAATTAAGGGCCCAATCTCATCAGTAGGAGTAATCTCATCCCAGGAGTCCCACTTTATATTTGACAATTGACAATTGAAAAGAAGCAAAACCAAATCAAAACATGCACCAGGAGGAGGGAACACATGAAAAACTTTCAAAGATGGAGGCCAATAAGGACAATGTTTGTTAGAGATGATGATTATCACACAGATAGATAATTAATTGCCAGGGCTTTTAGAGGAACCTGTCGTGTATGTATCTAGACATGAATCTTGGATCGATGCACATGTTTCTGCTGACCTTTAATCCCAACAAGGCATGTGTTAGAAGCCCCCATGTGGAACATGCCCTGCAATGGATTAACTATCCCTTACCCAAAACCAAAACCATTCTCTACTAATCAATCAGCTGCCGCTCATAATCTATGCAGCATAAAAATTCTTATAAACTCAAATGAGGTTAGATGACTAAGATGAGGACTTTCCTATTCAGTCGAAAAATAGAAGCTTAGAAGCTCCACAAGTAATGATCAGTGTCTCCTCAAATCTACAAATGTTAAAACTCATTAATATTAGTATTAGCAGAAGATAGGCTATTTCTTTAAATGTATGATACCATCACATGCCAGGGTGCCTTCCAGATCCCCTATGATCCTAGATATCCGGATTTCGAGCCCTCTCTGGACTTCTCGGAAGAGGGTTCTTATGCTGTCAGCGAATCGCTTCATGTCAAAGTTCTCGGGCTTTTCAATGTCTTCTGTGTTGTTGACGAATGCTGAGGCGATCTTAGCTTGCACTTCCATTAGTTTCTGCCCTGTTGCAACTATGTACCTCTGTAGTTGGAAGGTTTCTTCCAGAAACTGCTCCAGCTTCTTGGTTTCTTCCTCTGTTCTAGCGACTGCTGAACCGCGGTTCAGATTCAGGTTGTTGTCGTGCTGCAATGCAGAAACAGCGAAAATAAGACAATTGTGTCGAGAGAAACTAATGTCGAACTTGTCCATCTGAATATTTATTAATGTACCATTCTTTGGCAAATATCGTCGGTTTTCCCCTGGAGTGACTGATATCGATCCACCTGTTTGTTGAGGAGGGATGTAAGCGCGTAAAATCCTTTCACGCCAAAACTCCCGTTGCTGTTTTCGCAGCTCTCTTGCTTTCCTGCCAGGCGCTCGAGCATGAGGAATTGCTGCTTAAGTCGCTTGATCTTGTACGAGACTCCAAGAGCGTGGATATCCATCTTCCACGTTGAACTACTCTTCTGGCTCAATCCGTGGCCTGATGATGTCGATGTTGTTGTTGTCTCAGCGTGTACTCCATCGTCTGATTCGATGCTTTCCTGACGAATATGACACGTCCCTGAGGCAGCAGGTGCTGAAGCTTTCCCCTCTTGCATCTCCTTGTGCTCGTCAAACTGGACTTTATCTGTTGCCTTCCCATTCTCCACTGGTTCGGACATTCCCTCGGGTGCTGGCTTGGTTTCCTGCCTTTTCTGAGAGTTTTTTCTTTTGACAACCTTGACTTTCGACCAGACAGGGTTCCGGTTCATCACTGCTTCACGTATTGATGAGCTGAAGTTCAGTTTCTGGAGGTTCGGGGGATTGAACTGCAGCACGAGTTGCTCTTTCAGCAAATGCAGCTCTGCTTCGCGGTCCATCAGCAAGTTTTCGAGCTTCATGTTCTCCTGTCTCAGCTCTGTGACTTTCCGGTCCGTCCCTTCAATGTGCGACTGCAGCCTCTTCGACTCTAGCTCCATGCTCAACAGGCGCCACCGGATCGCCTCAAGCTTTTCGTCTTTCAGCCTCAGCTGCTCCACAAAGGCGTCTATTTCAATGTTATGCCTTTGCTCGGCTGCATAGTCGTACGTTTCTGCGTTTGCATCGATCCAATTTTCCAGGCGCTCAGCCTCGCCAGCGAATCCTAAAAGTCGAAAATTTGCACAATTGTAAAGACTAAAGTACTAAACAACCAAACCAAACAAAACCGTATTGATCATTGCACAAGAATGTCATCTTACGTTGTTCGTCTGATCCCTCAGTCGAATAGGCATCAGACAGAAAGGAATATGCACGACGGTGATCCCCTTTCGTCACCCTGAAATCTCCAGCATCCAACGACATTGTCACCTTCGAATGTAACCCTTTTGCACTGGAGAATGCATCGGACTTCGTATTCATTTGCCTAGACAGCATATTTCTCAGCGAATGCCTTTCATTTTTCGCCTCAGGAGACGCCTTCCACCTCACTGTTCCCATCTGCTTCCTCTTCATCACCTTGCACGCCTTGGTATCCTTCAAAAGCGCCTGTTTCTCTGCAGCATCCAATTTCGCTTTCCTCAGCATAGCCGACAAAATCTGGTCCTTGTGGTCTAACTCCTTGCGCGTTTTTATGACCTCCAGAGACAGTCTCTGCGTCGTCAACACAGACTGCTCTTTCTGCTTGGACATTGAATCCAGCTCTTGCTTTAACGCCTCAACTTGGCGAAGGGTACGCCCCATCTCCGCCTCCAGCTGCCTCTGATTCGACACAAGCTCAATGAACGCCGTCTTATGCTTCATAATTTCATTAGAATGTCGTTCACCTTCGACCTTTGTGTTCTCCCTCAAATCGTGCACGACCTTTTCCATCTCCTCCAACTTCTCCTCAACCTCACGTCTCTTCTGCTCCCCTTCCTCGATCAACTCATCCTTCGACTGCAGAACGGATTCGTTTTCCTTCAACTTGTGATTCATTTCCGCGACACATTTCTCCCTTTTCATCTCCAGAACTCTCAGCTCCTTCACTAGAGCCTCGATGTGCTGCCTGAACCGCCTCCTCTCATCGACCCAAGTCTGTTCCCTCGAGGCAATTATGCTCACCACTTTCTCATTCGCCCTGGCCTCTTCGCTCCTCCTTTTCTTCAACTCCTCCACCTGTTTTCGCGCGCTCTCCAGCTCCCGGAGAAGAAGCTCACACTTCCCAGTCTTTGCTCCCCCTTTTTTAACACTCCAAACAAGCATTCCCAACAAACGAGCACTTCCCTTCAGCATCCTATTTCTTACTTGAGCCCATTTTTCACCACCATCATCGCATATTCTGGGCTCAGCTAAGAGTTTAAGGGCTAAAAATGCACAAGAAACACCAAAAAACATCGGATACAGAGTATCGATTTTCTCCTCAGATGTGATAGCACAGTGGCCTGAAATGCGCTTTTCATCCATCACTCAAGTGTGTGTATGTATACTTTCAACCACATCTGAACCAGTGTCATAATAAAAGTAAAAGAAATTAAAGAATACACGACAATTAAGCATCCAAAATTCATATTCAGGATCAGTTAAAGAATAATTCTGTTGCTTAAATGGATAACGACGAATTTGAAGCTGCTCTAACTCTGGGAAGAATCGCATTCATAAATGATGAATTACAACCGAGATAATCCAATTAGGGCTCGAAATTTGACAAAAATACTTACAAGAATTTGGGGGCAATTGCTCTTCAATCAACCATGGAAACACTACAGTCCCGTAGAAGAGTTCCAGCTAAAACACAAAACCCATTTGTGAATTCTCTCGATCCAAACCAATGGATAGAGAAAACAATAAAACACTCCCAACTGAGGAAGGGAAAAAAAATACAGAAGAAAAGATTGAGCTACCAGCTTCCCCTTGAAGCCATCCTTTATAAACCCGTCAGAGAATGCCAAAAGCATGAGCTCTTTACACGTGGGAGCTCTGCGAAATTAGTTAAAAAGGAATCTCAGTACTGTAACCAAGATTAATGGGTTTTAAAAACCCAATTGGTGAAAAACATACTGATTAATTATTTGCCCTAGTTTTCAGAGCTGATGACCCCATGAATGATGAAAACCCCTCATTTTTTAAACATTTTTTTTGTATAATTTTTCTTTTAGGGTTTTGCAATTGAGGAACAGTTGGGGCAGATTCCTGGGAATTTCATCAATTCAAAATTGGGATACACACCAAATAATTAAAAAATAAAAAAATAAATAAAAAAGAACAAGAATGTTCATTCCTCTGTCAAATTATGAATTTGTATTCTTTCCAGGTTGGCTTTGGCTTTGGCTGGCTGGCTGTCGCTCCATCGCTTTCCATACATTGCCCCCACAACATGGATATGCGTCACCTGTATATATATATATATGCAAGAATTGGGGTTAATTTCTTGTGATGTCTGAAAAAGATTGGATTTTTATGGCTGTAATAATCAGGAATGTTTGTGCTCCCATCGTTGTGGCCGTCATTCATGAGCCCATTTTTATTTCAAGATTGGTAAGGGACAATGCTGGAAGATCTTTATATGCAATGACTTTGGAAGCAAATACTATTGAAAATGATTTGACAAATTTTCCTGATTTAACAAATTGTCCACATTTAATAATTCACTACTAGAAAAAATCCGGATTCGGTCGCTAAAATTGTGGTAGCTAACGAGTTTCGGTCGCTAAAATTATGGTCGCTAACGAATTTCGGTCGCAAATTCGGTCGCTAACCCCTTTAGCTACCGAATTTTACCAAATTTTTTCGGTCGCTAAAACAGAAAATTCTTGTAGTGATTATTGTGACCTATGATATAAAATGGCCACTGAAGAGATTTTTATTTTTTTCTGTCTGATGTGTGTATGGTTGAAAAAAATAAAATGCTGAATTGAAATTTTAGCGTAATGGTTTGAAATATGGATGTGTTGCATTCTGCGGGCCTTTGACCCAAAAAAAAAAGTTGATAAAATGCATAATTTTGAAAACTCGTGTCCCTCGTTTCAGAGCTCTTAAACGCTCGCTCGATTCGAGAATATTTTTTGGTGTGTATCGGGTATTTCCAGGTCATATTGGACCCAATACTAATTCCTCGAGAATCTGGTGGGCATTGAAGAGTTGGATTCGGGAATATTTAATCTCGACTTGTTTAATAAAAAGTTAAGTGGAGTTTAGCTTGTTTATTAAATGAGTATTACAATCAATTTAGTTTGGCTCCTTAAATTTAAACAAATGATACTAACTCAAGTTCGAAACTAATTAGTTATAATCAAAATTTTGAATTCCGAAGTAAATCATAACTCATTTTATTAACTCAGTAAACAATTTAATTCATAGTTATAAGAAGAATCTACAAATATCAAATAAAATACATCTTTTAAATGACTGCCTTTTGTTTTTTAAAGAATAACACTTACTTTGCACGCAGTCTAATACATATTTTTAATGATTAATACCTTAAATTGAATATAAATAAAAATTATAAAAATTAATATTCTAAAACTACGTGATTAGAGAAATCTAACAATATTTTACTTAACTATATTTTCTTATATATTTAGTTGAAAATGTTCACTACCGGCCGAAAGTCAAATTAAATAATGAATCAAAAATCAAATTGTTTCACTTTTATAAAAATGGAAGAAGCACTAAATTTTTATCGAATTTAACCAGCCGAGCCAAGTTAAGATGGCTTATTTATTTTCAAATATTAAAACTTATTCGAGCTGACTCATTTATTAAACGAACAAGTCGTACTCAAGTTTATCTCCAATCAAATCGAGCTGAACCGAACCGACTCATTTATTTTAAAGCCACTGGTCACTACCTAGTCTCTTAAATTTGATTGGGATACATTTGCTTTGTTAAGACAGCAAGAACTTATTTTAGTAGAATTATTAATTAGAAAATAGAAAATTCATGGGAATTTTCAAAAAAGTAGTAGAATGGAAAAAGCATATGATATGGACCACAAAATGTGCATATCCCCAAGAATTAAGGATCAAGAGGTATATGATAAAATAATACTCCCCGTCCCACTCCAAGTGTCTTGTTACTGTTGGGCACGGGAATTAAGGTAGAGTTGGTTTGTGAGTATATGGTGGGGTCCACATAGTTGTTGGAGGGGAAAATTATTTCTATTTATAGAAAGAAGACATTTGTAATGGGACATCCAAAAATAGTAAGTAGGACATTTGGAATGGGACAGAGGGAGTATCCCTTAAAATTGTAATTTTCATTATCCGAAGCAAGATTTGCATAACATGAGAATATGAGATCTAGAGAATTTGCATACTGAAAGCATGTATATCATTTACTAAATTTGGGGTTACATACAAAGTTTCTATAGACTATATTTTTCTCCCGCGCTCCGCGCACGGGTTCAGTGTACGGGTGTTAATTTTTTTTAGAGGTAATAATTAAAATAGACCAACAGAAGGAGACCCTTCTACTTTTGGGCCACGATATAAACAATATCCACTTATATGCCACTATAAGACGTTTGGGCCTTATTTTAGGCCTAATGGTCGGAAAAAAATACTAAATGCGGACAGCGTGAGGTGCACGCGCCGGAGGAATGACATGATGGCCTAAAAATGAAAATAGTCTCCTTCTGATGGCTTATTTTAACTTTTTTATTAAATAATACTCAATCTGTCATATTAATTATATTTCGCTCTCATTTTTTTAGCGTCACCGTTTCTATACTATAATAAATCCTGAAACTATATTTTTATTGTGCTGACTACAATACCCTTTTAAGTTATAATCAATCTCTTTTAAAATTATATATTGTGGGTTCAAAAAGTAATTTTACCTCAAAGATATGTATATCTATCATAAAGATACATATCAAAGGTTTAGAAGGTAAAATCACTTCATCCTTAAATTCAATGACCGTTGGATTGCAATCTATGGATCTCTATCTAAATTCTGCAATCATATTTTTATTGTGTTGCCTTTTAACTTATAATTAATATATTTATAATTAATCTCTTTATCTATATAATAAATCTTGAATATTTTTTGGTCTGTACACTCTTTTGTCCTTATTAAATTTAATTTATCATTCTTAATTTTAAAGGGTTAATCAGTTATTAGATGCTCTTTTTACATCAACAGCTCTTAAGTTTACACGTAAATTGCTGACTAATTCCACGTCATCGGACACATCATAAATATCTATATTTAGAAAATAAATCTGTAACATTCCGGATAATTATTTCATAATTATTATTAATTAATTATGATAAATTAGTCAAGTGGGCTTAAAATAATTAAAAGTGAGTGAATAAATGATTCAAGCCCAAAATACAATTAAAGGAATTGGAGGAATTGGAGCCCAATCCATTAAATGGCCAAGCCCACTACCCATGACTGATATACATATCAGATTTGGGGATTTACCACTTCATTAACAATTAATTGGGAGTCTTAAAAACACGATTGTGAGAGAAAGAGAAGAAACAGAGAAATCGCGATGAGGAAGAAGGAGCAGCGTTCGGAATTGTGAGGAGGAGAAGAAGAGCTCGACGATTTAAAGGTGTGAAATCTCCTCTATCTTTTCCTTCATTTCTCTGATTTTGGATTTGGGAAGGGAATGGGATTTTCCCCATTCTTGTCGGAGAGCTTGGCTGTTCACCGGAGAAGGAGGGGCGCCGGTGTTGGAGGGCGGAGGTGAGATGGAGATGGTGAATGCGGCGTGGTGGTGGCGGCGTCGCGCGGTGGTGCTCCGCCGGAGCAGCAGCGGCTGCTGCTGCTGCTGTTGCTGTTTGCCGCGGCGGCGGCGGCGGTCTTGGCCGGCGGTGGTGGTCAGGAGCAGGTGGTGGTGGTGATGGTTGTGCATGGTGGTGGTTGATGGTGTTGATGATGTCCGGTGGTGGCAGCGGTTATGGTGGTGGAAAATTGGGTGTTTCTTATTTTTATGTTCTTGAACTTTTGGCTAGATTCCTTAAACCCAATTGTTGATTCGAATAGTGGTGATTACTGATTATTGTCTAAAATGATAGATGGTAATGGGTTAAATGGTTTTGATGATTTTGCATGTTCAATTAATTTGGTGATCCTTGAATAAATTGAATATGGATAATTCAATCTTGGATTCAAGGATTAAATGAAGTTTTACTAGTAACTCTTGAATATTTAAATTGGGGAAGATGTGTTAATAATATTCAAGTTTTTGGAAAAGATTTCCGGTAGTTATATATTTCAAGTATTGTGTGTATTAAATTAGCTATTGGACTTGTTTTGCGAATTATTGGGGACTTGCTTGAAATTGGAAGTAATTTGGCATGAAATGATATAATGGTATTGTTGAATTCTTGAATAGTTGTGGTTTGGCCATTGTTCATTACAATTTATGGATTTTTGAGAATTCTTGGATTAGATGAGTATTATGGTGGGTATTTGAAATTGGATGGTTTGGATGTGGAGGATTGATAAAGAATGTAACCTTTTGTTAAATTGAGATTAATTTCATGTTGGACATTTTAGTAGAATGAGCACTAGTTGAATAATTGAGGCTTTTCTTATTGAATATTGGGAATTGGTGATTATGGAAATCAAATGAAGCCTTGCAATTGTGGTGAAAGTAATTGTGGAAATTTCTTGATGAGTTGGAGACGTTGGGGTGTTGATTTGGTTGGGCATTGAAGTGTTTCGGAGACGGGGTTGTTGGTTTGGATATACTTGACTTGGAATGTTATTTAAAATGGATTGGAGTGTGGTCATTCATTGGTGGTTTATTTTTGGGATTACAGTTAAATGTTTTAATTGTTATAATTATTATTTATTGGATTGAAATTCTTTATATAGGGACTTGGATCACAACTCAGGGGTTTACTTCGACTAGAGCTTGTGGAAAGGAACTTGACAACGATTTAATGGGAAGCTTTGAAGACCGTTTATTAAGGCAAGGAGTAGTTAGTAATTTGTAGATTAGAGAGTTAAGCCGAGATGTCTAACTAGTATTAAATTATAATTGAACTAAGTCATGGCATGTTAGCCTAGACGTTTAGGATGTGATCCTAAATAGGTTATACTTTAGATTTAGGGACGTCTATGACTAGACTAGACTAGACTCGCTATGTTAGTGCTAGTAGAGTTTATAATGGATGTAGAAGTGGTATATAAAACGTTATGTATTTATGATAGGGGAACTTAGACGACTAGGGGTTTCTCTGGCTATCATGTTACTTGAGTATAGGAATGATGGTTTGTATCTTCTTATACTTGTGATTATTAATGAATAGGAATGTGAGGTATACACGTTGCCTATGCTGATTATTAAATGTTAAACAAATGTATTGGATGACGTGTCCAAAAGTTTTGAGACAGAAATAATGGACAGGGGAAATAGATTAAACGAAATTAAATTTTTCACTTTTAAGCCATCGCAGCTCGAATTCGGCCTAATTGACTAAATTTAGGCCCAAAATCCTTAATGGTCCATTTGCCTAAATCAAAATATCGTGGTCCCAAAGTGGAGTGACCTCCTTCTCGTGGCCTATTTTAGTTATTATCTCTTTACTTTACTGATGGATTTATTCGCAACTACATAATTGTATATTACTTTTAAAAGAGGTGACATATTTTGTGAAATATAGCCTATATATACATTAAGAGTTAAATACTCCCTCCGTTTTTAAATAACTTTACTCTTTGCATAGTTGATACTATTCATTGAGTAACTTTGATTTAACTTTTAGCATAGTTATCTAAGATAAATTATAGTCAAGTGAGATATTGTTGGATTCGTCTAATCGCGTACTTTTAGAATATCAAATTTTTATAATTTATATTTATATGTAATTTGAGTTATTAATAATTAAAAATGCGTATTGGATTGCGTGAAAAACAGGAATGGTGAAGTTAAAAAAGAACGGAGGGAGTATTTTTTAGGCCATCAATAGGCAGGTAATTCATTTTTGGGCCATGAAAAATTGAATTATGAAATTGAGCCACCAACAGGCATTCGGGCCGAATTTAAAGCCGAATTGACTAATACCATACAAAATCGGGCCGCGTGCAACTCACGCACCACGCGATGGCCCAAAAGCGAAAATTGTCTCCTTTTGGTAGCATGTTTTATTATTTTGGTAATTAAAATAAATATTACTACATCCTTCCATTATTTATACATCACTTTCTTTTTTTTTTGTCTATTTCAACATTTTTGTCTCATTTCCATTATAATAAATAATTAAATATTAATCACCGAACCTACCTCAACTCCTTCCAACTATAGGTTGGGAGTTCGATTCCCCACCCGTTCCATTATCCCTCACCTTTGTCCATTTATAATTTGTGTGACATAGACTCCCACAACCCATTTCTTAACCTGTATAGGCTGTTCAGCAAAAAAAAAATCACCAAATCTACTGCATCACATCGATAAATAAATTAAAATTTCAAACTGACGACAATTAATAAATTGCAACCCACAACCATACATCACACAAAACTAAATTAATTAAAAATTCAAATTTAATATAATCATATTACATAAATTTCTAGTTGACTCGTATAATTTTTTTTTTAGATAACAATGGAAACTTTTATTCCTACTGCTCGAAATAATAAAGAGCAGCATAACCTAGGTACAAACCAAATACCAGTCCTCAAAACAAGCAGTAGCGGACCTCGACATACAATCAACCATAATAGCAAAGAAACCAACCTCTATCAACCTCAACAAAACCAGACCACAAGCAACCACATATCATTTTGTCATCACAGGAGTTGACTCGTACATTAAATACTAATATACTCTACATTAAATAATGTCTATTAACACATAAAATACCGTGATTAAAATACCCTTACGTGAAATAAATATTCATTAAAATAAATAATAAAATAAAAATAAAACAAATATATATTATAATTTTTTTTAAAAAAACAAAATAATAAATAGAATTAATTATATTAATAATAACATCAAGAATTAAAGTATCTAAAATAAAATAAAAATTAAATAATTAAATATAAAAAATAAATTAAATTTTGACAGACAAAATACTTTGACGGACAATAAAAAGAAAAGTGAGACATAAATAAACAGTCGGATGAAGTATTATTATTTTAATTTTTAACAAAATAGAAAATAAAAAAAAAGCCTAAAATAGGCCACCAAAAGGTGACCGACCATTGCCACTTTTTAGGCCAGCGCGTGAAAGTGTGTGGCGAGTGGCGCACACACGGCCCATTGAGATTGACCTAAAAAACCAGCCCGAATTCCTTATAGTGGCTCAATTTCATAATTTAATCTTTCGTGGCCCAAAAATAAATTACATGTCTATTGATGGCCTAAAAAAATCTTTAACTCATACATTAATGTATTCATTAATACAAAAATCTTTATATATTCATTAATGTATCTTTTAATAATATAAATTCCATTTATACACTGCAAATTTCATTTAAATTTGAAATTTTATTTTTTCAAAAAATGAAAATGGTGGGAACTCCATATAAATTGAAAAATTAAATGTCTTTTAAAAACTAAAAATTAGGATTTCCATATATACATTAACATATCTTTAACATGAATAAATAAATCTGACGTGCAATGTACATTTTGATTACATCATTCACCATACAAAAAAAATATAACCAAAGTTGAGACCAAACTTACACAAAATTACCGGCATTACAATATGTTCACCATATTGAAACATAAATGCAACATAATTCTTAGTTGCCAGTGAAAAACTGATCATAATAATATGGACTATAAATAAATTCTAAATGCATCAATAAAATTTAAAATAAATAAAATAAAAAATACAAAATAAAAAATCTAAAATGGATAAAATAAAAAATGCAAATAAATAAAATCCAACATAGATAAAATAAAAAAATACAAAATTTCAAATTTTGTGTTTCAAATATTTTTAAAAGTGAATATATAGTAACATGATGTGATGATTGAGTGAGAACTATAAGTAAATAATAGATTTTATACACGATAGACAATGCGAAAATCTAAAATTAGTAAATTAAAAAATGCAAAATAATATAGATAAAATAAGATATGCAAAATTTCAAATTTCAAATCTTTCAAATCTTTTTAAAAGTGAATATTGTAGGAATTGCATATATTTCAAAAACTGAAAATCTATAATAAATAAATAAATGTGAAAATCTAAAATTGATAAATTAAAAAAATGTAAAAATTTGTAAAAATTAGAAATTTGAAATGGAGACACCACATTAAATGTAGGATGAGTTTTTCACTAATGCTTTAATATATATATATATATATATTTGGTTTTAATTTTTAATAAATTCGATTTTTTGAAATAATAATAATATATAAGCAAAATACCAGCACGATTAAATTATTTTCATATTTGGGCTGTCATGTGGTCAGACTCTGACCCGAGGAGCCCAAATATTCATTGGGCCGGCCCAATAAGGCCCAATTAAAAGCTAAATTTGTAGATTCACTAGATTGTAAGTTTGTAACAGCGCAACTTTTCTTCTGGGAGCTTCGCTCTTCGTCGCAGGTAGCAGCATCTTTCAGATTTCAATCTCAACTGAGCAATTCTCCAGAAATTCCGAGTTTGTGCCGTTGCAATAGATTGGACTTATTAGGTTTCTGAAGAAATTGGATTAGGTATGGACGCGTTGCCGCTACCGGTTATCTTTGAACAGGCTCGAAAGATTCACCATGCTGCCGCGGAAGCTTCCGTCGATCAGGTTTGGAACAATTTGTTGTCTTTGTAGCCTGGATTTTGTTTATTGCCGTTTACTCCGATTTGATTCGTTGATTACTGTTGAATTTTATATTTGTTGAGTTTGCAGGATACTGTGAAAAAAGGTTGCGAGCTGTTGAGGAAATGCGAGGAAATGGTTGGGAAGTTAGGGTTGTTTTCTTCTAATGAGACCAAGGATGATATTAGCACTGTTAATCTCAAATATCTTCTCGTGAGTGTTTTTCTTTTTTCAATTTCTTGGTTTCTGATATACTACCTCCGTGTTTTAAACGTTAATATGTGTACAATAAAAAATTTAAAAAATTTGATATTTTAAAAGATCTCACTTTACTATATTTTTTAGTTATGATAAAATTTCGAACGAAGAATAGTGTCAAAAAGTCAAACGTAACAATCAACAATCATTATTTAAGTTTTTAAGTTTCTTAATGCCGTTGTTTGCTATCTAGTTTTTAAGTTTTAACTAACCAAAATCATTATTTATCTAATATTTACGAAGATTCAGATGTTTTGTATCACCATAGTCCTTTGCTTCAAAATTTGGTAGGTTTAGAGTTCAAAGAACGTTGGTTTAAGGGGTTGAATTCACGTGCCAGTGGAAAATTTTGGTTTTTGGCTTCATTGATGTATTATGATCGTGTTGTTTTACGCAGGTCCCATATTTTCTTGGTGAGCTAACTGAAAAAATTACTGGAGAGGATAGGCTCCGAATTCTTAAAGCTTCACAGGCCAAATTAAAGGTCATAATACATTCCATGGATCAAGATCATGTTTAAAGATGTTATCCTTGTAACATTGATGTGTCTTCTTCCTCTTTAATGATTCCTTAATGGAGTTACCAATGTGGCATGAATCTCACTTTGTTGTAAGTTGTAACACCGCCAGGAATTCATCTCATTCTGCGAGGCCATGGAACTTGTTCCAGAAGAGGAACTCGAATCTTCTATGCGAGCGACGGGTAATACATTTGCTGATATGAGGGCTAAGAAGGTAAGCATGGATTTGTTTTGGTTCCAACTTATTATTCCTAAGATTTTTTTCCTATTAAGCTTGAGGGTGATTTTGTGATTTCCTTGTGGCTGCTTCAACAAGTGTTTTTTGAAGCTGTTTCTGCCATTTTTTTGTATATAATCGTATTAAATTATTACAGATTGCTCGATTTAAACGGCAGAAAGCTGCTGAGTCAAAATTGCTGGAAATAAAGGAGCGAAGGGAGCGCCGTGGTCGTTCAACTAGAGCATCTGCATTATCCACTCCTGTTGATGCAGGGGAGGAGGATATGGATGATGATGATGGAGAGGAGGAAAGAGAGGTTGGTCTCTTAAGATTTTTATTTCTATTATTTTACTGTTACTCATTTATCATTTACACAAAATCCAAATTCCCAAACCTATTGTTCTATCTTTATGCATATGTGTGCTGATTTTTCACTTGTGGCCATCTCCATTCTGTACGTACATCTTATATTAACCTTTTTGTAATTTTAATAGCCAAATATACCAGAAACTGCTGCAATATTCCCAGCCTTACACTTGTTTCAAATGTTAGGGTATTAATTTGTTCATTGGGTAGAATAGTTTTTAGCTAACAAAACCATTGCAATTACGATATGAAGCGGCAAAGGCGGTGGATAGGGTTATTTTTGTTTTTCTTTTTGCACTTTAGTTTTTTTTGTTTAGTTTTTTTTTTTGTTTAGTTTTTTTGTTTAGTATTTTTTTTTATATACATTTTGCTTTACATATTCCACTTTGTATAAGAAATTATATATGTTTTTACTTTGTAATTTGTAATAGATTTATTTGATGTGAAGAGTCCCATATACCACTCCCAAAATAGGTAAATGCACCGACCATCCAACTTAATGGCGAAATATAATAGAATGATAGAAACTTACACTTTCAGACTTTTAGTAATGAAGTTGGGCGTTTGGCTGATAAAACAGCTTAGTGGTAGGGTCAGTGATGTCAAACAATTGTAGTTAGCTTAGTGGTAAAATTGGTGGTTTGGTTCTAAATACATGATGGTGAAGTGGAATATTTGTAGTTTATGCAAGTTTTGAAATCTTGCAAGTGGCTATAGCTGCATCAAAATTGTTAGTTGTTACCACGTCCTGGAATACTGAACAATAATTGTTGAACTTGTGCTTCCTATTCCTTTCTCATTAGCCACTGAATTTGAATAACGATTTGTTCTTCTACTCACTCCTCAGGCTTGGGTTACCACCATCTCCTTGTCACTTTGTAAGGTAGGTCTGAAATTTCAGCATCTTAGATATCAGCCACAATTTTTGATTTGTTCCTTTTAAAAGGTGTACTTGTTGACAAGCTTTTTTTACACTTATGTATATTTTAGGCATTCGATTTGCTGGAAATGCTGAAGAAAGAGGAAGAGATGCTTTCTGCTGTGAGGGAAAGACAGTCACAGGTATCAGCTTGAGAATGTTGGCCCCTTGAAGTTGATATTGATTCTTGCTGGTTACGTTCTGTTTGGGTGACCTCTAATGTCTTACACCTGTTTTTGAAATATGTATCTTGTTATGTCATGTGCAAATGTTTCCCATATAGTAGTCCAGATATGGCTTTATATATGGCCGACACTGTAGTGCAGGACATGCTATTTACCACGAAACATTTGAATTATGATTAATTGCATACAGGGTTCACTTTCAACAATTTCTCTGCAGGAAGGGGAGAATGAATTCTCGGAGTCTGTTCTGGATGAGCGAGCCAAGAAGGCAGAAGACTGGCACCGCAATGCTGCAACAAGGGTTCGATACACAAAACCTGCCACTCCAATAACCTGTGCTACTTTTGCACAGGATGTTTTGGAGGGTAGGGCAAAGGTTGCAGAATTCCATGAACACAAACACCAGCCAATGATATTTGGACCTGCAAGTCTTGTCAGCAGAAACCCAACAAGCGAGAGGGAGAAAATAGCAGCTCAAGTATTCCAGCCTTACCACAGGTGTGTTGATGGAATGACAAACACTATATATGTCCCTAAACTGTGAAATTTGGCTACTGATTGTTGTCAAAATTTATGTTACAATGTTAGAATGCCGACAATGAGCATAGAGGAAGCTGGCTTAAAGGAAATGGAGATCATGAACAGGTGGCAGGAGAGGAATGCCAAGCTCATGGAGGAAGCCAATTCATCCTGGCACAAGGACAATAAGCCATCGAGACCAGGTGAGGAGATGGACGAAGATGATGATGATGATGATGCCCAAGATAGAGCAAGGGCTTGGGACGACTGGAAAGACGACAACCCTCGTGGTGCAGGTAACAAGAAGCTCACTCCATGTGGCTAAGTATAAATGTCTAAAATGCGTACCGGCCACAGCCCTGTTCTTACATTTATTTCATACCCTGGCATTCACTGGTACAATTTAGTGCAATTTTATTTTCCCCTATAATGGTAGAGGTTTCCAGCTTCGGTTCAGGCAATTAGTGAACTTATTTAATGTATAGTTGTTTTAGTTATAATGAATATAGAGAGAGAGAGAGAGAGAGAGAGAGGAATGCGACTAGTGAGGTAATGTTGTGGCATGATGTGTGTAACCTACCAATTACCATATTCTCCTTTTTGCCCTATGAAAAAGCCCACTTGTTGATTTGGTCGCTGCTCCCCATCCTTAGCCTAACATCAGAAATGCTCTCGCATTTTGTTGTTTTTATCCATCTGGATTTAATGTAATACTTCCTCCGTTTTCAAAAAATTGAAACGGACCCACAGTTCACGCAGTCCAAGATACATTTTAAATCATTAATAACTCAAATTCGATACAAGTAAAAATTCTAAAAGTTAGATATTTAAAAACTACTCGACGAGACAAATCTAACAAGATCCCACTTGGCTATATTTTAACTTGTATAACTATGATAAAACTTTAAATCAAAGTGAATGTGTGAATAGTACCAAATTTCCCAACGTTTCAATTTATCAAGAACGGAGGGAGTATGTTTTTTCGACATTTATTGAATCCATATGCACGGTATTGGGTGAGCTAACTGGGGTACTTGGTTGGAAGTGATCATGTTATTAAGGAGACAACTATAATCAAGTGAATTATGAGTTGGGTTGCTCTTGAGTCGTAAACAGTTTAATTCAAATTGGATGTTTAGATGTTTGGACAATATCTAGCACTCGTGTTGAGATCGTTTAAAAATCTAAAAGAAAATGAAATTATCGGGAAAAAAGAATCTCAAGTAGAGAGAGCAGCATGAATGGAATCAATGGTTGGGGTTATTGTCCGAATGTAAGCACCAGAAATTGGAAAATTAGATGCCCAGATCTTTTTAGGATCTTAAATTTAGTAAGATTTTGATCATTGATTGTAAAATTTCAATTTAGAATTTTACAATCCTATGCGATACGATCCTATTAAAATTTAAAATATGTTCCTATAATCTCATGTTTTTTATAAAATCGATATTGGATTGTATTTTGGACTGTTTAGAGTCATTTATTGTTTCATTTACCTAATAATATTTTATGTCATGCTTTCTTTTGTTAATATATATAATTATTTTACCTATTGTTGCAATTTACTAGGATTGTAGGATCTAAATTCGATCCTACAATCCCAATCTTACAAAGACGAAAACGATCAAGCTAAGAATTTCGATAGCTTTGATTACACTTAAAAGTTGGAAAGAATTGAAAATTTAAAATAGGCAAAAATAAAATTTAAAATAGGCGAATAACTATTTTTTTGTCACACGAATGTAGTAACATGTTAAAATTAGAACTAGGTCATGTTGATAACCCAAAAAAATGGTGTTAATCTCAATGGGTATGCTCAAATTTACAGGCATGTAGTAAATTCTATGTTCGGTACAAAAAGTATGTAAATACCAGGGAGATATCTCAACAACAAACATGTTGTAGTTTTTAGTGATCTTTAATAAACGTGGAACGATTCAATAAATGCCTAAAACATGAAGGATTAGTATATTATAGTAGTATTTACCCAGCGAATAAACCAACAAAAAACGGGACGAAACAAAAAAAGTAAAAGAAAGAAACAGTGAAACACCTTATTTTATGACAGGGGCAATGACCATACGATGAAGGTAGGTATGCATGCATATATCCTGCAAATGAATTCCATGACTTGGAAAAACTCTTGGCGTCGTGTAAGGAACCCTTTCGTTTTTCTTTATAGCAAAAAAACTATAGCAAAAATGTTCCATGTTTTTTCATGAGCTCAGTGATGATGGTGTGGCAACCTCAGCCATATCAGCCAGCATAGGGAGGGTCAATAAATGCCCATTCGAAAACTTGCTCGTATTGGATGGCTGCATTGTCCCACGAGGAGTCCCTCTCCATTCCGCGCTTCATCAGCTCTTTCCAAGATGGCTTGTATCGTTTATACGTCCCCATGGCGATCCTCAACGTCTGCACAAATGAAACTCCCCATAATGTATTGAAATGGAGGAAAAAGAAAAGATGCATCAACACACTCAAGTTCTGTGTAATGTACAGTTAAAATGCGGTTAATGATCCATTCGACTACTTATTACTTATCAATAAGGTATGTATTTCTAATAGGACCCATCCAACAAAAACTCCCAAGGTTACCAACTGGGATCGCTCCTAGTCCTAGTCTAGCAAGATTCATAGAGGTTCTCTCAAAAAGAAAGGCAACCTTGGTGATATAATACTTGTATAGGACATTCTAAGCATTTGTCAATTTAGCTATGCATGGTTAGATTCAGACAAATTTTACTGAAGTCTCAATTTAATGGTTCAGTAATTTAACTGTTCAGATTTCAAATTTTCAAACTTCAGACTACAGTTCTATAATGTACACCTAGATCAACAAAGAAGCCGCAAAGATGGTCAATGACTACCTTGTGCAACTAGAGCAGGCCAGATGTTTCGCCTTCTAAACTTTTTAAGATATTCTTAGTTTGCCTATGTTCTGATGTATAACTTACCGCGAGTAAGCATTCTTTCGATAGAGGAGAGAAGGTCCACCTGTGAAACAACCCCAACAAATAATCATAAGCACCGTCAGATTGCATGTTTCAAGAGAGCAAAATGGAAGTATAAAAGTACAATGAAGAAGCTACATTTTACTAAGAATATGCACTGAACTAATACTTGAAAGCAGTACATACCCTGTGCCTTCACCATTGCCTTCGTTTGCATATGGATCGAAATTCTTGACAGTGTCCTGATCAAAATATAGTGATCATTGTTAAAATCATTACTTGAAGTAGTTGGACATACGTTTAACATTCTAGGCAGCCAAGCTCACTCTGAGGCCACCCGTGTTGTGAACAACAGGAACAGCGCCATATCTCATTGCATACAGCTGATTCAGACCACATGGCTCAAATCGTGAAGGCATGGCTAGTATGTCACAGCTGCACACACACACACACACAAAAAAAAAAAAAAAAAAAATCAGATCAACACTCTAAACTGTTTCAAGAAAGTAAGTTGAAATTAAGTGAAATCTTTGATTACGCTGCTGTGATTTTGTGAGAGATTGGGACATTGAACCCAACCCATCCACGATACTTGTCTTTGTAAGTGGACTCTAAATGTCTCATCCAGTCTTCATATTGTTTCTCTCCCGACCCGAGCATTACCTGGTACAAAGCAAATGTGCATCACAGAACCACACTCGAGAGAAACTAGTCTAAAAAATAGTAGTATGGGAAACTCACAATTTGAACATCATCCTGCACAAGATCGGGAATGGCAGAAAGGAGAATGTCGACACCTTTCTGGAAATCAAGTCTTCCAATAAACCCAATCTGTGTAATCATTAACTTTCAGAACCATCCAAGCAGCAAAAGGACTGGCATTATCTAACCAAAGCATGTAATCTGTTCTCACCAGAGGACATTCAGGACGAATTGGAAGGCCAAGTTCTTTCTGAAGCGCAATCTTGCAGAGAATCTGCAAGAAACTGCCAAAACATTTAGTGGATAATGATAGCGAACTAAAAACAGAACTAGGCAGTGGTTGAATTGGTGCCAACTAAGTCCACCAATTGCTAATCGGACACCACGGTCAGATTTTATGCTTTAACATTAATCCAAACTATTGTAAGAATATTCAGAGTGAGTAATAAGGGGCGATTACCTTTCCAGATAGGTCATCAATAGAGTAGTTAGAAGCGATATGCTTGTCTGTGGATGGATTCCATTCATCCTCATCTATTCCATTTGTGATTCCTGTGCATACATGTATTGTCTTGTGAGAACATTGTGATATTAGGATGTAGATATCTGGGCTGCTCTGTGACTCTGATACCTTTTACTCGAAACAAATTGTTGAAATAACTAAAAGAAGCTAAACAGGAATGTGACAATGTGAAAGAACTGGACTTGGGGATTTCCTAATCCGCTAATTGATGCCCTTGTTCTTTGTCTAAGGTATGTCAAACAGAAACGAACACTGCATCATACCCGTTAAAACTATTTTTCGACTGGTTAATAGCTCATGTAATCCGTACCCACCCTCGGGGGTTGTTATTTCCCAGGAATAACCCTGCAGCCAGAAGAAATAAAGATAAGAGATTGGAAACAATTTGTGCTGTTAATTGGAAAACAAAAAGGATTTAACAGGAACACAGAGAGGAAAAAAAAACCTGGCTAACTGTCAGTATCCTGTCTGCAGTGACGATTGCAGCTTTTAAGACGTTGACTGCTTCACCAGGGTCAAGAGCATGTGTTCTTGCCCAAGTAGGAAACACCCATTCAAGAGCCTTGTACCAACCTGGGGGCAACCCGAAATTCTTATATGTGGATGCTGGTTCTACTCCCTTGAAATAAAAATACAACACATCGTGTCATTGTTTTACCATAGAAAATAAATACACAGATAAGTCAAATTGTGCTCCATTACGACATCATTGTGTTCCATTTTGGCATTTGGCATGTAAAGTCTACAGTCTGGAATTATGAAAAAGTAACATACCTGATGGGCGAGATTATGTATTACAATGATACTCCGAGAATCCTTGTACACACCATAAGGACGATACTTGGCTGCTAAGAGTCTGAAATCAAGAAAATAGATAGGTATGTTGGAAAGCCAAGTATCATCAATTTCATCATCACAATACACTGTTGGAAAGCCAAATCATTTCTTTATCTTTGGCAAGATAATAACCACTTCGTTAAGCCAGTGAGGAATACTAACAAAGAGAACTGCAGCAATCCATGATCCATGTAACATCCTATGTATAGACACATTGTAGGTAACATAACAGTGTTTATGCATTACAAGCACCGGTAACCAAGTTCCATGGAGATAAATACGTGCAAGGGATCATATTCAACAAGCTGGTTTGAGGGAATATATAGAGGAAAATATATAGTCACTGGATGAACTAATGGTTAACTAACGGCTGAGGCAAATTTTCATTATTAAAGAAACAGGAATAGTTCAGAAGTGAAAATATAAAAGAATATCTAGTCAGTAATCACATACACAGGAACTAATCCAGCATGCCAGTCATTTGCGAGAAACAGGCATTTTTCACCATAAGTGAACCCTCCCAATGGCAGAACTAAGGGAGCTTCACAAGCCGCGTGACAAAGCAAAGTGAATCGGAACTGTTGTTGGCCAATGGAGAAAGAATTAGCAAAACTTGTTGCTGCAAAACATCCATTAATTTCCACATGGATCAAGGCATCGAGCATTTACCTGATTATCGCCAAAAGCTCCGTAAGAATCACCATATGGAGTTCCCGGTCGATGGTAGGAAGGGTGGTCTACAAAGACCTATAAAAGTGTGTTGTGGGAGATGAGATAACAGTTAAAGAGGGCATTACGGAATGGATAGATTCTATTACATTTACCAAAGAGAAAATTGTAATATATCAAATAACAGAGACCAAGCTAACATCAAAATTAAGCAAATTCAATAATTCGCAACATACCCAATCAACTCCGTCCCTATATTCGTGGAAGAATCCCACCTCTTGTACGCCACCAAAGCAATACATCTTGACCCGTTCTTCTAATTCAACAGCATTCACAAATTTATCAGACGATTTTCCAGTCAAATATCTCGGAGAGACGACCATTACACGGTGCCCCCGGGCTGCCAGTGCTATAGGTAAAGAGCCACAAACATCTCCCAAGCCTCCAGTCTTGGAATATGGAGCTGCTTCAGCAGTCACAAAAATAACATTATACGTTATGCAGACTGATTCTTGATCAGTAGTTTCAACATCGTCAGACACCTCATCTCTTCCATTAACCACGCTTTCTTGAGTTTCAAGGATTTTTTCATCACCAACTGCTGGAGTTAGGTAAACCAATAAATTAGAATCACCTCACTATCCATGGAAATAAAAAAATACATATATACGCATATATATACACACATATCATGTAAATAGAGAACTGAAAATCCACCTAACAGCTCAATCAATGGTAACCAGACGTATGATCTCAATGATTGTGTTTAGCACGCTTTATTCAACTACATATTACATTGTCGCTCTTCCATGGATGTACAAATTTGGTTAAACCTTATTGAGTGAAGAAATCATATAATTCCTCCTCTATACCTCAACACACTTCTCGAGTGCAGCAAAATATTCCCAGTTTAATGATTTTTTTTCTTACACTCAACAAAGGGCATCATGTAAGTAAGGGTAGGGTGGTAGACACAACATTACCTATAGTAATATAGATTGATTTAAGAACTGGGTTAGAATCTTACAGATCAACTATGTCCCAGCACAAAAGAACCCCTATAGCCAAAAGTTCTATACCAATATTTATGCTCATTTTTGTGTATAAATGATTGATCAGAAACAACAAATCCTTTGTTAATGGAGTATGTTTACTCCAATTCTCCAGTATAACTTAAAAGGTTCCATAACAAATTCACTTCATCGGGATATAACAAATTTGCATTCGACTGAAACATTCAAGAATTAAATAGTACACCATATACTATAAACTATCCTTCTGATTCATAAGAAAATCCAAGGTTCAAGTTCAATTTCTTCACTAATCAACTCTTTATTCATTTGGCCCCAACTCAAATGCAAATCCCTAAAAATGTTTCTACTAATATTATACACAGAGTACAATTCAAAGCCAGTAGCCCTAGATAACAAATAAAACCATTGAAGGAAAATGTTGGGGCCACAAACTTGATTTGATTGTTTATGTGTAAAGAACAGAAAGACGATGCCGCAATTCCCAAAATTGACTTGATTGTGTCTTTAGATGGACACACACACTTTCCACTTATCCTACTCAATTATAAACAATCCTACGGGCAACATACGAGAGCAAAACACCAAAGCAATACAAGAAACTGCTAGAACACGCAATACATAATGATTTAAAAATCTAACACCTCTTTGAGAATTCGCACATCTCACCAGAGTATGGAATCAATTGAAACCCAACAACAGAGCCCGAACTATCCTTCTCCGCCCCTAGCAACCGCCCCTGCTCCTCCTGATCAGCATTGCTCTTCCTACTCAACAAATCTCCCCCACTTGTATCCTCACTGTAAGATCTCGTCTTCACACACAGAGACCGAATCTTTCTACTACCCGATAGTAAAGAAGCAAACCCCACTTGATTAACGCCGCCGAAAAGAAACAAAACTGAATTCTGCCTCACTATGGGTCTGCTGATTATTGCTCTTGATGGGACGGTTGCAAAAGTCTCCATCAATGAAAAATGGGGACAGCAAGGAACCCTGAAAAAGAAGCAACGAATAGAAAAAAAAAAGGAGGGAGGGAGGGAGGAAGGAAGGAGACACGAAAAGTAATGAATGGAGAAGAGTGAGAAAATCTAGATAAGCGCCGGTTATAGGATCAGTAGTAGAAAGCGCGAAACGAGGGTGACTGAGACGTCGCCGTTTTGGTGATTTTAGAGGACAATTTATGTGCACACGTGGCGGGCGGATAAGCGGTTAATTCATGTGCGGCGACAGTGATACGCTGACAATGACATTTCTACACTCAAGTCTCAACTGTTAAGGGTATAGGGAAACTGGACTCAATATTCCAATTAAAATTATTAAATTTAAAAAATAAAAAATTATTAGATACCATTTAAATTTTATTAAATTTAATAAATTTATATTTTAAAGTATAATAAGTAAAACTATTAACTTAAATTCAAATTATATACTTACTCCGTTTTTTTTAACTTCACTTCTCATTCGCACGTATGTCAATGCACATTTTCAACGATTAATAACTCAAAGTCGGTACAAGTAAAAATTCTAAAAATTTAATATTTAAAAATTACAAGAGGAGACAAATCCAACAATATCTCACTTGGCTATATTTTGTCTTCTATAACTATAACAAATATCCTTTTCATTTTTTTTTATACTTGTTTTGGGTTTATGTAATTATGTCTGTATCCCAAAATTAGGAACCCTCGGAAGATCCTATAATCAGCGCCCATGCGATGCGAATCATCAGAATATGTAGACGGTATGGTCCCTCCCTAGCCCTAGGTATACTTATCCTTGGACCTTGGCCACAAATTTCTGTTTTTCTTTTTACTGGTATACTATATCCCTGGCCACATGTTATTATGAACAAAAATCCAACATACTAGTAGAAGTAGTATTTCTCAAAATAAAAGAGACCAACCATAAATCCAATTTTACAAAATTTCAGTTTCAGATCGAATCCAAGATGCTCAACCATCTGTGACCGAGAATGCTTAAAAGCTTTTCGAATAAAACACGGAAAAAATGCCAAAAATGTCATTTTTCTTTTCCAAAAATTCAAATCAGTCATTTTTCTATTTTATTACCAAAACAATCCGCTACAAATGCTACTGTATAGTCTAAACTACTACTACATTTGAACTATCCAAAGAAATAAAAATGGTAAAATTGTTAAAACAAAGCAAGGAACAGAATATCCACCTACTATTTCAGTGATACATAATTATAATACTATGATTTACAAAAACATAAAATTGGTGATGATATTTATATAGCTGAAATACATAGATGTGTCGCTGGAACGTATAATGTCGCTGAAATGTATATGAGCCCGTCACTTAAATGTATAAACATAAAACAATGTCGCTGAAATGTATATGAGCCCGTCACTTAAATGTATAAACATAAAACAATGTTGCTGAAATGTATGAGCGTGCAGCGGCAGATCCAGAATTTTTTTTCCAGCGGTATCACAATAGCTAAAATACAAATACTATTAATTGGAAAATTTTGTTAGCGATGTAGATGCTCTAACAACAATCATATAATATACAACTATTATTACATTGTCATTATAGGGATAATGATCAAATAGGTCCTATAACTTATCCATAATTTTCATTTGGTCCAAAAAGTATTTGAATTACTGAAATGGTCCTGTAAGTTAACTATTAATAACCAAAACAGTCCTTTTTATCATATTTATACCTTATAGCTTTTATTTTATTACAATTTGACCCCAAAAGTATAATTCTCTATTTAATTAGTTATTTTTTCAATGTAAATCCACTTTAAACGACCCAATGCTTCCGAAAATTAAATAAACATCCAACAAATAAATATAAATATATATTATAGAAATATAAATATGTTCTAAGGACTATGCTTCACAAAATATACATTTTTTGGGTAAAGCTAGTAATTTTAAAAGTTTAGGGACCAAAAAATACTTTGCCAAAATACCACCAAGACTAAATTGGTCGGAAAAATGAAAGTTACAGGACGATCTTGATAATTCAAAAACTTACAGGATCATTTTGATTATGAACAATGAACTTACATGACCATTCTGGTAATTCAAATATTTTTTGGACCAAATAGGAATTAGGGGTAAGTTATAGGACATATTTTGGTCTTTATCCCTTGTCATTATATATGCTTGTTTGTTTGTAGCGTTGTTGCCTCTTAATATTCAAGTAGAACCAGACATTGTTGCGATAAATCACAAGGTTGGAATAATGAACTTATTACATTATTCGATATCAAAAAGAAAAATTGGATGATCCCAAAAATAGAATTGGTTAATACCCTGTTGAAAATAATTATTATTTCTTACACCTTGAAATTAATTCAAAATAAATTGAAAAGATTATTGTATGCGCAAAAATACGTAGACAAGAAACTGCAAAATACTTTTATTAATTTCATAATAAAATGTTTATAATTACAGAGAGTTTAAAAGAATTTAAAAGAAATACAAGAAGATCAAACGATATGAGTGTTTTGAGTCTTGAGAGTAGAAGTGTAGACATATGTAGAGGTAACCTTAATTTGTGAGGGGACACCTCTACTTATAGAGGAAAATGGTAGACGATGGGCCGATTTTGATGGGCCGGTCCAATCCATGTATCCGTCAGATCAAGGTATGCGAGCCTTTCATCTGGACTTGTTCACATTGACTGATTTCCATGGACCTGCATGCTTCAAGTGTCCATTGGGTCATAGGTTTGTGGGACTTTCATTTGAACTTGTTCACATTGGCCCAAAATAGGTCTATTTAGCTTGTTTATCCAAATAACCCAATAAATATTAATAATTATTTCAAGTATTTAATTTATTTAAAATGCCTAGAATATAATTAGACTAATATTTAAATTTGCATGTGTCGCATTTTTAGTGGCAAATAGATTCCATGTGTTTACAATTACAATTATCATAGTGTCTTTTCTAGCTTCGGGCCTTCGGCTTCGCAATATCTAATATATATATATGAGACATTTTAATGAATAGTAACTACAGTAGAACAGTAACCTTTACAGCTACAGTGTAACAGTGATTACCCGACCCGTTTTTTTGTAGCCGCAATCCATTTCGTTGCCCTCGTTTTGCTTAGCATAATCCAGAATTCTTCATCGCCCCCACAGCTCCGTTGCTCCCAATCCCAACCACCCTACTGCCTCCTTTGCCCAGCCATCGCCTGCCTGCCGTCCCTGCGCTTCCACACCTCCGAGACTGCGACGGCGCCGTCAGTTGAATAGTTGATCCATTTCCCTAACCCGACGTGCCCATCGTTTCCATTTCTTTCCCAAATCATTCTTTTTGTTCTTCCGTTCATCATCGCAGTAGCCCCGCACGGAATTGGAGCCTCCCCCAGATCGCCGCCGTTCATCCGCGTGGAACTAGCCCCTGTCTTGAGCGACTGTCGTACCCAACTCCACTTCATCCTGCGTAGACTTGCAGCCCTAGATCCCGACCCGCCAGTGAAAGATTGACCGCGGGGTCGCCGTCGCCGCTGTGTCTCGAGCATTTTCCCCGTGCGAACCCGCCCGTCCTCGTCGCATTTTGAGATTCCCCCCCTCCGCCTCGCATTCGCTCAGGTTGAAACGGTGCGACCCATCCGACGGGTTCCGAATCGCTCGCCGCGCTGCGACGCCCTTCTCCACACGGCCGTCGGGTCGCGTTGTACCCGGTCCCGGTGCCTATGCTTCGAGGCCCCGTCCGCCTCTCCAACACTCCAATCGTTCACCTGTCTTTGCCTCCCCCTACAGGTATACGCTTCCCTTAAATGGGAGTGGTGACCACTCATATTAATATTTTGTTCCAGTAGCGTTATTAGATTCCTCCCCTTATTATGTTTTGTGCTTTAGAAATGGTTTCTTTTTTTTAACAATGGATGTATGCCTCTGTAATTTTTTCCCTGCTCACTTGCACTTCGAATGCATATGTGCACAGGCTACAGGTTTCTTTTCTCATTTTTCTTTTCGAAATCTTTGTTAGTTTTTTTCGATAACTTGCAATAATATTCAGCTCACTACCCTGAGATATCGCAGACAAGCTTTGTTCTGCTTGTACCTCGGTCAATGAGTATAATCTTTATTCATCTGGAGCAGACCAAGACGAGAAAACAAGGGACAATGAAAGTAGAAATGAATCTGGGCAATGTGAATTCAGTGCAAGCGATGAGTGAATGCTAATCTTTGGAGACATGACTAAAGCACATTCTTTGCACGTTTTCATAATGATAAAATTTGCTGATGTGTTTCATGTTATGTAGTCTATATAAAAGGAGGGTTGGTTGATTTTTAGTAGTAAGGGATTTGAGCAAAACATAGATTTCAATAATATGCATTTTTGTGAGATTTAAATGATTGGTAGTCTCAAACAATGTTGCTTAGAGATTTTTACTTACACGGATCCAGATGGTAGAAATCTTAACAGTAACTACTTAATGTATACCTCAGAGTATTACACAGAGATGCACATAAAGTTCAAGCAGCTTTAGTTGTTTTCCTTTTTGTCCGATGTATTTTGGTTGTATCTACTCTGAATCATTAGTTTCAAACCAAGTTTGATTTGATTTTGTAAGTGGAATAGCTAAATGACTGAAATAAGTATAGGTAGCTCAAGGTTTTCAATTTATAGTGCTGCAAGGCTTAGAATAACTTGATGTTTTGGCAATTCCTTAACAAATGAAGGGTGATGGTATGGTGTGAAGGCAAGTTAATGTTTTCCCTTTGAGAAATGGTGCCCATCACTTGAATCAGGCATTAGGACGTGTTAAAAGTTTCTTAGTGATCCTGAATTTAAAAGTTGAATATATTAATATCCATGTTCTTTTATAAGCTGCATTTTATATTATCAGGTTAAAATGCTCCTGCCTATTTTTTTAGTTTGCTGATGATTTATGAATATTAACAAGATATTTAAATGCCTTGTGCAGCTAATATTGTCCTTGTATCTGGAGGGTCTCTGTTTGGAAGAATATTACCATTTATCTCGGGCACTTCGTCATTTCTTTCCTGACTTTTGTTATTTTAATATGGGTTTAAGCTCAGTTGAAATTTTTCGCTAATCTTGCATGATCTAACAAATGGATATCCTTGACTTAAAGAGGCTAATGTACTTAGATTCCTTCTAGGTTGCTTTCTGAGTTTTCTAACAATGTATGCTTCTTTGTGTAACTTAAATTGGCTAATGCATAGTATTAATTTATGGATTTTCTGATTTAAATTTATTTTAAATTGTCACTAGAGTAAATGTTAGTATTAAACATTTGACCTGGTACTTTTATGTGATCTTCCTTTTCAGTGTATTATCACAACTAATAATGTGACTCAAAGCAGTTAGAAAAATAAATAAAGAGGCTTAGTGAAGTATACCAATTTATTTATCTTTAAAAAGTTTTAACTTAATTATTCATTTGTTAAAAGAGGTATGAACATAAGTTCTGGAAAGAAATGATTATTTCATGTCGCTTTACTTTTCTATTCTCCAATTCACAAATGCCTTTCTCTTTTTGACATTGAAATCCATTTGTTCCAATATGTCTTGCCTCTACATTAGTGGTAAGTTTGGAAGTGTTACCCTTTTATTCTAAAAATTAAGCCAGGTGTGAAGTGGGTGTTGAATTATCCATTGGATAGGCTTCTCAACTTACAGTTACTCTCAGATGACAATTCTGAACAAGTCCATATACTTATACATTGCTTTTCATACTATACAACATGAAACAATGCTTAGGTTTGCATTTTCGCTTCGATGGCTTCTTTTTACTTTCTTAAAACAGAATACATTTATGGTTTATTTTGTATGATTTTTTCGTACTATTTATGCTTCATAATGTTTTTTGGTTAACTTGCAATTAAGTGCTTAGCTAAGTTAATATATTTTTCTTCCTAGAAATCTATGGGCCATCCAAAAAATCAGGAAAATATGCAGCCAGATGCAGAGTGCAGTAGTCATCGACAACGCATTCTTAAACGTAGAGCAAATGCAGCAGAACATCAAACCATCTATGAAGAATCTAGCAGCCAACGTCAACGTACGACTACTCGTCGCACTACATCATCCCAACAACAGGTCTGTTATCCATGTATTCACAGTCCTTCCAATTTATGCCCCAACAATTCTTATTTTCGATCGCAACCGTGATTTCGTCTATATGTTACATTTTATCATTTTGAATCAATTATTACTCTCCTTTTACTAACAACTTTTTCTTTGTTTTTGTTTTTATCTCAGCAAAGTCAGGCAGCCTCAGAGAAAGGCCTCCAAGGCCAGAGTTCTGTCTCAGCCGAAGGCAGTCGTCAAGCGGAACGCATTGCACGTCGCCGAGCTCAGGCAGTCCAGCGACATGCATTGGATCAGGGCCAAAACCAAATAAATGAGCAAACAGCCAGTCGTCGAAGCCGAATCATTAGTCGCCGAGCTCAAATATCTGGACGTGAGGCCATTGAAGAAGTGGACCCACAACTATCTGTTGGATCAAGTTCTCGGCCTTTTCTGACGACGAGTCAACCATTTGCAACACGACAGTCTCAAGTACGTAAAGACAAAATTAATAATACGCATTGGATACCTCAATCATATAATATTTGGAATCATTGTGGTGTATTATTATTTTATGCTGGGCTAAAAGTATTTTTTTTGTGCCTTTGAAACATTCACTTTGGATCCATTACATGCACCCCCTATTCTTCAAAACCTTTTCCTTCACAGACATGCACCATCTATAAACTTTTTTGTATCTTTTTTAAGATAAACTGATCCTGTCGTTTTTTTGGGCTTCTTGCTCATTTCACAGTATGTGAACTTCTTGTGCCAGGCCAATGTAGAACAGGGTGAATCCAGCTGCCAGCAGCAGCGTCCGAAGCGCCGTGTAGCTCAAGCAGCGGAACGCCTCGGCTCGGAAGGCGAAGAAATATGTTGTGGTCAGCAATCCAACCAAAGTCAGGTGCGAAGGAGCCGGGCCCAGATTACACCACAGCTTCCACAGGTACGCAGGAATATAATACTCAATTCGCCTTGGGTACCTCCTTCACCTACTATTTGCTATCATTGTGGTGCTTTAATCTTCAATGGTGAGTCCAAAGGATTCTGTTGTGCATTTGGAACTTTTTCTTTAGACCCATTATTGACACATCCTATTCTTGAAGACCTTTTCCTTGAGAGACACCAACTATCTGCTCATTTCTTGACATATATTCGTACATACAACAATTCATTCTCTTTCTCAACATTGGGTGTGAAATATGATGTTGCTCTGCAGCGAAATGAACAAAATGTGTATGTCTTTCGTGTCAATGGGATCATGCACCACTATATTAATTCCTTATTCTCGTCTTCAGACGAACCCAAAAACCTTCAGCTCTATTTTCACGATGCTTCTATTGAACTTGAAAGACGAATGAATGACAAGCCTGACCTAAACAAAGATCTTGTTGCTTTGCTCATGAAAATTACTGAATCAAATCCTTATGCAAAACTCTTTAGACAGCTTCATCAGATTCCATGCCTTAATGAATATAAAATCTTCTTAAAAACATCCACCCAATTGGACAAGCGAGTCTATAACCTTCCAACCGTTGACGATATTTCTGCTATATGGCAAGATGGTCAGTCCACTGATGCAGATTTAATTCGCGATATACAAGTTTACCCATTCGATGGAGCCCCAAAGAAAGTTTCTTACCATTCATTCGCTTATGATCCTGTTCAATACCCTTTCATCCATCCGTATGGAGAGCCAGGCTGGCAACCAGGCATCATTAAGAAGAAGCGCAATGCGCCTCCTAACGTCGCTGGTGCTACTGCTGAAAATTTCTTTGCCAGTCTACATGAGCCATCGCCTGAAGTAGGATCGGAACGTATGGTGTTTTTACACCTTTTCATCAATACCTTTTCATTGATTCATGTTCTTGCTTTAATGCCATTCATTTGCCTTTCATACAGCCAGTGGAAAAAGGCAAAGGCGAATGGATAAAAGCCATGTCTCGATTCGTGAGTACTATTCATACCGCCTCCAGATCCGCCCGGCTTCCTTAGGGGTTCTGCTGAAAACTGGTCGTTTATTACAACAATATCTTGTTGATCAGTATATCAAAATAGAAACTCAACGCCTGGATTTTTATAGATCCGAACAAAATCAAAGAAACCAAAGAATTGAGACCATGCAAGGAATTCAAGATGCTTTCAATCTACAAGGGATAGATGATCTTAATCAAATTGGAAAACCAATTGTGCTACCCTCTTCTTTTATTGGTGGTCCTCGTGATATGCACCGTCGTTATATGGATTCGATGGCTCTTGTTCAAAAATTCGGGAAACCTGACTTCTTCATTACAGTGACATGTAATCCCCAATGGCCTGAAATTACACAACATCTTTCTCAAAATGAGAATTGCACTAACCGCCCTGACCTCACTTCCTGCATCTTTCGTGTGAAACTTCAAGAGCTTCAAAATGAGCTGTTGAAAGAGCATGTATTGGGCCACGTTTGTGCCTACTCGTATGTCGTTGAATTCCAGAAAAGAGGCCTGCCACATGCTCACATATTATTAATCATGCATCCTGAAGATAAAATGGAAGATCCTTCACAATATGATGATTTTATATCTGCTGAACTTCCGAATCCTGCTTCACAAAAATATCTACATGAATTAGTTACAAAACATATGCTCCATGGACCCTGTGGAGCAGATAATCCATCAAATGTTTGTATGCGCGATGGAAAATGTAAAAATCATTATCCTAAAGAATTTAATGATCTTACAACACATGCTTCTAATGGATATCCTTTATATCGTAGACGCAATGATGGGGTCGTTGTTTTTTCACGCAATCGATTACTGGACAATAGATGGATTGTGCCTTATAACCCATACTTGCTATCAAAATTTGATTGCCACATAAACGTTGAAATTTGTTCTTCAATTAAATTAGTCAAATATTTGTATAAGTATGTGTATAAAGGTCATGATCGTATTGCTTTTTCTGTTCGTGGGTCTCAACAATCTGAACAAATTGATGAAATAGCGGCATTCCAAACTGGTCGTTGGATTGCCCCTCCTGAGGTATTTTTGGATTTCTCATGAATGAAATGCGGCCTCCTGTTATTTCACTACAGCTGCACTTGCCAAATTTCCAATACACAAGTTTCTGTACGACTGCTTCTGTTGAAAGTATAGTAGAAAACAATCAGGCACATCGTACCATGCTTACAGAATTTTTCCGCATGAATAATGTTGATAATTTTGCCAAAGACAAAAACCTTTTATACAAGGATTTTCCAGAACATTTTGTTTGGAATTCAAAAGAGAAAGAATGGTATAAAAGAAAGCAAGGAATTGTAGTAGGCCGTATTGTCACTGCACGACCAAATGAAAATGAAAGATATTATCTCCGAATCCTTTTACAAAACCGTCGTGCACCAAAATCATTTGATGACATTGCAACTGTTAATGGTGTTCGATGTGAAAGTTTTAGAGCTGCATGTGTGGCTTTGGGTCTGCTGGAAAGTGACACAGCAATCATTGATTGCTTAATTGAAGCTTCACAATTTCAGCTTCCAAATTCATTCTCTCAACTCTTTGCAACACTGCTGATGTTTTGTAGTCCTTCTGAACCTCAAAGTCTATGGAAACAGTTCTATGAATTTTGCACTGCTACTATATCATCTAATACTAATGCTAATTATACTGACTCATATATCGAAGTATATGCTGCTATGAATGTTAATAGACATCTTTCTGCAACTGGAAATACTTTAGCAGACTTTGGTATTATAGTAAATAATGATCCAATATCAAATACAGATGACAATATTTTTGAACCAACTCCTTTTCCACAATCTTCGTTATATGATACCCTACCATTACCCGATACATTGAATGCAGATCAATATGAAATTTTCCAAATTGTTGCAAATAAATTACACAACCAATTGCCTTTTGTATGTTTCATTGATGGCCCTGCTGGCACGGGGAAAACATATTTATATAATACAATTCTGGGTTATGCTCATAGATCTAATCTAATTTCATCTGCTGTAGCCTCTTCTGGCGTTGCAGCTTCTTTACTACCAAATGGCCAAACAGCACATTCAAAATTCAAATTACCATTAGATATACTTGAACATAAATCATGTAGCATATCAAAACAATCAAATCTAGCAGCACATTTGAGAGAAATTGCATTGATTATTTGGGATGAAATTTCTATGTCACGCAAGGAGCTTATCGAAGCATTGGACAATACTTTAAGAGACATCACTGATATCACAGAGCCATTCGGTGGAAAAGTTATTATATTTGGTGGTGATTTTAGACAAATCACCCCAGTCATACCAAATGCTACGAAAGACATTTACATTGAGGCCAGCGTTGTCTCATCCAATTTGTTTCGAGCTGCACAAAAATTCCATCTAAAGAAAAATATGCGGGCGCAAAATGACCCTGCTTTTACAACATTTCTGGATGGTATTGGAAACAATACATGCATAAACTCAGTTAATAGTGAAGTCCAGATTCCCAAGAATAATTTAATTCCATTTCTAGATGATAACATTTCGACATTAGTTGAAAAAATATATCCTTCACATATACTCCAATGCCCTTCTAAAGAGGCTTTTATATCACGATCTATTCTTACAACTACAAACGAGGTTGTTGACCACATTAATGCTATTATTTTAAATCAAATTCCTGGTGAAGTAATGACATCTATTTCAAGGAATAAAACTAAAGATCCAACTCAGCAAGCTCATTATGAAGATTTGCTCTGTACGCTAACTCCTAATGGATTGCCGCCACATATCCTCACATTAAAAAAAGGTGTTCCTATAATGTTGTTGCGAAATCTATCTCCATCAAACGGCCTATCAAATGGAACCAGGCTTATCTGTAAGCATATGTCAAATAATCTACTTGAAGCTGAAATCATTACTGGCCCATGTTCTGGCACAACGTGTTTCATACCTAGAATTCCCCTTATACCAAAAGAAACGAATAAAACATCTATTGAATTCACTCGAATTCAATTTCCAGTGAAATTGTGCTTCGCTATGACTATAAATAAATCACAAGGACAAACACTACAGCATGTGGGTGTATTCATTAAAGAACCTGTTTTCATGCATGGCCAATTATATGTAGCTTTGTCTCGTGCACGGTCATTTGATACTTTATATATAACAATTCGTCCCCCTGATCAAATCATCGCAGAAGGAAATCTTTGTGTGGAATGGACCCGTAATATTGTTTACCAAGAACTTTTACAAGCAGCAGGTCTCTAGAACTAATAGTTCTTCGTATCTATCTTATTGCAGGTAACCCACTTCGTCTGACATTATCACCTAATATTTATTCATATCTTTCCCTTCTCTTTTAGATGATTATAATGTTTGTCTTATACTTTACCTGCATTTTAGTATTCCAGAATTGGGCAACCTTTCTGCCAATGCTCGCAGGCTTTCCATGGTTGTAATGATGTCCATGCCTTATAATGGTCGATGGGATCATCTCATCTGCCATTGCTCAGGTATTTTCCTTGCATGGATGTTCTTCAATTCTAGAGATTTCTGGTTTGCCTATTGGTTGAAAAGGTATAATGGTTTTTCACTTTTGGGTGATTCGCATCTCTTCAGGTTCCTTCCATTTTTAAAATAGAAAAGGAAGAAAAGGAAGAATTGGTGAAGTTCTAACAAAAGTATGCTATTTTTTATCTAAGCGTTGATGTCATTCATTTCAATTTTTATTGCGTTGCTAATAACATATATCCGTTAATAGAAAATAATTGTTGACTGTCAATTGTTTATTCCTGGCGCTTTTGTCAACTGTTGCAATGAGGACGATCATTCGAAGGTTTTGTTTGCTCATATGTTCCTCCTGTTTCGATGTTCTTGAATTATGCGAATTATTGGTTTAATTATTGCTTGAAAAGATCAAGTCAATTTAGTCTTCAGCACAACATGGAACAGGTTCCTTGCAAAGCATTAGAATTAGATCTAGGTTTTTCCTGAGTTCCTCCAGTGGCGCCATGTGTTCTGCTCCTACTCTAGCACCATTGTTCAGCTTAAAGACTGTGTTTTTGCTTCATACATTTTATCTTTTTTGTAATTGCCTTCATTTATTGAATCTTCAATATTAGTATTATTTTTTAGATTGTAGCATTGTTGCTGGAGAGTGGAGCTAATGTGAACTCGAGAAATTATTGTGGGCAGGTATGAAGATTTGTTCATTCTGCTTGTTTGATTTTGAAGTTTGGGGATTTTGGTTATGTGAAATTCTGTTTCTTAATGAATTGGACGGGTCACAGGTGTGGGTCATACATACATGATACATATGCATAGACTCTTGAATGGGTTGTTGTGTTATTGGGAGTTCAAATGAGTCTTAATTTTTGGTTGTTTGAAAGAATCTTTGAAAATTAGTGTTATTGCAAATTTTTATGAAATGATTGTGATTTGGTTTTTGTTGGACCTGAACTTTTACCTAATGTGTAATTGTTTGTTCAGACATCATTGATGCAAGCTTGTTGATATGGCCAATGGAAGTTGTTCAAACCCTTCTCTTCTCGTGCAATGTAAGATTTTCTCAACTTTGTGTACCCTTTATCAGTTACTGTTATTTGGTAATGTTATGAGGTTTTGCGTATAGCTATGTCTGATTGTCGCATTCGTTATCAATTTAATGGATTATGCATACAGATTCTATTTGATCCGTTACAACTTTCTGGGAATCCTGTTCTCGGTGATTTTCAGGTTACTCGGGTAGACTATTTAACCGGGAGGACTGCTCTCCATTAAATAAGCTGCCAATGGGCATGTGCGATGTAAGAGGCAATTTCTTAAGGATTAGAGGATTTTTACTGGACTCGAGAGGGGTAAATTGCTTGATTTTCTGAAATTTTTTGTGGTGGATAGTATGAATCTTTTGAAGATATACATTTTGGAATCAATCTCATATAGGTTTTATTGAGAAGAGCTGAAAAGGGGTTTCTGGAGGAGGAGGAGGGTGCGTCTATGAGGTACTTGCAAGTGATTCTTCAAATGCATAAACCAATACCAATACTTTTCTTAAATTGCATGCATTTTAGTGAAGTGACTTACCATTCCTAATTATGTAGTAAAATAACAAATTTGAGTATGTCAGGAAAAAGACACTCTTTCTGTATTCTTGATAAAATAGGGATCTGCAAGCTTTCTTTTGATTTATTTGTATTCCGCCTATTTGCAGAATACCAAATTCATTCCCAGCTGTGAGCTCTGATTTTTGGAATTTTTCTGTCTGCTCGGAACTTTAAATTGATTTCTGGTTATAAGGTATGTTATGTTAGAGTTTACGTTTCCGTTTACATTATATATATATATATATTATATTTTCTGCCAGAAAATGCTATGTCTTGAATTTGTTCTCTATGGAGGATTTCTGATGATTCTTTACCTCGCATTTTAGTTTTTATTGTGTTTGAATTGATGTCCTGTAGGAAACTCTGGACAATTGATTTTTTTTATCTTTAACTGTGATGAAACTAGAGTAAGCAACTACAATGAAACTCTTATCCTCCATTGTATTATGTTTATTTACACTTTCTTGTTTTAATAAAAAAAATGACTAAACAATAATATTCATTCCAGCTTTCGTTTAATCTTTAAGGGGTTTTGTATGCCAAATTCAGGGTTTTATGACTCGATGCCAAATTACTTAATTTCTTGATCAAGCTGAATATTCTTATGCGAGAAGTGGACAAACATTTTAATTGAGCTTAAATTGATGTTGCAGGGTGATTGTGTTGTTCAGTTGTTCGTAATTTAACCCTGACGGATTGATGCTATATGCTACATGAAATTATGCACTACAGTAGTTTATACAGGCATGGCCAATGATGTAAAAAAAGCAGAAATATTTAGATTTTCATTTATTTTTTGATAGGCATGATTATTCAGGTTGTGGCATGTCCACTGCCAAGGTATGAGCCAAGGAAGAACATATCCAGTAGACAAATTTTACGTTTGATAGTTTTTTCCCCCCGGAATGACTCAACCTTGTATTTAAGTTTTTTACTCGTATTATGTTTGAATTGTTCTTCTTCTGTATGAAACTTAGCACAATTGATTTTTTACCTTTACATGTGATCAAACTGGAGTTTATATGTTTATTATATGGGCTATATGTGAAGTTTTAAGTGCTTTTATTCTTCGATTGATATCCTATAATCCATAATAAAGTTTGATTTCCACCCAGGCATGTTTATTTAGATTAACTTTGTCTCAATATATGATCCTTACTTTTTGGAAACTACAAAATCAATGACTCAAAACCCATTAGTTCTCCTATTAGTTCTTTCACAAAATCCATTGCAGGTGCCTGGCTATGCATCTGAGGTATTTTCTAAATTATTTCAATAAAAATGCTGCACACAAGTTAGTATGTAGCTTTAATTGCAATAGTCCCTTTTACCTTAGCATGTTACTCAATGGCATTTGTCACTCAAACCTGTGGAAAATATGAAACTTTCTGTTCTTTTGTCACTGCAACTCTTGAAGTTTTGATCTTGTTTTTCAAAAGATAATGTTGTGATGGAAAATTACTGGATGTAGGTTACATCTGCTGATGACTACACAACACTTTTAGTTCATCCGCCCGCGCAGCGTAGCGCGCGGTGGTCGAGTTCTAGTATATATATATACCAAGCTTAGTTGCTACAGTACTACAGTAACCCAATTGAGCTACAGTGTAACAGTAGAATTCAATACGATGTCGTCCCCGTGATCCGGTCTCCCATCATAGTTTCTCTTTCTCCCAATTTTCCTACCTTCTCTTTCATCTCCCTCTGCGATCCCATCTCCAATCTTCCTTGTGACTTGCCGTCGGTACCCATATCCAAACTCCATCTCCCTTGTGCAAATCCACTGTATTGTCGTTCCTTTCCCGACCCGCGGTCCCGGCCTCTGCACCTCTGCCTGCCCTCTTCTTCACCCATATTTTTCGCGAATCACCAAATCATCCCAAATCGCCTCAGCCGCCACCACACATATCACCGCTGCCTTCACGCCGGCCTACCTCCTTACTGATTAATTTAATTTGTTCCCTGCTCTTCATACCTCTTAAATCCCCAAATTTGCCCTAGAAAAAAATGTACTGCCCGTCGCTTTTCTTCCTCCTCAATTACAACACATGCTGCCTGGCTTTCTCCTCTGTGAACCGTGCCCTATTTCCCCTTCACATTACACACTAACCCCTCTCTACGAGTCGGCCTTCGTTTCGGGTTTGCCGTTGATTTCTGCTTGTGCAGCCTGAAATTAGGGTTCCGCCCAACAGAGAGCCGGGAGGTTGAACGAGCCGGCTGCGGACGTTAATGGAGTGGATAAGCCCATTTTCAATCTTTAATCAGGGTTACTCCTTAGCGTAATGGAGTGGATAAGCCCTTCTTCAAATCTTTAATCAGGGTTACCTCCCCACGAGTCGCCGTCCTCGTGTAGAAAACTCGGTATGGTTCCGTCCTTGGATCTCCGTTGTCTGCCCATCGAAAACCAAAATCTTCAGCCGCCCCTCTGCTTCCGTCCAGCCGTCTCTGTTCCACCGTCCACCTTCCACCAACATCTTCAATCCGGATAAGGATTTCTCCTTCAGTAAATTCTTAAATTTGGCTTTGTCGCTTTTTTAAGGTTACTTTTAGCTTCTAGGTTGTCTGCCTCCGTCTCCAGAGACTCTGTAGGAGATTAAAAGATCATGAAGGATTTAGATGCCATCGGGCTTGGTATTGCTAACAACTTTGAATTTCTCTGTGAATTTGAACGGCTTAAGAAAATGATGAATAGTTGCATTATGGTTTTGTTTTTCTTTTCATTTAAATTACTAGAAATTTGTGAAATAATGATAGTTTGATATGTTTTGTAGCTCCAAGGATTATGCAGAAGTGCAAGAGCCAGAACTAGGGACGAAGGTGGGATTTGGTAAAAAAATCTACTGGGTGTTTTTGTCTTTTTCCTTTTTTGTTTTTAATCTTTAATAGAATTGTAGCAATGCCATCTATGCGAGTTTTATCCATTTACTATTTGTTTGCCTGAATATGAGTTGTTACTGAATATGTTAATATTGTTTAATTTAAATTATTACCTGCGTCTAATGGGAGTTTTAGTTCATGTAGGTTTCTTCGGCCATACCTGTGACATACTGACATTGTTGATCCACCCTATCCTCCGTCTGCCTTCGTTGGTGCGTCGAAGATCAAAAAGTGTGGTAATTATTTGAACTCTTAAATCTTAATTGTATTCATGGGTTTTCAAATATGCATCGGGGATGTTCAATTTTGATTTTTTGGGGCTGCAGATTGTTTTATTTCGGTCTTCTACTTGTGTGGGTTTCGATTGGGGGATTCTGGGGCTTCTGTCGATCGAGGAGGATTTTTGGGGCTGCAGATTACTTGGTTTTGGTCGTTCGATTTGTTGTGTGATAATTGTGCTGATTTTTTATATGGGTCACCTGTATTCCGTTGATTGGGTGGTTTGTTTATTGTTCGCATATTTTTTTCTTTCTTTTTTTTGTTTCCGATTCAGGATTTAAAATAGGGACTCCTCCGTTGTCGTTGTGCTGTTTGAATTCTGGTTAGTCATCCTCTGTATTTCAAATTGATGTTTATACATGGTTATTTGCTTAATGTATCACCGCTGCCTACTGACCACATTTATGATTCTTATTAAAAAAAAACAGTTTAGAAGTATATAACTAAAAAAAATGAAAAAATCAATTAACTTTATTTCATGCCGCGTATATGTTCTAAAGAGCATCAGAGCTTATCTTGCGAACTTAAAAACTGCCCATATCTTATTTTACAAAATAATCAACAGAATATGACTTGTAATTTCTTCTATAAGCTTTTTTGAGAAGTTAATAAACCCCACTAAAAGAAATTGTACATTAGTAAAAATCATACTATTGTTCAAGCTATAATAGTCATTTATATAAGCGATGCATCAAAGTCAATCAGGTAATGATTGTTTTCTTCATTATAGTTATTGCAAATTTTTGTTGTGGAACTGAGATGTTTGCATTCATTAGTGATTTGTGCAATATGCGTTTGTTTTTTGGTGCCCTATAATTGAGCCTGAAGGTGGTTCAAGGTAAGTGACTGAATTCAGTGCATGATGGGTTTAAGATTTGATGAGTTCTTTTAAAGTTTCTTTTCATGACCAAAAATCTAGGATCAAGTAATTTGCACGTCGATGCAAATTGAATCTCATAACATTATTTGACACTTTATTTTATTATCACATAACTTTTCTCAAACAGATCTCATTTATAATAGTGGGGGTGGGCAGTGGATATAAATTTTAAAGTTGAGTCTTTAAATTATGTTTCCGTTTCATATATGCTCTTTTCACTCCCCTTGGCTAAAGTCGCGGTAGTTTGTTGGTTTGCACTGTTTGTCGTACCACTATCACTTCTGTGCACCACAAGGAAGTAAGGAGTCATCAGCTAATTCAATTAATATATTTGTTATTCCTTTAATACACTTTTATGAAGTTTGTTTCACTGTTATTCATTATTGAATATTGAGAATCTCAATATTTCTTGTATTATGAAGTTTATGTTTCACTTCATTTTGCAGGAAACCAATGAACCGAGTCTTCTCTAATTTGATGTGATCTGTGGGTAAGTTGGGGGTTGTTTGATGCACCCCCAATCAGGTGAAAGGTTAAACTCCCTCCTTTATATTATGTAAAGGTTAAGGTTTTTGGTTGCCTTGAATTAGTCTCCTTTTGATATAGAATACTAGAACCAAGAGAGTTGCCTCTTTCATATTTACTTGACTTTGTTTATTTCATTAGCATAGTTATCAGCCCTTAATGTGAGGAGATTAGAAGTTTCGCCCATGAGTCTCTTGCACTGCTATAAAATTAAAAAATGGCTCTTGATTTGGTTGGATCACTTTGGGAACAGTGGTTGACGTTTTGTTGTTTGAACCCTTCTTTCTTAGGATTGTTTTGGAGTCACATCTCATGCATGCATTTGTTTATAAGCTCTTTCCTCGGTGTAATGTTTTTGTTTGATTGTGATGCAGGAAATGGATTTGAGGCTGAATGCCATCAACTTTCAGGCCTCAAACCTCCGAGGTTCTTTATGGCTTTCACTCTTCGCTCTGGGTCCAAGTAAGAATTCCTTTCTGATTTCCCAATTTTTTTATCTAAATGTTTTGGGGGTTATTGGATTTGACACGGCATCCCTTAGTTGCGCTTTTTTTTTTGAAAAATTATTCTCTTTAGTTAGTGGTATTATTGTACCTTCTGTTTATGGCTCTTGATTTTCACGCTCCTGTAAATTTTGGTTCTTAATTTTAGCTTCAAGAAGTGATGTGCGAATTGATTTATTTCAAGATTGTTCTTTTTGGTTTCAATTTGGGCAATTATAGTTCCGCGTGCACTTCATCGAATAGTGGACTCTGCAAAGAATGACAGAAATGTTGTGTTTTTTCCTTCTTACTGGTAGAAAGCCTCGTTCCTCTCAATTTAATATGTGGTATCATTCTTTGATAATCTTAACAATATCATGCTGTACCAGTTTAACAAAGAAATAACCAAACTTTGTTATCTCTGTTAAATTGTTTGAGTTTCAATATTTGCACTATACCTATTTACAATTATATAGTCTGTCTCAAGTATATTGCCTGCAATACAGCTGCTATTATTTTATTCACTTATTAATTGTGTCATCAAGTGAGGTTCCTTCATAAGTTTAAATTGCTTAACCTTATAAAAATATTGATGCTCCTAAATTTAAATGAATCTGATTTTATAATCCTCACGTCAGAGTTTGCCCATTGACCTGGATGTTTAATCATTTTCAGCTACTTTGAAGGTTTCCGATAAGCCATTATCTCTATGCCCATGCTTCACCATTCTCCGTAGTGAGGTTCCTTTCATTACGCCACATCATTTCCGGTCTGCTTCAGGTATAAAACTCATTTATTTTCAGAAGTTTAGCCATTTCAATTTCGGGGCCATTGATTTCAATTTATTTAATTTTTCGTTGCTTTGTTTAAGGATTTCACCAACTACAATTCCTGCTCAACAAAGAAATGCACCAATACTCAACAACTGAACATTTCAATTCAAACCTGCAATTAATGAAACATTAATTGTCTGGCTTCCAAGTAGATCTAATCCTACAATCTCAGGTCCAATTATTCTTTCATTTGCCTGTGTTAATGGAAGAACTTTCTCCATTCTTGGAAGATTCAGGCAGGTTTCCATTGTGCAGCTTCGCTTCTATTGTGTACCAGAATTTTGTGAATGCAGTATAGTTTTACTCGATTATATACCTGCCACTATTTTGTTTGTAGCGGATATGGTTTGTACATTTATTTGAGCAAAAATCCACATTTCTGACTTCTTAAACGTCTTCTTGGGTTGATTGTTTTCGCAGGGATAACTTATTCCAAGGATGTAGACAGGCTGCGACAAACAAGTGCTCATCGTGGAAACAAAGACTGCTAGCTCCGCATATAGTTTGTAAATTTATTAAACAAAGCTCTACATTTGGGAATCTTGGAAACCATATGCTGTTCTACAATTGTGTCTTCATTTAACATTTACATTCTATCTGCCGCCCGCGTAGCGTAGCGCGCGGTGGCACGATTTCTAGTATATATATATATATATAGATACTATATATTATAGTGTCCGTATTGCTTCAACCACAGTATGCATTTTATTACATATATTAAATATTTTTTCTTTCACCAAAAACTCCTGATGACAAGCAAACTTTCAAAGGTGAAATAAAAAGAATTAATTGAATACTCCAATCTAAGGGAACAAACAATAAATTAAAATTTCAAACATGATGACGAGCAAACTTTCACCGCATTCTATCACACAAAATCACATAATGAAAGCTCCATGCATCACACAACATTACAATCAAAATATCAGTATTAAAAAAATAAGAAAATAAAAATAAAAAATCACACATTGCTTTTCAATCCTGCATAAGCCCCAGAAGCCCAGGCCCTATCGTGAGTATTTGACTCTGGGCTGCCAATCCACTTGGGCAGCCCACGAAGATATTCTTCTTTTGGAATTGGGCTTCTTTGGGCCTGATAAGGAATGGTTCCTCCGCCTGAGCTTGAAGATTCATAGCCCGGCCCAATAGGGCTTCCTCTCTTTGTTGATAGGTTCCATTGTGGGCTCCGCTGCCTAATTGGGCCTTGGGCCCGAACTTTTGCCTTTGCAGATTGGGTTGGGGCCATGTAGCTTGGGAGATCTTCCGAGGCTACCGATCGTCGTGGTTGTCGGGTTGTATATGGGCTCGATCCAATGTGGTCCACACTAAGACGGGCCATGTTCGTGTTCTCCAAGCCCAATGGCATTACCATATCCATTTCGATTGTTTTTTCGGATATGGTGTCTACAATGGTGGTGTCACGGGTTACCACATGGCCGGTATGGTAGGATTGGGATGCCATCCATTGCTCGAGCCAATTCCATCCCCAGTGTGGGCTGTATGTCCCATAATCATCGTTGGCTCCAATGTAGCTTTCGTTTTTATTTGAATGTAAGAATTGTCGTTGTTGAGATTGCTGGTGATCAACTGATCATGATCAAATTATTGGACATTCTTTTGATGTCTAAGCACAAAAAGGTTATAAGAGAAGTGTGTGTATGTTAAAAAAATTCAATACCTGGCAAGCAAAAGCATAGGCAAGAGCCCTCTCCCTTTTCATTCCGGTGTCAAGGGCTTCTCTGTAATTGGCATTTCGAGCTTGGCTAATGTTTTGATTCTTGTTATTCCATTGCCATTCTTGGCCGTGGTTATCGTTAGCATGATTCGTTAATGGATTATAGCTTTGTTCTTTGTCAATGCCGTGGGGATGAACCTTGCCATGGATCGTCTCAAGTCTTTGAGCTCGAACGTGTGCTTGTATGCGTACAAGAGCTTGCATGCATCGCATTGTCATTTGTGCTTGTTTCCGCACGTTGTGCCCCCTCACCAACGCTTGCAGCCTTACTAAGCCCTTCAAAGCTCTCAAAGCACGTCTTGCCTGTATATATACAACAAGCTAAGTACAATCATTTATATTCAATGTGCGCGGGCACATGTATGTATGCTGTCAAACTCATAAAGGAAATTGAAATATGTTGTAGTATATTTCCACCATAAGAAAGTTCTTAACTGTGACAACTTCAAAAAATTGTCGTCAAGTAAAATGTGTTGTCATCAAATATAAATCATCAACAAAAATTTTATTATTATAAAGATATCGAAAATTCTAGTTATGTTAAAATTGTCAATTACCAAATAACCTCTGTAATAAGCTTGTATGAGTGTTGCAGCATTTTCTGCCTTGAATGGCTGGTCGCCATATCTCCCTACCCTAGCCACTTTTGCTGAAGCTTGAGCGGCTGCAGTCGTCTCTGCCACGGTCATGGCACGCTCTTGCTGATCCTTGGGCTCAAGGCTCTCCCAATTAGTGGCATCTGGTGAACTTTCTGCTGGGAAATGGTGCTCCAGGGACATAACTTCCAATGCTTCGCATTGCCATTTTTCAAGACTTTCCTTCTACAAAAAGCAATTTATTAAACTAAATCAATGTCCCGTTCACAATAACAGTTATGTGCTGAGTGCTGTAATTTGAAATTGGATTTTGTGATACTTCTATTAATGATTGTACAGGAGAACAAACAACATAGATGGAGATCGAACAATGAGATGCACATGGATGTGATGTGTGAAGACTGATGTGAAATCATGGTTTGGCAAGTATTAAAGTTGGAAAGCAAATGATGCAGAATGGTCTATGATGGTTCCTTGTCTTGGCCTTACTGAAAGGGGACCATTTAGACCATATGCGTGCATGTGTTGGTGTCCTAAAGCTGATGGATTTAATGTGGCCTCATCATGAGGAAAAAAAGGCAAAATCAATTACCCGGAACGTGCAAATCAGTGTATTGAGATGAATTTCATCTATAGCATGATGTTCCAACACGAAATCAATCGAAATGATCTTACATTACCAATGAATGTGAAACCATGTTATCATTTAGATAGTATGATGTTCCAACACGAAAACAATTGGCAATGAATATAAGCAAAGGCACATCCCACAGTGATATGGGACATTTTTCAACATCAATGCTGGAGAATTGCATATGCACAAGATCAAGATCAATGCAAAACTATAAATTAGTTTAAAAAATTAAGTGCAAATCAGCAAATGTACGAGTGATTCTTGGGGCAGCTGGGACTAGGCAACACAGACGATCTAGACTGTTCAATCCTATGGAAGACTAACGGTGTGGATCTATCCTGCATTTGGGATCAATGGAGGTCCCATCAATGTATCACCATTGCATTTTGCAGCCGAACAATGTTTATTATGTTTCGATGCACTCTTTGTTTTAACCATTTCTAACATTTTTAATCTTGAAACTATAAATTCAAGCATCATGATTATTCTTGCCTTTTTACATAACTCCAACTTCTGGGGAAAAAAGATAAAAATTACAGAGGATTTAAGTGATTCTGGTGTTGGTGCTTAGAACTTAGACGAGTTTCAACCACAATAGTGAATTTCAACAGCGAAATTATAAATTCTAACATTTCATTATTAATATGTCTTTAAAAAAAGAGAGAAAAAATATATATATATATCTTTCTCCACCAAATTAAATTCACCAGAAACTTATTTTGTAAAAAATGACTCTCCAACATACCTTCCTGTCGGACTTCAATCCCTTACTTGGAGACTGCCTAAACACCTTCTTCACCGTGGAAAACCATCCGCCGCCGCCCACCATCCCAGTCAAAACTGAAAATAATCACCTGATCGCTGCGAACGCGATGCGAACAAAAAGGATGATAACAACAACAACAACAACAACGATAACAGAACTAAATCAGTCGATTACGTCGTAAACATCCATTGATCGGAAAAAAAAAAAAAATCTAAACAAACCTGAAGAGAATGCTAATTAAGTTGCAGGTGGAGAGTTTTCCTTTTCCATTTGGCGAAGGGTAGAAAAAGCAGGAAATGAAGCAAAACCGAAAGTGAGCAGCAACATGTGAGGAAGGTTAAAGTCGAGAATTAAAGGATGAAGAAAGTCGCTAGCTACTGGGACGAACTGTGTGTGTGTGGGTGTGTATGTGTATGTGTATGTATATGTATGTGCTGTGTGTGTGTATGCATTTAGTCAGTGGGGTGGAGGGACGAGTAACTGCTGGCCCGCGGATTTTGGCGTTGGCTATTTAATCACTCTCACGAGAGGTAGTTCTACTTCTATCGTAGTATTTTGTTGCTCCCAATTATATGCTGACACGTGTTAAAGTTACCTTCACATTGCAAGTCACAAGCACTCCCAAAAGTTACTACTAGTAGTATTGAATACCGCAATTTGCTTGTTAAATTTATACCGCGGTTAAGCATGAGTACTTTAGCTGTTTAAACGGCTTCGAATCTTGTAGATACTCCATAAAGAATGGTTAAGCATGAGTACTCTTTAGTTGTTTAAACCCAATAGGGTCCGTTTTGCACGTCGAGCTGTACCTGCGGGTTGTAGCTCTAGGGAGCAGCTGTAGCTGTTGGGAGCTGTAGCTATTAATTTTTTTGTATATGTGTTCGGTACAAGTAGCTGTAGCTGTCAAAAATTATAATTTAAACAGAAAAATTAATTATATTTGGAAAGTAGTTTCCGAAAGCTCCCAAAAGTTACATCTTGTAGCTTCTAAAAAGAAGCCCCCAAAAGCTTCCAAAAGCTCGTGTACAGAACGGGGCTTTTGTTTTAAAATAAAAGCTAAAGTTACCAAAAGCTCCCAAAAACTATGTGCAAAACGGACCCTAGTTGATCAAAAAATGAGTAAGGAAAGCAGGTGCTGGATCAAGTCATTCACATGTAAGTTAGTAAGTTGACAGTCATTTAGAAAAAGAAAACTAGTGTATAAAAATAATGAGAAGGGAGTTCCCTATGGGCAAAATAATCAAGTAGGCCATGATGGAAATTTGGCTAATTCTATTTTTGGTGTAGCTGTGGGCCTACTTCTACAGCGACTTTGTACCAGGGTTGGGTTCATGCCTAAAATACTTATCATATTTATTCATATTTTAAATTTAATTTGAGGTTTCAATAACAATTATACAAATAAAAATATTTTTTTTTTAAAAAAAAAGTTAATTATGGGAGGTGTCTCAATTATATATTGATTATTATACATTCATTCATTCGAAGATTGTTGCCGACGAGTGGAAACATATTCACCATATTTATTTATTTTTGCATAGCCGGAGCCAGAGAAGAAATGAAAAAACAAAGAAAACAAAAATCTAAGCTAAGAAACCAAGTAAAACGAACACCCAAACTAACTCTTTGGGAACCAAATGCCGGACGCATTCGCAGTCAAATCCCCAATAATAAAGTCAGGCAGAAAAGTCCAAGTGGTGTAAAAATCAGCAATGGAGACGCCATGCTTCGCCAGACGATCCGCAACCTTATTCCCTTCCCGAAGAACATGCAGGAGAACACATTCCTCAAAGGAGGCCTTCAAATCTTTCACCTTCAGAAGAAGTGGTGCGAAGGGTTGAAAGAAATCAACCTGCTGCTCCTGGAGATGAAGAGTCATCATAGAGTCTGAATACACACAAACCCGCTGAACACCCAAACCTTTCACATAGGAAAGGCCTGCTGCTAGAGCCGAGATCTCTGCGAATGTGTTGGTGGCAAACCCCAAGAAGTCGCAGCCCCCACCTAACCACTGCCCAGTTTCCGAACGCAGCAAAACCCCATCTCCGCTCGACCTGGGTTACCGAGAGAGCTCCCATCAACGTGTAGGATTGTATCAAAACCACGGGTCATATGCCACTTTACCATACGAATAGCCGTACCACCATGCAAGGGTCTATGATGTGCCATCTCAAAATCATGAGCCATGGCAGCGATGTTTCGAAGCAGCAACCGTTTAGATTTTTGGACTCCCCGAAACACCCTTCCATTCCGTTCAAGCCAAACACACCATAGGACAGCAAGGAACAATGGTCCATAATACTTCACCAAGCCATGCAGAAATTCCCAAGTGGCATCCCGAGGGATATCATCACAATCTGGAGGGATAAAAATTTTAGATGCTTTCCAAATATGAGTCACTCAGGGGCAATAGAATAAATTGTGAGCCCATGTCTCTTTCATCGTCCCACACAAAGTGCATAAAGGTGACTGGGTTAGGTTCCGTCTGAATCGGAGTGCATTCACTGGGAGCGCCTGATGACTAATAAGCCATAAGAGGAAACAAATCTTTTCTGGAACATGGGCTTGCCAAATCCAACACCACCCGGATGGCTCAGCAGAACCAGAAGCCAAGAGGTGGTAGGCCGAACGATATGTGTAACGCCCTGACGAAGTTTCCTTCCACACCCAAGAGTCTCGGGCTGTAACATGAATAGGAGGGGGCGGGCATTGATTATTATTATTATTATTATTGTGTTTCGACACCTCATTGTTTTTAAGATTGAGATTCTCTTCTTGAGACAATCTCTTATCTTCTTGACGTAACTGGAAATCTATTTTACCATGCCCCTCATGTTTAGATTTTCTTTTCCATACCTGTTAGTTTTTTTTAAACAAGCCTTATAAGCAAGATAAGATTCCATACCTGTTAGTTTTTTCTACTTTTCTTAAAAAATATATATATATAAAAAATAAAAAATAAAAAGATCTGTTCCAAGGTAATGCGGATTTGCAGTTCCAAGATTTCTAGAGGAAACTCGTTCTACATAAATTCTTTTTGGTACCATTGTTTGAATTATTATTGCACTTATGAGATTTGAGTTTGATCATCCATAAAATAAATTTCTTAATCATTTAATTATGTGCATATGGTGCTTGAATTAAATTGTTATTTTCTCCTTTAATTTTATAATAGACTTGTTTTATATGTAACAAATTCTTTATAATTATTTAAAATTTTAAATTACTCAACTTTGCATCCGAAAATTTAAAAAGAATTTTAATTAAAAATAAATGTACTAAAGCCTCCACGTTATGCATTAAGTAATCCTTTACTGAGGTGCCGAAATAAATACACTTCTTATACAACCACATATCAACCGTGTTCATTAATGATATTTCAATCATTTAATTGCATTAAGAAAGCTAAATTGTGTTTTTAGGTTGATTAGACATTCTAATATGCTTAATAATTAAGGGTTCGGATAAAATGTTGAATGTGTGACATTCAGCAGGTGCTGATGTGTTCTTGGGCTGTATAAAAGCACTAAACACGTACAAAGTACTCTTTCAGCATATGCAAAGCACTACTTCAACACTTGCCGATTCAGCGGTCAAACCAAATCCCTTAATAATAATTAGATATGGGGCACTACTGAAAATCATTGATTCACAAGTACAATTAGCAATCCCATACACGTAATATTTTCAAATTGAGTTACGTTGTTTAGGAATATACTCCCTCCATTCCCTTTTTGTTGTCGTTTAAACACAAATTACACAAACCAATAAAAACAATGATTACCTTTTGTTTTTATGTTTTTGCCCCTTCTTTGAAAAGTGGAGTTAGAGTGGAGATTGATTAGTTTAAAGGAAAAGAAATAATGCACACTATTCAAGGTTTATCATTGATGGGAATAGAAGGGTAATATTGAAAAAATATAATATAAATCTATAAAGTGACAATTATTTTGGAATATTTTTTTACTTCAAAAAAGACAAATAATAAGGAATTGAAGGAGTATTTAAGAAATCTTATTATATATATCAATAATATTTTTAAGTAGAATTATTTTTATTATTGTCACCAAAATACTCTCTACCCAATCATCATGCACAAATCTATGAATTACGCTCTAATAATCTATCCATACTCTTAAAGCAATGTATATATACATGTTTGCAAAAGAAAATTAAAAATAAAAATACAATTTCAAAGTCTGTGAAATCTACATGCATGGTAAATACTCCCTCCGTTACTTTTTAATTGTAAAAAATTAAAAAGTGTTGCACAATAATTGTCATTTTTAAATAATTATAGGTAGTTATACTCCTATATTGCTCTTCACTTTATATAAATGCTATTTGTTGACATTTATTAAGAATGAATTTAGTTGAAGGGTAAAAATGTAAATTTATGAGTTAATATTGCAAACCTTGGTTATTGAAATTGAATTGAAAGAGACAACTATTTAGGATCGGTTGAGAAGATGGTGGTCTGTGTGGAAGACTTTTATGGGAGCATTTAATTAGAGTAGTAAATAATATAAATTCCATTTTAAGTTTGCTGGGCTGTCAAGTATACCATCATCGCCAACAAATTTTGCAGTTGGGTGATTAAAGTAAATTAAATCAAATCAAATTACTATTAATGATGGGAAGGAGTAATTAATTAGGCAGGGATAGCCTCATGCTTGCATTAAAAGGATATTTTTTATGAAACGAAAGTATCCATCCAAAGAGTGACAAATCATTTTGGGATCCAATTAAAAGTCTTCAACAAATGGTTTGTTTGAATTTATTCCTTGGTGATGAGTTGCTTTCGTGCTATAGTGTTAATTAATAGTAGTAATTTTGTTTTCTTTTTGGGTTTTATTTTTTATATATTTTTTTAATTCTTTTCTTTTTGGTTGGGGGTTTGGTCTGGGAGTGGGGTGTTTAAAATGCATTTGGGCTTTGTGAATAATACAGCCCTTGAATTTTATTTTAAGAATATCTTTATAGTTTTTTTTTTTGGGTGTTGTTTAGAACATTTTTTTATTTTAGGCATCCCCTCACAAATAAATAAATCCAATATTTTGGGCTGTAAACCTGTATTCCACAAGAAAGGAGTTTAATTTCTCCGATATTGAGTTTCATGGCAGCCCAAATTTGGTTCAATGCATGAGCAATGCTTTTATATAGGTATGTTTGGGGATGTGAACTTAGCCCAAGTGGTTAAGTCCCTAGTCTTCCAACGGAAGGTTGGAGCTTCGGCTCCCATCACTCATTTTCAGGTCTGGCTCCTCCGAAAAAAAAATATATATATATATATATATAGGGGTGAAAGTGGGGCGGATAATATCCGCCCGATCCGACGCGGTATTCGATTATATTCGAATTCGAATTTGAATTTTTATATCCGGCGGATACATGACAGGATATGGGATTGTAAATATCCGCCTCCGAAAAATCCGAATATAATGCGGATATTATCCGTATTTTCTATCCTAATATCCGAATATTTATATACTCCCTCCGTCCCACTCCAAGTGTCTTGTTATTGTTGGGCACGGGAATTAAGGTAGAGTTGGTTTGTGAGTATATGATGGGGTCCACATAGTTGTTGGAAGGGAAAATTATTTCTATTTATAGAAAGGAGATATTTGTAATGGGACATCCAAAAATAGTAAGTAGAACATTTGGAATGGGACGGAGGGAGTATATTTTTATATGTATAATATAATATATTATATTAACTATAAAATAAATAAGTAATACTATATGTATAAATATAATCAAAAGCTTGAAAGCCATATGTAATTTATTAAATCAAATCATATCAATCAATCGGCGTGATAGGGCTGAGCTTTGGAGATATTTTGCGGAGTCATGCGCATCAGGGAATGGGGAAATGTGGTGTTGGATGGGGGATTTCAATGCGATAGCAGCTGAAACTGAAAAGGTTGGGGAGAGTATTGATTATGGTTCTATGAGGGATTTTAGACAGTTTATAGATCAAATGGGCCTTATAGATCTTCCTATGGAGGCGGGTACATTTACTTGGATAGGTCGAGGGGGGAGAGCATATAGTAGGTTGGATAGGTTCTTGGTCTCGCCGGGGTGGTTGTGTTTGAGGGAAGTAGTATCCCAGAAGAGATGTGATACCGTCCTTTCGGATCACTATCCGGTGAGCTTGGTTATTGGAGAATGTTCGTGGGGGCCTAAGCCTTTTAGATACTATAACTATTGGGAGGAAGAGAGGGGATTTAAGGAGATTGTCTGAGAGGTTTGGAGTGAGGGTGGAAGCAGGGGACAGCGGGGATTGGGGCTGGCTAAGAGGCTAAGGCTGTTAAAAAAGAGAGTGAGAGATTGGGAGGGGTATGGAGCTGCTAACATTGAGCGGATTACGAAAAAGCTCATGACGGAATTGGTGGAGTTGGAGGACAGAATGAGTGAGGACGCTGGTGATGAGGGGAGTCGCAAGTTGTGGATGGATAAGAAGGGGGAGTTGAATAAGGTGGTACTGGCAGAGGAGAGAAGATGGGCTCAGAAGGCTAGGGAAAGATGGATAAAAGAAGGCGACCAAAATACGCGTTTCTTTCATACCGTCACAGCCATTCACAAGCGAAGAAATTATATTGGGGCCATCCATAGGGACGGGGTTGTGGTGGACGATTCAAAGGAAATAAAGAATTTGGCTTTCCAGTTCTTTCAGGAGGCTTTTCAGAAAATAGACGAGGAAGTCTTCGCGGTTGGTAATGTCTGTCTTCCCAGATTGGATGAGGCGGAAAATGGTTGGCTAGAAAGGGAATTTACTGTTGAAGAAATCAAGGAGGCTGTTTGGAGCTGTGAAGGCAATCGGGCACCCGGCCCGGATAGTTTTAATATTGAATTCTTTAAAAAGCATTGGGATTTGGTCAAGGATGATGTGCTAGATATATTTCGGAAGTTGGAAACAAACTGCAAACTGCCGAAAGAGGTGGGAGGCTCTTTTATTGTTCTCATCCCAAAGATGGAGGATCCGAGGGACTTTGGCGACTTCAGACCTATATCCTTGGTGGGAAGTATTTATAAGATAGTCTCGAAAGTGCTGGCCCGTAGATTGCAAGCTGTTGTTGGGGGGTTAGTAGGTCAGAGTCAGATGGCGTTTGCCAAGGGCCGCCAAATCTTGGATGGGGTCCTTGTGGCAGCGGAAATTATTCATGATAATCAAAAGAATGGTAATAGTGGTTTTGTGGTGAAATTAGATCTTGCCAAAGCTTACGACAACGTGTCTTGGGAGGCGCTTTTCCGGGTGATGGAGGCTATGCGATTTGGAGGGAAGTGGATTTCATGGATAAGAGAGTGTGTCTGTTCGGCATCGGCCTCGGTTTTGGTTAATGGTTCATCCACCAAATTCTTTAAGCTGGAGAAAGGATTGAGACAAGGGGATCCCCTATCCCCGTATTTGTTTGTAGTGATGGCTGAATTACTAAATTGCATATTTAACAAGGCTACGGAACTGGACTTGATAGAGGGACTGAAGCCTGGAGTGGCGGGGCCGAGTATTTCGCATCTTCAATTTGCTGACGACACTATACTCTTCTGTAAAGAGGATATCTCCCAGATAATCACTATCAAAAGGTTGTTAAGATGCTTGACTCTTGCGACTGGCTTGAGAATTAATTACAGGAAGAGTTTCATATATGGCGTGAACTGCTCTAGACAGGGGGTAGAGGAAGCAGCTAATATTTTGGGGTGTCAGGTGGGAGAGTGGCCATTAAAGTACCTGGGATTTCCGCTGGGGGGTAGGGCAAACAGCATTGGGTTATGGCAACCGATCATCGAGAAAGTGGAAAGCAGACTCGCCGGATGGAAGGGGAGGATGCTAAGTCAAGCGGGGCGATTGTGTTTAATCAAATCTATGATGAATAGTCTCCCGTTATACTTTCTTTCGCTGTTTAAAATTCCTGTTGGGGTGGCGGAACAATTAGAGAAATTGAAAAGAAAGTTCTTTTGGAATGAGTGGGAGGGCGTAAGGAAATTACATACTATTTGTTGGGATAAGGTGTGCAGACACAAGAAGGCAGGTGGGTTGGGAATTTGGGATACGAGGAAGCTTAACTATGCGTTACTGTTAAAATGGAGATGGAGGTTCGGTAATGAGCATTCGCTATGGAAGAGGGTTATAGACTCTAAATACTACGGGAACAGTTACCCACTGCTGCCAGGGGTGAAGAAGGGCACTTCTCTATGGGGTCGAATTAGTGATGCATGGGAAGATTCAAGTTTTGGAAGGATTGGGGGTGAGTTCAAAATTTTGGTGGGAGATGGATCGAGCACTAGATTTTGGCTTGACGTTTGGGTGGCGAATGGCCTGCTGTTAAGGGACTCTTTCCCGCGTCTTTTTGCCTTGTCGAGCAATAAGGAAGGAGTAATCGGGGAGTTTGGCAAATGGGAAGGATTCGAATGGTCATGGCACATTGAATTTCGTCGACCTTTGTTTGATTGGGAGGTTGAGGGGTGGAATCAATTGTGTTCTCTGTTGAATAATGTTAGGCTCAACAAGCTCTTAAAAGACAAATTGATATGGACAAAGGAAAGTAATGGCAGATTTACTGCTAAATCCTGCTGGAATCTGGAAGGGGCCTGTTATGGGGATGAGATACACAGAATATGGTCCAAAATTTGGGAGGTGAAAGCCCCTATGAAAGCTCGATTATTGGCTTGGAAGGTGGTACAAAATGCACTACCTGTGAGGGAAGTGCTTGTGGCCAGGAACTGTCTCCAAGTTGACAACGCCCTATGCCAGGTATGCTCAAGAGAGATTGAGTCAATCGACCACTTGTTTTGTCGATGCGAATTTGCAGGGGCATTTTGGCGACTTGGAGCTGCATTCTTTGAGGTGACATGGGCGCTGCCGGGCAGGGCAATCAATACATTGGATTGGTGGCTTGATGTTCATCCCAAGATTGGTCGCAGAGAGATATGGAATTTAGCAAGCTTGGTCATCATTTGGACTATTTGGAAATGTCGTAATGAGTTAGTTTTCAATGGGAAGCGTGCAGATGTTAGGCTGATCGCGGAAGAAATTAAATGGAGGGTATGTTGGTGGTGGCAGGCCTTGATGCAGAAGTCGGGTATGTATGTTGAAGCAACACAGGTTAGCTTTCCAGTTGGGTTTTCTTTGACAGATAGTGGAGTAAACAGAGTGCCCAGGAATGGTCTTGTGTGGGAAAGACCGGAAAGGGGTTGGTGGAAAATAAACACTGACGGCTCTTCCCTCGGGAATCCGGGGCCAGCAGGAGTAGGAGGAGTCATTCGAGATGATCTAGGGAATGTGATATTCACGTTATCGGATCACATTGGATATGCGGACTCAACTGAAGCTGAAGTAATGGCCATTAGTCGAGTGTGTACGGCGTTAATCCGTGATCAAGGTTTTCCTCTTGGTCGTATGGTGTTCGAGTGTGACTCGTGTAATGTGGTAAGATGGATGCTAGAGCCGGAGCTCATACCTTGGCGATTAAGGGGGCTGTTGGGACCTATATTGGCAATTAAGAAACAAGCTGGAGTGGTGAAGGTGGTTCATATTTTGCGCGAACGTAACAGTATGGCGGATCACTGGGCTAGAATGGGAGCTGCGGGCAATGAAACTGTTGAGGTATGGTATTAGTGTTGCCAGGTTTGTCTCTGATGTTCATACAGGTTTTGATAGGGATAGGGATTAAGTTGTAAGGGCTGTTGGATGGTTTGTGCGGATTCAATCGAATAATGTAGTACGTTGGTGGATTTTCTAGATAGGCAGGGACAGTATGATGATGCTTGATGTTGAATGGTGTGTATAAGGATTGCTATGATTCTTCTGTAATGGCGCCATGCGTCTGATATGTTTGATTCTATATAAATTCAATTTAGCCTCAAAAAAAAAAATATCAATCAACTCGACTACATCATTAGGTTCTTTGCATCAAAACTGTAGTATATAACATCTTGTAGTGGTGTTATTTAGATGTTTTGAACGAAATAACTAATGAGCTTGGAAAATTTAAAAATTTAGTTTAACTTACATAGTAGTATATTTCGATTTCACTTAAAAAATTATAAAAAGATTTAATTTTAGTAATTATAAGATTATCCGAGTTAAAATCCGAATCCGTCCCATATCCGTTTCCCGGAATATTCGAATTCGTATTTGTATCCGGCCTATTCGTATCCGATTCCATATTTGACAAAAAATATGGGATAGGATACGGGATGAGTACTATCCGCCCGTATCCGTCCCGTTTTCGCCCCTATATCTATAATATATATACACAAAGCAAGTAACTGTTTGAATGAATAGTAATAATGCACTTCATCTTTCGGATTTGCCCTTAGCTGTTGTTTTCCCTAAACTGAAGCCCAAATTCCCAATAAAGCAATTACCAAAATCATTCTTTCGTCCTCCAGATCACCTTGACCGCGAGATTCCAGTAGCACCAAATACCTCCTTCCGTTCACTCCTCCGTCCTCCAGATCGGGCTCACGGCCGGATTCCAGTAGCACCGATTTCTTCGCCGGCTTTCTGCGACGGCCTGATTCGCCTTCTCAAGCACTAACGATGTCGGCCCTGCGATTCGCTGATTCCGTCTCCGCGTCGCTGTTCCCGCCGGCACAGGCCCCGGCCTCTCTGCTGGCAACGGCTTCCCCCTGCGTTGGTGCCGGCCGTCCGCGCCCCCACGCCGCCGCCTGTGCACGCCTGTCTCCAATCTACCGGTATCAATCCTCTCCTTTCAGGTCCGATTATTTCCGTTCGGGGGCTTAGAGTTTAGGGTTTTTTACTATACATTTGATAAATTCCATTTATGGCTCTATTTATTTCAAGATTTGTTGTAAATGTTTCCCCTTTCTTTGAATTGGGTGATGTTGTACTGTGGAATTTAATTAGGCGGACAGATTCACTGCAGAGCTTTCATTTTTACCGGACACTTCTTTCCTGGCAGGTTTCCCACCCTCCATTATCGTTGCTGCTGTTATCTTGCTCCGCGCACGCTCTTTTATCTTGCTCCGCGCAAACTCGCACTGACAGATTGAAGCCCACCAACGCAAATCACTATAAGTTGTTGAGCCCTAGGGTTCGATACAATTGTGATTAATGCACAGTGGCATGATATTGATTTTGATTTGTGTTGGTTGCTTTACAAGTTAAAGATATAGCACGTCAATCTCATTGCATAATTTGATTTTTTGGATTTGCTGATATGGTTGTGGAGACATGGAGTTATGTATTTGCATTTTGCATAATGGGGGAAGTGTAAAACTGAATAGCTCTTTATGCTTGTTTGACTTGATAGCCATCCGAATGTGTTCTGAATGCGTCTCCGGATTTTGACTTTTAGATTCTCGTATTTTGGTGATTGTGAGAAAGCAAGGTAAAGTCCTACTCATTAAAATTGTTGTTGAAAGGGGCTTTAATTAAGTATTAGCCTTGATTTTTTTTGTTTTTGTTTTTGTTTTGTTTTTTTTTCGTGGGAAGTACTTAATATCCTTTTTCTTTCACAGTTTATGAGTTTGGAAATATATTCTGTGGATTAACTGTCCATTGAAACTCATACTTGAATGCAAAGAACAATGAATGATATGCTTGTGTTTTGAACAAGAAGAAATACTATTTTGTTATTTTTGCCATATTCTAGATGTATAGATAAACATATTGAACAATTAAAGTTTTCTATGGTGCTATAAAGTGAAATATTTCAGTTAGCATTGACTTATGCGATTCGTCAGCAGTTCATGCTTTTGGCCACTCCATTGTTGTCTGGAACAAGTAAAGGACATTTGATTTGCCTATATGAATTGTAATTGATATAGGAATGTTTATGAAAGTTTAAACATCTGCCTTTGATTTGATTAAGTGCGTGTTATTGTTCTGTTTGTTGAATTATGCGTGTGGATGGTTACCACTGTATTTGATTTGTAATTGCATGAATCGTCGCATTAGCTTTTGGATTTATGTGGCTTGCTAGACCGCCAGAGTCTCCATTTTTTTCGAGTCTTCCTTGAGATGATTGGGTGGTCAATATCTATATACTTTTTCTCCCCTTGTAAACCATATATTTCAAGTTTCATATTCTCTTTTTGTGACAGAACACCATACTGTGATTGACATTTGGTGCTTGAAAGTTCTCACTAGTGGAATTCAGATAGGTCATCATTGTCTCACTCAAGAAGATCTATTATCTTTTAATTTCTTGCTAAGATTTAGCACTTCTACTGTTGTCTCTTTTGCTGTGCTAGATGTTTCCCAATTGAGAGTGGGAGGTCTATGACACAAGTGTGATGAGCATTTCTTTTAGTAATGCGTTATTGTCTTTAAGGAGTTTGTATTCTCCAATCACACTATTAAATCAAATAAATTTGTATGAATGGAGTTTATAAAATGCTTTTGAAGCTATTATAATTGAGACTTTCCAGGTTTGTGCTGCTTTCTGCTTCATTTAAGACTTATCCATGCACAATTATATTATTTGCTTCCTCTATGAATTGTTTTGTACACTAGCTTATGGCAACAGAAGCATAACCAACATATTGCTATGGTAGTATCATGATCTGAATGATTTGGCCCAACTATACATATATTAGGTACTCTTCTACTGCCTTTCTTCATATAGAGATAAACCTTGGCTAGAGTTCTCAGTTCTCTCTTTCAACTTAAAGTTTCTGCTGCCTGTTGGTGGGTGGTGGCAGAGAGCTTATGGCATGGTGACTGGTGGATAGTTGTGGCTCTTTTTGTTATTTGAATTAAAACTCTAGACAAATTTAGGAAATAGAGGAGGCCTAGGGGGGTACACACAGAACACAACAAATGAATTTAGCAGAGGGGACTGGTTTATCCTCCAACCCATGAAGTTTTTAGGATCGGACCTTGTAGACTTTCAGAGGGTGATGAAAAAGGTGAAAAGGTTATTTTTTGATAGTGTACTGGAGTGCACATTCTTTGAATTTGGGGGTTTTGATTTTGTGCTGCATATTCTTTGAATTTGGGGGTGTTGATTTTGGCCGTTGAGTCTCTCTCAACGCAGTTTCGATATAACAGCCCACGTATTTTGCTCTAAATTCTTGGTTGCTTGGTTCATTACCGATTAAATCATGTTGCTTCTTTCTTACTTTTACAAATTCGGTTTCAATTTTTTTCTTATTCAAAGTTTTCTTATTTTCATTATTCAGGATAGCTGCTGCCTGCCAGATTGTTAATTCTTTTCAACATATTAGATACTTCCAAGAAATCCATTGTTGTGTTCTTTTAATATTTTTTAAAAAAAATTTCGACTAGGCAATATTAATTCTAACTTGGGTAAGTTGGGTTTATATTTAGGTATCGGATACCCGGAAAAGATCATGCTGTAACACTTTACATGAACATGAAGAATACATTTTGGAGATCACATTTGCTCCAGATTCCATGAAATTAATCTGAACAAGGGTCTCTCTCCCCCCTAAAAATTCATATTTGTTTCACTTTCTTTTACCCTTGGGATTCTTCTATCTTCATTCGCAGCATGATAGGTTGCCCAAATAAATCGACCCAGCCCATAAGACACTAGGGTTTGCGCAGGTTTATAAATAAGACATTAGGCGGTCATATTAAGGGACCTTTGTTTATAGTGCTTTCAAGTCTCTTTCTTTTGGGGTATTGATGTTTGTTAAGTTTTGAATTGTTCTGATCCATCCCCTGTTTCCATCCTCCAAAGTTTGTCATTGGAGCTCATTTTCTTGTTTTAAGTTGTCTTTGTTCTGCTATACCACGCGCATTGTATTGAGTCAGATATGTGGATTGGCCAAGGCCTTCTCCGGCTAATGAGACCTTGATCCCGAAGCATTCGGAGTATCTTTTTGATAGGCGCCTCCATTTGTCGGGGAATTCACTTATGAAGAATAATCTATTCATTTACTCAGCAAAACTACACCAAGTTTTAATATTTTTCAACAGTAGGGATGTCACTTTATTTGTTTTCAATTTAAGAAGCAACAAGGTACCCTATTAATATCTTTGTTGGCATTTAGCGTATTTGCTTGTATGGCTGTCAAACAATTTAGCCAATGAATGTCTTTCTTTACCACATTTCAGGTGCAAACTCGATCAGAATTCTCTGAGGATGAATTGCTTTCTGCCGTTATTATGAAGGTTATATAATTTCTATTTGAAATGCATTTTGTTTTGTTAACTACATTTGTAAAGAGAAAGGTTACCCTGATTGCACTTTTTAATTGTGTTTTTTGTTCTTTTATTTCTTTCTTAAGTGGAATTTTGGTTATTAACAATACTTTCATTTCTTGTTGCTTCTGTGAGCTAGTTTCTTGTGATTCATGTGTTCTCTTTTGAGATGCAAATTTGCGAAGGGAATACAATATTACTCTGACTTGAACCTAACTACTTTTTAATGTTAGAATGGCATAAAGGTTATTTATATGTGGAACCCAAAGTGGAGCTCTTTTCTCAATGTCATGAATTACAAACATCATCCCTGCAGCAATTTCAGGAAAAAGGGACAAATACGTTATTTTTCTTTTCCAAAAATTTAAATTAGTCATTTTTCTATTTTATTATCAAAACAGTCTGCTACAAATGCTAATTATGTCCAAATCAGTCCATTGTTTACTAATTATATTCTCATTGCTGACGTAGCAAGGGTTTAAATTTAAACCTGACACGTGGACATAATATTAGTCACTTTTCTTTTATCTTTTGTCAATTCAGTTATAAACTTTTGTTTTGTTCCATTTAATCCTATACCCAAATAAGTCATTTTTATATTAATTGGTCTCCAACCTTTCAAATTATTTCATTCTAGGCCCAAAACTTTAAATTTTTAATTACTACTAATTTATTTTATCAAATAAATGCCAACATACTTCCATAAATAAAGTTAAACACCAAACTTCATACATTGGTTTTGACTGCCTTGTTACCGGGTCTTCCAAGTTCCGGGATTTTACAGACTCTCTCTAACCTCCCGACCGTTACCGATGGTTCATTGGTTCTGGTTTCCTTTAGTAACAATTAGCGCAACCTTACTTTGTTTCCTACCTTAGAACGTATCAATGTTTGAGTAAATGATTTAAATTTAATTTTTGTGTAAATGATTTAATTTTACTTTTTGGAAGGTTATGAATGCAAGAAGTATGGACAATAAAATTCAGGTTATTTTTCAATATTTTTAATAATTTTTTAATAATTTTTTTAATTTTTTTTCCAATAAAATCAAGGATTCTTGTATCCATAACCTTTAAAAAATTCAAATTAAATCATTTATTCAAACATTGCTACGTCATAAGGTAGGAAACAAAGTAAGGTTGTGTTGATTGTTGCTGAAGGAAACCAAAACCAATAAACCATCAGTTGCAGTCGGGTGGTTAGAAAGAGTCCGTAAAATGTTGGTACTTGGAAGACCCCTATAACAAGGCAGTCAAACCCAGTGTATGAGGTTTGGTATTTAATTTTACTTACGGAAGTATGTTGGACATTTATTTCATAAATGGATTAGTAATAATAAAAAAATTTAAGGTTCTGGCCTGAAATGAAATAATTTGAAAGGTTGGAGGCAAATTAATATAAAAATGACTTATTTGGATAGATGACTAAATAGAACAAAATAAAAGTTTAGGACTGAATTGGCAAAAGATAAAAGAAAAGAGACTAATATTATGCCCACGTGTCAGGTTTAAATTTAAACCATTGCCACGTCGGCAATTAGAGCATAATTAGTAAACAAGGGCCTGATTTTAACATAATTAGGATTTGTAGCGGACTATTTTGGTAATAAAATAGAAAAAGAACTGATTTGGATTTTTGGAAAGAAAGAAGACGTATTTGTGCTTTTTTCCAGCAATTTCACTTTGATGTGTAATTTAACTTTGATGTGTAGCAAAATATTTTCCGAGTGAGTATTTGTTTGTTCACTTAAATATTAAACTTTGTTTGTAATACCCCAGATCAAATAAATGCCAACATACTTCCATAAATAAAGTTAAACACCAAACTTCATACATTGGTTTTGACTGCCTTGTTACCGGGTCTTCCAAGTTCCGGGATTTTACAGACTCTCTCTAACCTCCCGACCGTTACCGATGGTTCATTGGTTCTGGTTTCCTTTAGTAACAATTAGCGCAACCTTACTTTGTTTCCTACCTTAGAACGTATCAATGTTTGAGTAAATGATTTAAATTTAATTTTTGTGTAAATGATTTAATTTTACTTTTTGGAAGGTTATGAATGCAAGAAGTATGGACAATAAAATTCAGGTTATTTTTCAATATTTTTAATAATTTTTTAATAATTTTTTTAATTTTTTTTCCAATAAAATCAAGGATTCTTGTATCCATAACCTTTAAAAAATTCAAATTAAATCATTTATTCAAACATTGCTACGTCATAAGGTAGGAAACAAAGTAAGGTTGTGTTGATTGTTGCTGAAGGAAACCAAAACCAATAAACCATCAGTTGCAGTCGGGTGGTTAGAAAGAGTCCGTAAAATGTTGGTACTTGGAAGATCCCTATAACAAGGCAGTCAAACCCAGTGTATGAGGTTTGGTATTTAATTTTACTTACGGAAGTATGTTGGACATTTATTTCATAAATGGATTAGTAATAATAAAAAAATTTAAGGTTCTGGCCTGAAATGAAATAATTTGAAAGGTTGGAGGCAAATTAATATAAAAATGACTTATTTGGATAGATGACTAAATAGAACAAAATAAAAGTTTAGGACTGAATTGGCAAAAGATAAAAGAAAAGAGACTAATATTATGCCCACGTGTCAGGTTTAAATTTAAACCATTGCCACGTCGGCAATTAGAGCATAATTAGTAAACAAGGGCCTGATTTTAACATAATTAGGATTTGTAGCGGACTATTTTGGTAATAAAATAGAAAAAGAACTGATTTGGATTTTTGGAAAGAAAGAAGACGTATTTGTGCTTTTTTCCAGCAATTTCACTTTGATGTGTAATTTAACTTTGATGTGTAGCAAAATATTTTCCGAGTGAGTATTTGTTTGTTCACTTAAATATTAAACTTTGTTTGTAATACCCCAGATCAAATAAATGCCAACATACTTCCATAAATAAAGTTAAACACCAAACTTCATACATTGGTTTTGACTGCCTTGTTACCGGGTCTTCCAAGTTCCGGGATTTTACAGACTCTCTCTAACCTCCCGACCGTTACCGATGGTTCATTGGTTCTGGTTTCCTTTAGTAACAATTAGCGCAACCTTACTTTGTTTCCTACCTTAGAACGTATCAATGTTTGAGTAAATGATTTAAATTTAATTTTTGTGTAAATGATTTAATTTTACTTTTTGGAAGGTTATGAATGCAAGAAGTATGGACAATAAAATTCAGGTTATTTTTCAATATTTTTAATAATTTTTTAATAATTTTTTTAATTTTTTTTCCAATAAAATCAAGGATTCTTGTATCCATAACCTTTAAAAAATTCAAATTAAATCATTTATTCAAACATTGCTACGTCATAAGGTAGGAAACAAAGTAAGGTTGTGTTGATTGTTGCTGAAGGAAACCAAAACCAATAAACCATCGGTTGCAGTCGGGTGGTTAGAAAGAGTCCGTAAAATGTTGGTACTTGGAAGACCCCTATAACAAGGTAGTCAAACCCAGTGTATGAGGTTTGGTATTTAATTTTACTTACGGAAGTATGTTGGACATTTATTTCATAAATGGATTAGTAATAATAAAAAAATTTAAGGTTCTGGCCTGAAATGAAATAATTTGAAAGGTTGGAGGCAAATTAATATAAAAATGACTTATTTGGATAGATGACTAAATGGAACAAAATAAAAGTTTAGGACTGAATTGGCAAAAGATAAAAGAAAAGAGACTAATATTATGCCCACGTGTCAGGTTTAAATTTAAACCCTTGCCACGTCGGCAATTAGAGCATAATTAGTAAACAAGGGCCTGATTTTAACATAATTAGGATTTGTAGCGGACTATTTTGGTAATAAAATAGAAAAAGAACTGATTTGGATTTTTGGAAAGAAAGAAGACGTATTTGTGCTTTTTTCCAGCAATTTCACTTTGATGTGTAATTTAACTTTGATGTGTAGCAAAATATTTTCCGAGTGAGTATTTGTTTGTTCACTTAAATATTAAAATTATTACATTTTTCCATAATATTTTTTCCTGACCGGGTGCGCACAGCGTGGCGCGCGCCTCCGAGCGAGTTCTAGTATATATATATATCTAATATATATAAATGCGAATCAGAATTTTGCTACAGTTGTACACAGTTGTTCTCTTATGAATAGTGCCGGATCTCGCCCGATCCATCTTTGCCCCGGGATCCTCCTCTATTTCCCATTTTCCTCCTCTCGTTTGCCCTAGCATCTGGCCAGCGAAGCCTTCCTTTTCCCTAATCATCGTTGCTGGCCAGCGAAGCCTTTGTTTCTCTATAATCGTTGTATTTCAGTTGTCTTCTCAATTGTCTTTCTCATTTTCAGTCCAGCGAAGCCACAGTCCATTTCCCATGTTCAGTTGTCTTCTCAATTGTTCCCTGCTGCAAGAAATCTCCAACCGCCGCTTCAAAGACTCCGTGCTCCACTCTTCAAGAATCTCCAACCGCCGCTTCAAAGACTCCGTGCTCCACTCTTCAAGAATCTGTTTGCCTACCGTCGTAGCTGGTCACTCGTCGTTGTTGCTCACTCGCCGGTCGCGTTGACGCTCCACCGACCACCGACCACCGGACTGCCGCCTCATCGCGAAACTGGGAAATAACGCAAGCGCCGCCGTTCAGCCGTTCAAAAAACGCCGTTGCGCCGTCGGCGTTGTGCCTTCGTGGGCGAAGCTGTTGCCCTAGAAATTGCCCACCTTCATAACAACTCCCGAAAAGGTATTGCTCCCTATCTTCCCTTTTTTCTTCTTTAGCTAAATTTTTTAATTCCGTTTGTTTCTCCAATTTTTCTTGTCATGGCTCTACTGTCTTGGGCTTTTGATAACTCTTTGGGTTGGGGTTGATTTTTTGTGTTTTTGTCTTCTGAATTGTCTATTTCGGTCTCTTTGTTTGTCGCGGTACGAAAATGCCTTTTACACCATAGAGTATTTATTGGTGATTCGTTTGAATAATTGATCATCTATCTATTGTTTTGAACTTCACAATATTGCCTTTTGTTAGGGTTTTAGTTTGAGCTGTGAAATAGTTTGCCATTTGCTAGAGTTCATAGTTATAAACAGTCGAAAAGGTTCAATGGTTTAGAGGATTTTTTTTGGCATTGAACCCATCATACCGGTAATTTTAATTTTGAATGTGTTCTGAAGGAATGATTTGTGGTGTTAACTGCAAAGATTGAGCTAATATCTGAATATGGTTTTTGTTTGTAAATTGTGATGTATGCAGGGGAACTTTGACATTGTGGGAAACAACTTTCCCGTCTTCTTGTCTTCTTCATTCGCGACGCTATCAAGTTCCCTGATTTGATTCATGCTTTTAAGCCCAACCCCAAATCCCACATCCAAGAGAATTGAAGGATCTTGGATTTCTGCTCCCACTTCCCCGAGATTTTGCTCACCTTCGCTTGGTTCTACGATGATGTGGGCATTCCCATCAATTACAGGCACATGGAGGGCTTTGGGGTGCACACATACACTCTGATCAACAAAGCCGGGAAAGTCATGTATGCGAAATTCCACTGGAAGCCCACGTGTGGTGTCAAAAGTTTGATGGAGGATGAAGCCATCAAGATTGGAGGAACCAACCACAGCCATGCCACCCAGGATCTTTACGAATCAATTGCTGCTGGGAGCTTCCCGGAGTGGAAGGTCTACTTCCAAATCATATGATCCTGATCATGAGGATAGATTTGATTTTGATCCATTGGATACAACCAAGATTTGGCCTGAGGATATCATTCCTCTGATGCCGGTGGGTCGCATGGTGTTGAATAAGAACATCGAACGCTTTTTTGCTGAGAATGAAATGCTTGCATTCTCTCCTCTCAATGTTCCTCCTGGTATTTACATCTCCAATGACAAGATGCTCCAGACACGTATCTTTGCTTATGGTGATACTCAGAGGCATCGTCTCGGACCAAACCATCAGCAACTCCCTGTGAGTGCTCCCAAATGCCCCTTCCACAACAATCACTATGATGATTACATGAATTTCATGCATAGGGATGACGAGGTATGGTGCTTGTGAAACATTTATTGCCTAAAAATTGGGATTTTCTTACTGTATTTATATCGACTGAATTTCATTCTTATCATTATTTTGCTGTTTTCTGAGATTTAGTTTGATTGTGTCTCTTTTCTCAGGTGGATTATTTCCCCTCAAGGTATGATCCGGTTCGCCAAGCTGAGGAGGTCCCCATACCTGATGTGGTGGTGACAGGAACGCGCACCAAGGTATAAAGTTACTATTTACTCCATTGCTTGGTGTTTAGTTTTTCCATTGTGAGTTCAATATTGGCTGAGAGTAATTTATATACCAAGTTTAAATGGTTAAAAACAAATGGAATTATACAATAGAAAGACAAATGCTTTCAGCAGTTTGGAAATAAAGCAAACTTGTGGCATATCTGTGTCATACTTCTAAACCATTAGACTTGGATTGAAATTTTTTATGCCTCTATCATTCAGTGTGATTAATTGAGCTCGTGCTGCATTGAGTTCTGACTCGGAAAACATTTCTTCCTGTGGCCATCAATAGTGTGTGATCGAGAAAGAGGACAACTTCAAGCAGGCTGGAGATCGATACCGTTCCTGGGCCCCCGACAGGTACTCCACTCCTCTCCTCTTGGCTTAAGATAAATCAAAATTACCATTGGATTCTCAATAATATTTGCTCTCATGTGTAATGATAATTTCCAACAGGTTTGCTTATGTTTGACATGGGCACTTTAAAACACGTGTTTGCGTGGATTTTTTAAAATAGTTGGGCCATGGGATCACTCCCATAGATCACAGCATGTTTGATTTCAGTTTCAATTTGCACTCTTCTATTTATTCTTTCTTTGGTGTCATTGTATCTCTTTATTCTTTTGTTTCTTATAGCTTGAGATAATTTTATTGTTTAAGCAGTGTAGAGATGATGATGGAAACATATAATGCCTTTTGAATCATATTTGTCAGATCAATGCAAAAAAAAAAAATGCCCCTAAGAAATTGATAATCTTCTCAATAGAATTTTAGTTTGTCTCTTCTGTGTTTGTTTGGTTTATTGTTGAATCCATGAACTTTGTGCTCAATTCATTATTTCTGCAGCTTCCTGTGATGGGTGTATATGCATTGTCAAACCTGTGCGCAAAGGTGTGGCTTTTCTAAATCATCTTCAAATAGAGCAAATATGTAATTCTGTGAATTTTTCTGTGATGTTTGATGCCTTCTGTTCCACTTTTCAACTATACTTGCAGGGATGACTGGATGAGTTCATTTGTTTTCCCTTTTGACATTTGTGATTATGATGATGTACAATTTTTACTTGATGAAAGATATTCTGTTTCAATTCCTTCAAACTAAGATCAATTCCCTTTCGACATGCTATTTAAGTCAATTATTGATTAGATTTGATTCTAAAATACACAACGGAAAACTTTGGATAATGATTAATGACTTAATGTATCATGTTTGTAGGAGTTGAAAGTGTAGAGACGGACCTGAAAGCTTCTCAAGTGACTCTCAATGATGTTTTGCAAGCCGAAAAGCTAATTGAATGTTGATTTTTTTGGTGAAAGAATGTTGATTTGAATCATCGCAGAGTATTATTTAAATTAAATTTCTTTTCGTCAAGTGGAGTTGTTGGAGAATTTACCTGCAAAATGTGGGGTTGGTAAAGAAAAGTTAAATATGTTTCATCCTGACTCTAGAAGGTGATGAATGAATATGCTACACTCATCCAGATAATCTTCCTGGTGTGTTTAATAAGAACTTTGTAAATCTCTGTGCTATTAATTTCCTCATGTGTAATATTTGCAAGTTCAATGGAAATACGCTAATGTAATATTTGTGAGTGCAATGGAACTTCTTGGTTGTTGAAAGCTATTGAGTAAAATATACATGCTTGAGCCGATCTTTGTGCAGTTCCCTTTATGAGGTGATCCCCATGAAAAGGCTTTTTGTGCAATTCCAAAATCGAAGTAAGTTTCCTTATCTTAGCAGACCCTGTCTTTTCTTCCCTTTCTTTTTGAGAAATGACCGAAAAAAATGAATTTTTTACCATAAAAAAATTCCCCTTTCCCTTTTTACACACATGGATTTTAATGATCTGTAACAATAATGTCATTAATCTATTATTCTAAACTCTGTTATCTTTTTGTCTGTATGCACAAATATCAAATGTGAAAGCATATTGGTGGACGCTAATGATTTGGTTAAACTTGAATATTTTGGTCTTGCCAAGATTCACTCTTTTTTATCATATTCTTCTTTTTTTTTTCCCTTTTCTACTTGTGTTCTTCGAGTATTGATTTATGCTGTGAATGGATATACTTTTGCAGGTCACGAAGTTGAATGATGCAAATTCGTGCAAGGGGAACAACAATTTGGATGTTCTCCTGACGTTGGTCTATAAACTTTTTTTCAGATTATAAAAAGTATTCGTACATCTGTGCATATTGTAGCCCCTTTGGCCTAAAACCAATATTAAGCAGAAAAGGGTGGGACATGATACCCTCATTTTACTTTGCTGCACACTTTGGCAAAAGTGAGAGCTAAGTATTTGAACTATAGATTTATGTTTGAATTGTATGGATTTGATTTCCAGAATTGGATACTGCTTCATCCCAAATAAGGAAAGCCCGATGAGTGATGATGCATCTCTTGCCATCAGAGTATGACAGACCTCATAGCAGCAATTCATGCAATCGGAATTCTTATACAACACAAATGGAAGCTCCCTTGGATGATGAGATTCTTGGTAATTTCTACCTCTGTCTTCCCTGGTTATTGTCATTAGATTTGTTCTTATGCTTTTAGATTTTGTTGATTCCTGGTTTGAACTTTTTAATTTTAGTTGGTTCTTGATTTAGCTTAATATTAATGTATTTGGATTTATTCTCATTTCTCATTCGTTTTACATTGTTCTATTTACATGATGATAGACATTCCCTACATCCGTAACTTTTGCCAAAAATACTTGTTCCTAAAAATATTTTGTTAACCTTATATTATGTTAAGCATGACGAAACATCAAGATTTTTTTTCCTCTCATGGCGCGCGCAGCGTAGCGCGCGCCAAGAAAGAATTCTAGTATATATATATATATATGTATGTTTGAAATTTTGAAATTTGAAACTAACCTTTTTGTATCGTTCTCTCATTTGTTTTTTTTTTTTTTTTTTTTTTTTTATAAACCCCACCTTTTTGTTGGCTAACAAAACTTTAAATCTTTAATGGCTTATCAGATCGGTTGAAGTGAAATACTATGCCCCTTCCTGTTATAAATATAAACTCATTCTCAGTGCAATCAAAAGTCCGTGCTCAATTTGTTTTGCAAAATAGCTAAATAGAGGCCCTCTTTGGCAAATAAGCTAAATGAAATTAATTTATTCTATTCATTTTAAGTTAAATTAGCTTATTTAAAAAGATAAAATACTTTAAAATTGTAATACCCCAGATTTTTATCATCGTCCAAAGGAATAAAATTTATTCCGATCAATGTCGAAATATCTCCGAGAAGAAGAAAATAATTTATCACAATAAATTATTGCTCGGAAATAAAACGCCGATAGATTCAAATTCAAAATGGAATAAAAGAGGGAAAGGAAGCCCGAAGACATTCCATGAATTGAGTCAAGATAATTGGAATTAAATACAAGAAGGAAAAGAATTTTAATTCCAAGAACCCGTGAAGTCGGAAGAAATTTAATGATACAATCGCAATCAATCAATCGATCAATAAGTCGCGCAACTTCGGGGACGAAGTTGATTCTTAAGAAGGGTAGATTGTAATACCCGAGAAATCGCCATCGAAAATTTAAATCCAAAAATAAAGAATTGGATTTAAACCGAAATAATTCCGAGAGAGCGGAATTTATTATTTATCGAAAGATAGCAACTCGAAACGAGTTTATTGAATTGTCCCAACAATCACGGATAATTCCCACATTATGATTTTTATTTTTGTAGATAAGGAATCTTAATATTAAAAAAAAAATAAAAAATAAAAAATTGTTACTGTAGCACGTGACTACTGTAGCACTACTGTAGCATTACTGTAGCACTACTGTAGCACGTGCGGGTACTGTAGCAGCCGATCACTTGTCGGATCTTGCCCCCATTTATGGCCAAAATACATCCCCCAACACCCCATTTCAGCCATTCCCATCCCCTCTTCACTCCCAAAACTCTCCCAAAGCCAAAATACCTTCCGACGACTTTCCGGCGAACTTCCGGCGACTTTCCGGCAACCAAATCCGACCGAGGAAGTGTGTAGATCAAGGATTGCAAGCTTTGGATTGTTGGTAAGATGTAAATCAAGTTTCCTTATGGTTTTAAGATCATAACCATCATCCTAACTTACGAATCTTCATATTCAAACACAAATCGGAGCCAAGGGAAGAATAAATCGGGTGGAAGAGATTCGTTCGTGACATCCCGTGGATTCCGGACGACCCCGTGACCTCCTAGACATCATCCCCACTGTAAGTTAACCTTACTATGGTTTTGGGTGACTTAAAATGCAACCAAACATAGAGATTTAGAAACTCTAAAATCTGTCAACAAGAAAAACCCCCGGCGCAGCGTTTTCGTATGAATTTTTCGAACCCTTAAAAGTCTTCAAACGAGAAAACTCAAAACATAAAAAGTGTTCCTAAGACTTAGATCTAGCTTCTGTAAAAATATCAGAATTTTTCATGTTGTTTTGAAACCTGAAACCGACCCACAACCGAACAGCATCAAATCTGGATCTTAGAAACCTTGACAGAATTTTTGTTCGAACTTGTTGGTGATTTTTACCTTAGATCTAGACCGATCTAGGATTGGAGTTGAACATAAGAATTGTAGATCCATGAGTTTAGAACATTACTGTAAGTTTTTAGAATTTTTCGTTGAGATTTGAACCTCCGAACTCGAGCCGATCCGATCTGCGTTAGAACCGATGTCAGGAACCTTGACAGATTTCATAACCGATCTTGATGAGCTTATTCCTATCATTTCTAGTCCGAACCAATCTTCATGATCTAAACAAAAGTTGTATATAATCATGTCTAGTATGTGCATATAAAATTTCAGAATTTTTGAAGTTCATTTGTTATGTTAAAAGGTCAAATCTTTGAGAGGTGTCAAACCTGAATCCTGGCAGCATACTATTTGAGTAGAAAACTTGATTTTTGTCTCGTTTCCTTAACCCGGATCGAGAAACTTAAAACACGAAAGTTGTTCGTTAGGATGTTTTTGAGTTACTGTGAAAATTTCAGATCAATCGCCTAAGAAATGGATTTTTAAACTGAAAAGGCGCAAACTGCGACATCGATTGGTTTTAAAACTTGAGAGATCTTGAAATCTTGTCGAAACATGAAATTAGCCTTTAAGGTTTAAATGATTGGGAATCTCTTTGAAATAAAATACAATTGAAATACTTTGCTTGCCGAAAGGCAATTGAAATACCTTGCTTGCCGAAAGACAATTGAAATACTTTGCTTGCCGAAAGGCAATTGAAATACTTTGCTTGCCGAAAGGCAATTGAAATACTTTGCTTGCCGAAAGGCAATTGAAATACTTTGCTTGCCGAAAGGCAATTGAAATACCTTGCTTGCCGAAAGGCAATTGAAATACTTTGCTTGCCGAAAGGCAATTGAAATACTTTGCTTGCCGAAAGGCAATTGAAATACCTTGCTTGCCGAAAGGCAATTGAAATACCTTGCTTGCCGAAAGGCAATTGAAATACCTTGCTTGCCGAAAGGCAATTGAAATACCTTGCTTGCCGAAAGGCAATTGAAATATAATGCTTGCCGAATGGAGATTGAAATATAAACTTGAAACATGAGACATGAGAAACTGTGCCAAGACGGCCAATGAAGTACTTGAAATGCGATACGGCTGCGGCCGCCGGATCACCGGCTATACAAAATATTGAGAAATGGTTACGTAACGGGAAAATAAAAGATTTAATGTTTTTAAGTATTTATTTATTTATGCCTTGCAAATCATTTTACTATGCAAGTCGAATTATGATCACGTGGAAAACTATGTTTTAAATCATGCCATTTAGTTATTAGTGGATGATTAACTCAATTTGTGTATTACCTACAAACATCTTTTTATTAAATTTTAATTAAAGGTTTTGAAACCCCTAAATCATGCTATGTGTTAACTTACTCAGCGCGTTTTTGCTGACCCAAACCATTTATCCTCTTTTTCTTACAGAGTATGAAGATTATGCATCGTCATATGCATACATGGGAATATTTGGGGAAATCTCTATTTTAAATCCCTACATTTAATTACGACTTGCATGAACGGGACTGTCTAACCCGTGTTTTGGCCATGTCGGCCCTTATACTTTATTTCCGCTGCACAACTTATATTTCCGCTGCAACTTTGATGTATTATTTTATTTATGAATGGGCTGTTTGAATGTTTTAAATTCTGAAAAACCATAGCCTTGCATCTCTTTAGTGAGCCCGGAGAAACCGTGCCTTGCTAGGGAGGTGTGGCGGTGGCATCCCGGCCTGGGTTACCAAAACCGGGGTGTTACAAAAATAGTGTTCAATCAGGCCCAGAATCTAATTTGTAAGATAAAATAACTTTTTTAAAGTGGCAAAATAACTTAAAACAGTATCAAATCAGCTATTTTGGAAATTGCTATAAATAGCAGCATTTTGAATTTTTCAGCTTATTGTAGACAAAAAGTTAGTCTCGAAATTGCCAAATAACTAATTTTAACTAATTTATTAACCACGTAATTAGTTAACAACTAACAGTTAATTCCCAAATAGACCCATGTGAATAAATGTAAATATTTCTACAATTCAAATGGCAATAAAAATCACAGTAAATGCGAGGCTTGAGCGACATTTTTTTTTTTTTTTTAAATATCAAGAATTAGTAATACCACCAACATCAGTTGGCTTGAGTGGATGGGGGCTCTAGTCGCTTAAGCAAGGTCTCGGGTTCGAGCCTTGTGTATGCAGAAAACTGCTTTGGGAGAGGCGCCCTTAATTGCCCTTGCAGATCCTCGAGGGATTAGTCTTGGGTCCAATGTGGTCTGAGGATACCCTGGTATTCACCTAAAAAAGAATTAGTAATACCAATAAGCGGCAAATCAAAAAAATAAAATAAAAAATCAATGCCCATTAAACCAAGAATAATTAATTGATTATCCAATGAATTCTACTACGGCCGTATTTGGCAAAACAGCTAAATTCAATAAGCTAATTTGTCTCACAATATGAGATAAAATAGCTTATTTAAAAATACAAAATAATTTAAAACAGTGTTCAATCAACTCTTTTTTCAAATCGCTGCAAATAACAGCATTTTGGATTTTAGCTTATTTTAGTCAAAAAGTTAGGCCATGTTTGGGAATTAGGTGTTAACTAATTATGTGAGTAATTTGAGCAATAAATTAGTTAAAATTAGTTGTTTGATAATTTTGAGGCAATTTTTTTTGCTTAGAATAAGCTAGTTCCAAAATGCTGCTATTTGCAGCGGTTTGAAAAATAGCTGATTGAACACTATTTTAAGGTATTTTGCCTTTTTAAATAAGCTAATTTAACTTAAAATGAACAGAATAAGCTAATTTCGTCTAGCTTATTTGGCAAACAGGGCCTTAGTCTCGAAATTGTCAAACAACTAATTTTAACTAATTATTACTCGCAATATTAATTAACAACTAACAACTAATTCCCAAACAGGTGTGTGGACTGTGGAAAGAGGGTCTCATCGGAGAGGAAATCCTAGATCATTTTCATAAGTAAAATTGAAATACTTGCATTATTATAAGTCAATGTTATGTAGGGCTGGGGAAAAATATCGAATATATTGTATACCACACATACCATATCGAAAAAATATCAAGATTACCGAAATTTTCGGTATATACCGTACCGTAAGATTTCGGTACGGTAACGATATAAATTTTTTGATACCGCGGTATACCGTTACCATACCAAACTTGGTATATACCGCGGTATCAGTATGTCGGTATGTGCCGATTGTTCGGTATGTCGGTATAACCGCGTTACCGGTATACTGATATATAGCGAAGGTTCGGTATGGCGGTATATACCGCAATATCGGTATGCCGGTATGTAGCGACACGATACCGGTATGTCATTATGTGCCGAATGTTTGGTATATCGGTATATACCGAACTTACCGAAATGTCGGTATGGCAACGGTATGGAAATATTTCGTACCGAACCTTTCGGTATACTGAAAGGTTCGGTACGACAACGGTATGAAATTTTTTATACCGCAAAGTTCGGTACGGTATATGGTACGGCGAAATTTTTTCAGTATACCGTACCGACCCACCCCTAATGTTATGTCCTTTTGGGTTAGTACCGATTGGGGAAGTGAAAAGTAAGACCATCTCCAATAGCCAACACCAAACTCAAACTCATTTTACAGTAAATGTCACATCAAACAGTAATTCATCTCAAAACATTTACACTAAACTCAAACTCAAAATAATATTCTCTATATATTCTTTCTCATACAAACTTATTTATCTTTTCAATCATACCCATACTTTTTTATAAATCATATATTAATCCCACATAAATTCAATACTCATTAATTAAGAAAAAATTACATGATTAGAATACGAATTACACTAAATGACGGGACACACATATTAAATTAAAAGCAAATGATTTTTATCCAACATCAAGAATTGAAATTTGTGTGTTGATTTAGATGATTATTAACTTAATTTTCCGTTTGCGTAGTTATTTGCTTGTTTAATTGTACGTTTTTTAAATATTTCAGATGTGTTATTTTTAATTATATTTTCATATGCTAACGTGATTGTTTTTAATGATTGCTAAGATTGTATCAAAACTTTAAAAATTCAGTTTTTTTTTTTTAATAAAGAAACCTTACAATTTTTAATTTCATAATAGAAAAAATGTATGAAGTAGAAAATTATTAACCATATTACAAAATTAGATCAATATTAACTTTGCAATAATTGGAGGGATGATATTGCAATTAATTTAATTACAAAAAGTGAAATAGGTTGTGAATAGTAAAAACTCAATTTGAGTATTTACTATTCATAAAACTCATAAAACTTAAAATATGTTTGGTTTTAGGGTATTGTTGGAAAGAATATGCCAACTCATTTTAAGTTATAGGGTACCATTGGAGATGCTCGAAGTAGTTCGACAAGAATCTAGGAAAAAGCTTCCCCAAGTATTTTACTTTTATATTGAAAATCATGACAATAATACAAAGCTGTATTGCAAAGACAAAGAGCCAAATAAGTGTCTACTTTCAAAACGTTTGTAATCAGGTAAATATAATGGGATTGTCTGTAGTCAATAAATACATTAAGTTGGGGTTGGGAACTTACTCTAGTGGTAAGTCCCCCGACTCCCAACAACCTATAGGTTGGGGGTTCGAATTCACACCCGGCCTCCTATCTCTCCATTTGTTTCCTTTATAATTTGTATGGTATGGGCTCCCACCACCACTTTCCAGATCTTTAATTGCTCATCCCAAGAAAAAAAATATACATTAACTGATTAACTTACCAATTAAATAATTTCAATTTCAATATGTCTTTATAAAATCATGTTAAGTAAGTATATATGTTGAAGGATGAAATATCAAATAGAGTTAGGTAAACATGCTATAGGGGCAATTAATATAGCAATTAAGGGGTTCCAACTTCCAAGTTCCAACATTTAAGTTCTTAATCAATTTTCTATTTTTGATAATCAGCGGACATAAATTTTTACATTAAACCTTTTTAGGTGCATTTGGAAAGTAAACAAAAAAAGAAAAGAAAAAAAAGAGTAGTATTTATCTTTTAAGTGTAAAATTAGTTTCTGAAATACTAAAATTCTTAAAAAAAAAAAAAAGTTAAGCGCCAAACACTTGTTTCATGTTTCGTATTTAGATGAAAAATCAAATTTCACAGTTGAAACTAAAAGTTAAAGATAAACAATTTAAAATTTTTCCCAAGCCAAGTCATAATGAGTGAATATAAATGTGAGTTTAAACTTGGTACGTAATGAATACTATCTGTAGTAGTATTTGAGTGACCCTAAAGTTTGAATCTAGATGTATAGATTTATGTGATATTTGAGAGCCAATCTACGTTCTTGTTGACCCCAACCCCATCACATTTCATGGTTGAGCAATTAGAGACTTAATATATGTAATTATTTTTTTGCACTCAATGAGTTATTATTATAGACTACTCCATTAAGTTATAGAAATTGATTTATTTCAGCTATTCTATAATTATTGATAAAAGTCTATATAATAAATCCTCAATATTTTTTGGCATGTGCAGACTCTTTTTTCCTTTTTAAATTTAATTCATTCTTCTTAATTTTAAAGGGTTAATCAGTCATTATATGCTCATTTTTAGATCAACGGCTCTCATTAAAACACATAGACAGACAGGGTTCACACGTAATCTGCTGACTAATTACACGGCATCGGACACATCATCAAAATCTATATTTAGAAAATAAATCTATCTATTAATATAACAAAATATTGAGAAAATCTTCATATATATTTTAAAAAGATATAATTGATTACAAATATATTTATAAATTATTTGATTGTATACATAATATTTTAAACAATATTAATATTATAATATTATTAAATAAATTTAATTAGGTTAAAAATTTATGTTTAAAAAATATATAATCATATCATATATCAATATAATAATCATATTTTAAATAAAAATATTTCATTGAAAATATGATGTAAACATTAAATTGACCCAAAAAATATTCATAATATAAAACGAATAATAACCTAATTTTTTTTTAATACCATTCTAAACAAATTCTACATAATTTTTTTTCTTTTTAAAGAAAAAAAAGAAAGAAAAGGAAAAAAATGCTAAAACATATCATAGTTTAATTATTAGGCATAATATCCTTAATCTAATAATCCTCATCTATTTCAGTATAAAATAAAAATATATATATTTCAGAGTAAATTGTTATACAATTTTTTTATAAATAATTTGTACTGTAAAAGAATATAAGAAGTATATTACTATAAACAATATGTAAAGATTTATGGTAATCATAAATAGTTTAGGGTTGTAGCAATATTTTTACCCAAAAAAGCTCTAATATTAAGTGATCGTGTTACATGTTCAAACAAGGTATAAAATATATGAATTCAATCAAACATCATTTACTATTTCATTTTTCACAAAGAATAGCCTAAATTAAACAGTTAAACATAAAATATAACCATAAACTTATCAAATTAGGCCATTTATACCCTTAAATTTTTTTGACAAAAAATACAACTAAACTCTATTTAGTTTAAAAATTTCTACCATTCTACCTTTTAAAATATCGAATTAGACCTCATCAATTCAAAAAATATCTCATTTTGGTCCTACAAATTTGAAAAAAAAATCTCATTCCACACATTCACTTTTGAAAAGTTTCGCATTAGCGCAAGAATTTGAAAACGATATACAGTATTTAGTAATTTTTTTTGGCAGGACAACCTATACAGGCTAGGAAAGGAAATGAAAAAGAAAAGGAAAAAAAAACTTCACCGCAAGAGATCACTTGGCATGAGGAAACCACGTGCCAGCAGCATCCACTGTCAACAGAGGACGAAGTCGATCCGGGGGAAAGACCCATGTGGTGAAGAAGAGTTCATCTTCAGCTCCCAACTTAGCAAGGGAGTCCGCAACACTGTTACCTTCCCGAATGATATGATTGAGTATTTAGTAATTAATTTCTCCTTTTAACTTAAATACAAAAAATTATAGTTAACTAATAAAAATAGATTATACTATTTAATATAACAAAATAATATACAATGAATGATAAATCAAATTATATATATTGTAATATCTTGAATTTTTAAAAAGTAATTTCATTATTAATTATATTTAGATTCTTATTTTATTTTATTTAAAAAAAATTATTTCATTCTCATTTTTCAGATTTTTTTTCTTTTTTATTTCATTAGATTTTCTCTAACAATAAATATAGTTATCCAGATAGAAAAAATAGTTTATAATTAAAAAAAATGTGCTAATGAAGCATACTCCTAAAAGACTTGGTAATGGAGTATAAATTCTATTTTAGGGCTTATAATAATAATAATAATGAATTCAAAATAATAAAAATTTAATTAAATTAAATGAATATATTAACTACCAAATTAGGGAGTAAGCTAGTATTTGTTTAGAACCTTAATAATGCAAAATATACTCCATCGGTTCCGGTAATACTGTCCCAAAATTTTTTGGCACGGCATTTTAGGTATAATGAGTTATTGTGATAAAACAGAGTAATTAATTGATGCGCTGTTTTAGTTGATTTTTATAGAGTAAGTTTTTTTCTAAAATGGGAAATGTGACAATTGTATATAGTGGGATGGACCAAAAAGTATAAGTGAGACAAAATTAGTGTGACAAATGGAGTAAATTTTTTTTTTTTCTAACTTTGAATAGTTAAGGGTATTTATTTTCTACTTACTCTCATCATTTTAGATATGAAAGAAAACTATATATACAGTAAAAATAATTTAATTTTATATTATTTAATTCATTCATCTTATTATCTCCTTTATTTTCCTTTTAACTTTTTGTTGCATGCATTCCAACCACTATTTAAGCAAAAGACTTTGAATCTCATGTAATCCAAAAAACACTATATTCTCATTGTATATCGTCATAATAGTTCAACACCCGTGCGTAGCGGACGGAAAAATTTAGTTTACTAGTATTAAAAACTGAACTGAATGATTCATACTGGGTTAGAAAACAAATTAATACTACTATATTATTAAAATAACAAATAACAGACTAACAAACATTCCTTAACATCTATAATCATATTTTATATTTGAGTTGCATATTCAAATAATCTAATTCGAACATCTAACCTTTGTTTAAAGTACCATCTTTGATTTACGCCCGCAAAAAAAGTACTCCATCATCTTTGATTTACCTAAGCAAAAATTCAATTATATGACTGAGGTGATTTAGCCTTGAGGTCATTTTTACGAGAGTAATAAATTTTAAGAGTGATTTAGCGTAGGGTGTGACCCATATTTGGCTAACAACAGTGATTTTCAATTCAAATTTAGTCCAATAATTTAAACAGTAAATGGGTGCTCTACTCCCCCAGTTCAGCCCCCTGGGCGGCCGGGCCTTCCTGATCCTGGCTTTAGAGCTTCCTTCCTTGGCAAGATTCATGTCGCATCCAAATATCCAATGATGGAGGAGGACCCATCTCTTTTCGATCCTACGGTTCACATCACTCCAATCTGCGAACCAACGCCGAACCGGGTTTAGGATGGGCCAAGTTGGCATAACGGCAATATATAGCAGGGCAGCTATTGATGGGGTTTTTTGCCTGTCAAACTCATCAGTCTTTCACTTAGCATAGTGATTCGTTTCTCCTATGTGGAAAGGCGATTCATTTCTCCTTCACACCAACCGAGGCTTTCCTACGAGCAAACTTCAGGCAGGCGAGCAGGCGAGTCGCCGGACCATTCAGCTGTGACGTAGAAAGTTTGAAGAAGGTATTCGCTAATAATGATCACCGTGTTTTGTTTCGTATGTAATATATCTTAGGTTTTGTCGCAATGAAATGTTCCAGATTGTTTACTGCGTGTTTTGTTTTAGTTGAATAAGTCCAGTGAAGTGAAATATAACTGTATGGGGTAAAGGATTTCGTCTGTTTGAAAGGATAAACTAGAGTGTCATTGCGTATTCAACTGTGGTACTTGTAAATATTTAGCTGATTTGAATGATCTCTGACCGTGTGGATAGCTATTGAAGTAGCGGGATAAGTGTCGTACAATGCTTTTGGTTGATTGCCTTTGTTTTTGAAAAAGCTACACAGGCCTACGCTATTCTGGTGTCGTGGTCGTTGTTTTGGTTTGCCGAATTCTTTTCTTATTTTCTGGCTTCTCTTGCATATCAGAGCTTGATTAGTTCATATAACCATCGTGCACTTAATTTTGTGTGAGTTTTATGTTAAGGATGAATATATATACTCAAAACCCTTATCTTGTGAGTATTGGTTCTTGTATGACAGATGTACTCAAATACAACCAATAAGAGGACTCGTGAAGAGTCTGGTTTGCAGACTCCAAGAAAGGCTCAATTTGGAGTTGTGAAAATTGATAATGATGTGTTTGAAGAGGTGAAGAATTTACAGTTTAAGATACTTATGCCAGATGGTTCTACACTTGATCTCAAAATGCGTGAGTCACGCGACGTGATTCCAGTAGAAGATTTCATAGATTCTGTCCGAAAAGAATATTTGATTGCTCTGAAGCAGGGTTCTCGAGAACCACGGAAAAAAATCAATTGGAAGTATCAAGACCTACATTTTACGGATGTAAATTCAAAGAAAATAAGTATCCACTTCTACCTTGTTGATTTTAAGTGTGACACTTGGCACTTTCTCAGGCTCCATGTAAGATTATGTGGCACATATGATCGAATTCTGTTTTTGTGTTTTTATCGGTTTATAAGTGTCATGTCTGCTTTGCTACAGGATGGGTCGCCCGCGCCATCCATATATGAGGTAAGCTTGACACTTTTCATTTCAAGCTACGACCAATTTTTATGTAGTAAGAATCAAGATGCTTTGCATCCGGGATTTTAGGTGCTTTCACTTGTCTTCTTGTTTCTCATTGCCTTATTTCGAATATTTTCCTTGTTTTTGTGAAGGATATGTGGGACCTGACTCCTGATACTGAGTTGCTGACGGAGCTACCCAATGACTACACGTTTGAAACTGCCCTTGCTGACCTCATAGTGAGCCTGCCATATGTAACTGTCTTATCTGTCAGATATTATTGATTGGATACTAAATGAATTTTCTGTTTCTTAGGACAACTCCTTGCAGGCAGTGTGGTCAAACAATCCTTCGTACACAAAGTTAATAAGGTACAGCTCTACAAATATTGTTTTTGGAATTTCTATCTTTTTCGGCATATTTTCAATGTAAATTGGCAATATATGGGGTGATGGCAGTGAATTGGTAACTACTTGCTATTTTTGGGTGTGGTGTGATTAAAAATAAAAAGAGATTACTGGCTATTCTTAATTGAAAATTGTTGTGACATCCCTGTATTGATTCTCCCGAACAAATAATCTCAAGAAATGTGCTTAGTTCCTACATTTGTGTCGCAAATTGCATTGCAGATAAATGTGTTGGCTGCCATGCCCACTCATTCTTTTATTTTCACACTTTTCTAACAAGGTCGCCCTATTCTAAAGATCCAGTTATCAAAATATTTCTGATGTAGATCCAACAGCAAAGCTACTGAATTTTTTTGTGGTATACGGATGCTCAAATTCTGGCATACTCATTTCTGTTGAAGTTTCAATTTGGTGAAATGGCATTACTAAACTCTTGTTACTAACATTGTTCGCAGCATTAAAGTAATTGCTTGATATGATCCTTTATGTTTGTAATTGGAAATAATTCTTTGAGCTGTACAGTGTACACAATGCAGCACCTTATTATATGGAAGCTTAAGCTCCGTGTTCATTTTGTTTTTTCTCCTTTCTCCATGTGGTGGCTTCAACTGATCACTGATTTAATATTACAGTCAATGTTTCTTTGCAATTCACGTTTCAATTTTTTATTTTTTTATTTTTTATTTCCTTCTGATGGAGTGATGGTAGAATAACTGTTTGTTCTATTTACAGTGTTGAATTGCATGCAGACAGAATTGGCATTTTTGACTCGGGCCCTGGAATGGAGGGCACGGATGGGAACCTAGCGAAGTGGTTGGTAGTATACATGTTTCGAATTGTTTTACTATATATATATATACATATTTTTTAATATTCTTAGTTCCCTAGCTTAATGAGTGGATGTACAAGCTACTCTAGTTCAAGTTGCACTCTATTTTCTTTAATATAGCTTGGCACTTCTATCTGTGGAAGCTCTTCTGTGATGTCAATTACGAATTCCTATCACTCTTTGTCCGCATGTTTGAATGTGGTGATTGTTTATTGTTACATTTCATACTTTGTTATCTGTTATGTATATTAGTTGTCTGACGTATTTCATTGGAATTTGGGATTATTCCTAAAAAATTTCACCTTATTGTTTGATTTTCCCATGCGATGTTTCTTTTTGCTTTGTTAGGGGGAAAATGGGAGCATCTTTGCACAGATCTGTTAGGGCTAACGCAATTGGGGGCGAGCCTCCATATTTAGTGGTAATTGCTGGGAATTTAGCATTTCAGCATGTTTATAGTGTTGATTTTTAATTACCTTGTAACTACCATGTTCAGTGTATGATAATCTATTATTATGAGTGCAAGCTATGCATGTTGTTGGGTGAATGGAGCCTTTCGTATGGAAGCTGTTATAAACCAATATAATTCTCTGTTTCCTTCTCTTGTTACTTACATAACAATTGTTGGTGTTTTGATGCATTCTATGAGTTGTTGCGGGTTATATATTTTTACATGTACAATATTTTGTAATGATTGGACAATGTGATTGTGGAAATGAAGATTAAGGCTTATTAATGTGTAAATTTGGGTTATTATTAATTTGCATTTTTTGAAGAGAGATTGTAATGTTAAAAAAGATTCATTTGTAGAAATTATTTTGTGTGTTTGTGTAGAAGATGGGAGATGAACAGCCACAAAATAAATTCCATCACTCCCATAACTTTTGAAACAAATTTAGTTCTATGAAATGTTTGCATTTTCTTGGCAAGGGTGTTCCTTATTTATTCATGTATTAAATCTCTGTACCCAGCCTTTCTTTGGCATGTTCGGATATGGAGGCCCTGTTGCAGCCATGTGCTTGGGACGGTATGACACCAAATTTTGTCTGTATTCTCTCCAGTGATGGAGGATGTCTTTAATTGTGTCTCATATTCTTTCTACTGTGTTTGCAGCCGTGCTGTTTTATCGTCAAAAACAAGGAAGTGTAAGCAAGTGTTCACATTGCATCTTGAAAGAGAAGCTTTAATTTCTGCTTCTCACTTGGAAAATTGCTGGAGGGTAATTTTTTTTTAATGTAAATTATTTGATTAATTTATTATCCATTCTATTCTGTCTTGTTATTGAGAGCTTTTCTTTTGATTTCTGAAGACAAAAGGGGGTATGAGAGACCCATCATCCTATGAAAAAAAGAGTTCACCTAATGGAAGCTTCACGAAGGTGATTTTTCTTTATAATTGTCTCGATAACATTTGTTATCACTACTCTATACATTCCACTTTGCGTTTAAATTCTTTTCTGATTATCCTTGGCTGCAATTATTGTCATTGGAGTTTGAAATATCCCTTGTTGCGTCAAACTACTGTTGCGTCTAAGTTATAGATGCATCTAAGGATATTGTTCACCATATTTGTCTGGAAGTTGAAATAGATAAAATTGTTAGTTCAGCAGCTTGAGTATATTTGGCTTTCACCATGTTTATCATGATCTCTAACCTACCTGTTGAGCTTCTTTTTTCTTTTGTTGGAACAAGAATATCATGCTCAGTTTGTGATGATAAAAACTTGTTTAATATATGTATTCCAAATTACAGTTTACTTCATGTCAAGCATATTGTGCATTAAGTTGAATTTGCCGTTTTGGATGGTTGTTGGTGTTTTATTTGTTCCAGGTTGAAATATATGATCTCAAAATGAAGGCTATTAGTGAAAAACATATCCTTTTCAAGTTGAAGGACATCTATTTTCCTTACATACAGGTTTATCCACATTTCTACCTCTCACAGTTATTTTTGGCTTTGTTATCTCTTGCTTTGTGGTTATTATTTGACCTTGATGTGCATTTCATTCTTTTCGTTTACTTGGAAAGACTAATAAAATCATTTTGTAAGTAACTTCTATTAGCCTGTTTTTGGATTATGGAGGACAAAATATTTTGGAAAGTAGGTGCTTTGTGTTTGATTACGTAGGAAAATGCTTAGGTAAACGGAAAACTAAGAAATTAATTGCTTTGTCTTTGTTTAACTTGGAAACTTCCAAGAGAAATGAAAACCTAATACGGCTTTCCTCACTAGAAGAAGTTACAGGATTTCATTTTATTTTATTTACTCTTTTGATTCTCTAAAAATTCCTCACAAATTTGAAGTGTATTTTAATTTTTTGCTCTTATCTGTCTTTCTCTAATAGGTTTTCATTGAAAACAAGTCAATAAATCAAACAAGAATTGTGATGTTGAAATTTATTGATTTTTTATCCTCTCTGTCTCCTAGCGGTTTCTTATGTATATCCTTTCACCAGACATAGCACATTGCTATTTATTTCCTATTTAATTCTATTGCTCCTTTTGAAGTTGATTCACTGATTTCATATCGTCAAATTGAACAGTGTGATGAAATATCGGGTAGAACTAGCACTCCAGTTAAATTTCAGGTGATGTATGCTGTTTTTTTTATTTTTTTTCTTTTCTTTTTTTTTTTTATAAATTGTATATTCTCTCTTCTTAGTTAGTTCCTTGCCATTGAACATGTATCTACAAATTTTAAAGCTGGTATATGTGCCTGTTGCTCTCTTCATATCTTACTTTTGGACTGGTGTTTTTAATGAGATAAATAATTTTTTAGGCCATCAATAGGCAGGTAATTCATTTTTGGGCCACTAAAGATTGAATTATGAAATTAGGCCACCAATAGGCATCCGGGCCTAATTTAGGGCCAATTTGACCAATACCACACTAAAACGGGCCGCGTGTAACCCACTCGTCACGCGATGGCTCAAATGTGGAAATTGTCTCCTTTTGGTGACCTGTTTTACTTTTTTGTAATTTAAATAAATACTACTCCATTCGTTCCATTATTTTTGCCTCACTTTCCATTTTTCTCTGTTCCAACGTTTTTGTCTCGTTTTCATTATAGTAATAATAAATATTAATCACCAAATCTACCGCATCAAATACTAATATATCCTACATTAAATACTGTCTATGACCACATAAAATACCGTGCTCAAAATACCCCAGCACGAAATAAATATTCATTAAAATAAAAATAAAATAAATATATATTGAAAATATTAAAAAAAGAAAAAATAATAAATAAAATTATTTGTATTAATAATAATAATAACTTCAAGAATTAAATTATAGTATAACATAAAATAAAATTAAATAAATTAAATCTAAAAAATAAATTAATTTGAATGAATTCATTTATATTAAAGGGGATGGAAACTTACCCTAGTGGTTAAGTCCCTCGACTCTCAACTTATAGGTTGGGGTTCGATTCCCCACCCCGCCCTTATCCCTTCCTTTTTTTCTGGCATGGGCTCCCACCACACTTTATAGGTTGTTCGGCAAAAAAAAGGGTTCTCTACCCACCATTTACCATATTTATATTAAATGAAATATAATAAAATAAGTAGTAAAAATTTCATAAAAAAATAAATGGAAACAGATAAATAGGTGTTCTTTACCCACCCAGGAAAGTGAAATAAAATTGAAGATCAGAAGAAATTTGGGTCTCCGATGGAAATGCACATATTGTGTGCCAAAATGAGTAGCTTTATTTTAGTAGTTGGTCTCGAGATCATGGTTGGATAATTGTCCGATAGAGTAATATTTATTTTAATTTTAAAAAAGTAAAAAAAAAAAAAAAACTAAAATAGGCCACTAACAGGAGACAATTTCTGCTTTTAAGCCATCGCGTGAAGAGTGGTAGCGCGTGACGCACACGCGGCCCATTGTGGCATTGACTTGGTCAATTTGGCCTATAAAACCGGCCCGAATGCCTATTGGTGGCCTAATTTCATAATTCAATCTTTAGTGGCCCAAAAGTGAATTACCTGCCTATTGATGGCCTAAAAAATTCTTTATCTCGTTTTTAATTGCTGTTTGATTCTGGTGGTTTCCTGATGCTAAGGTTTACTGGAAATTATGTTATTTCTTGGCCTTTCTTGTCTCAACTAGTTCCCACTGGTGTTACTTTTTTTTTTTTTTTTTTTTTTCCATTTTTTTAAAATCTTGTAACTTGTAAGAATTATTCTCTCTATATACTCAACTCTTGGTTTTCATAACAAGATTTTTTTTTCCCATCTGTTTTCTTTTTCCCTCCCTATTTGCCAGAGTGACTACACTTTCTTGCTGAGCAGAACCATCCCCTCTCAATGAAATACAAAAAGAAGCCTAAAGCTTGAATATTGAAAGTATGTCTAGTTTTGGTATTAGAAAAATGTTAGTACTAGAAACACTACTGTTGAAATTGTGAAGGCTTGAGTTGGGATGAGACCTCAGAAGTTCTTTTCTTTAAGGTCTTGTTTTCTGAATATTTGGACTCTATTCTTGAACTTAAGTTAAACTGTACTACTGTTTACTTTGTTATATGATGATGCCCAGATCATTCAGCCTGTAGAACATGGTGGCAGATTTAAGAATTGGATTACCATGCAGGTCAATGGAAAGAACTTGGCAGAAATACCCGGAGGGGAAGTGGCAATAACTAACATGCAATCTTGCAATGGTCCAAACTTCATTATTCAACTTCGCTTTCGCATCAAGGATCAATGTAGGCATACACTTGTTATTTCTTCTAAAAAACTATGTAATATGTTTCATTTTGCATTATCGGCTACCATCAAATTGTGTTGCTATTTCTTCCTAAGGAGACAGGCTCATAATAATTTTATGTATTACTAAGCAGGTAAAGGAGTGTCATTGGAAGCCCATGCAAGGCTGAAGCTTGTGTACTTCCCTATAATTGGGGTATTTCAGTAGTTATCACATTGTGCTCTATTGGAGCTTGCAAAACATATGCCATGGTTGCAAAATTTCCATTTGGTTGATTACAGGGAAAGGAGAGCATTGATAGTATATTAAAGAAATTGAATGATGATGGCTATGGAAGTGGAGAGAGCTTTGTGACCTTTAGCCGTGTTTCTGTAAGGAGGTTGGGCCGTCTCCTGCCAGATGCACGCTGGGTGAGTCCTACGTAGGTTTAAAAGGGTCCTTTGATAGGTTTAGGTTTGGAATCCCACTCTATACTAGCTTCTCTTGAGGACATACTTGACAACTGTTTCTTTGGATGATAAACTTTACTATTTGTGGTAGGTCTGAATTTTTTTTTTTCTGCGCAGGCTTCTCTTCCATTTATGGAGCCAAGGCAAAAAGTAGGAGAAAAGGCCAAGATTTTGAAAAGGTGCAGTTCAAGAGTGAAATGCTTTATAGGTAAGCATCTGTAATTTATGGGGTGGGTTAAACTTACTTTATCTTGATACCAAATACTTGAAGTATTATGGATTTGCTGTTTCTGCAGACACTGATGCAGGTTTCAATCCAACACTGCATAAGGTATTGAGTTCTGTTACATTTGAAAACTCTGTGGGAGTATTCAAAATATTTGGGGATTTAAGGGCTCTTTAGTGGTGATCTCCAAATATGCTCTATTATACTACCTTCATTTTGATGAAAATGCAGCATTCATCCTAAACACAATTAAATACATATTTTTAACAAGTAATAACACAAATTTTGTACAAGTCAAAGTTCTAAAAGATTAATATTCTAAAAACTACATGGTTTTACTTATCCGACAATATCTTACTTGACTATGACTGTTTTTTCTTGTATAATGGCAATACAAAATTTGGATCAAAGTTGGACAATAAAAAGTGTCAAAATTCAAACTATGTTACTTCAAGAAAAGGGATTTAGTATAAGATGCCATGTTAAGTATAATTGGATTCCTTGCTCTTTATTGTTGTACCCACCTGTGTCTTGAACTTTGGTGACATACTTATTTATTCTGTTTTAATCCTCTTCAGTAACTTAATGTTGTGAGCATTAAATATTTTCTGTTTTGCCCATAATGAATAATACGTTTCCCAGAGTGATTTAGTGCAGCATCACCCGTACACCAAAGCTTTAAAGAATTTTGGCAGCAGGGTATTAGAAAATGATGAAGGTAAAGTCTTTTGTTATGGGATATGTGAATATAATATAAAATTGAGATACATGATTATGATTGTTAACCAAAATGTCATTCCTTGGCAAAATATAGTATATTGTAATTTCGAATGCATTTTGGGATTGGTGGCAGCCTTAACTATCATCAATCTATAATGTTGCTTTCCAGAGGTGCAAATTGGAATTTCAAATGATGGAAAGGATGTGACTCTTTCCCACTTGGAGAAGCTGTACTTTGGTTGGGTTTCTGATATGCACGACAAATATGATGAGGAAACAGATGGTGGATTGGATGAACCCACTTTAATTGTTTGTAATTCAAGTTCAAGGATTGAAAAGCTTGGCCTACCTTCACTTGGTATGCATGATTATAACTGGAAGCAATAATGGTGCTTCAATTTCTTATTTTAATATTATCAGCTTAATGTTATGCTAACATTTTAATCATATTGAATTGTTGAGATTTTGCTTGTGGCTATGGTCTCGGGCAAATTAATTTTGATTAATTTCTGGTGTATTAGTTTTCCGTGTTCATAAAGAGATTCAGAGGAAAGGACAACACTGGAGGGCTGGTCAAAAAATTAGAGTGTTAAAGGGTGCTTGTCCTGGGGTTCATAAAAACCATGTATATGCCACACTGGAATATGTGGTCCTTGACGGGCTCCAAGGGGATTCTTGTGGTAAGTACAGATTATTCTGGATGACAGTCATTTGATAGTACAATTTGTATGTATGTGTGATGCCATGTAGATCCTCCATTAACTTAGATACACCATAACTGATAAACTGCTAGTCTTCAGCATCAGGTTGAGTGGATCAGTATAAATGCAATGCGTGATTTCTAATCTTCCTCTTTTGGCTGTGTTCATCCATATATGGTGTTGAACCATGGATAGGGGGTTCCAACTTCCAACTACAAACCAATTGGCGAAAAGCCAATTGGCAATGGGCGGAGTAGCTCCTATCCATATAAACTAGGGGCCAATTCAGAACATAATTGATATTAGACCTTAACCTTAACAGACACCCCTCAAGATGATACTCAATTCAAAATCAAGGGATGATAATGGGTTACCCATGGCCTAATAACATGTTGATTCATATTATGAGGTTTCAACCCAACACCAATTGACAATGAGTTGAGTAGCTCCTATCCATATAAACTAGGGGCAAATCCACAACATAACATTTATCAAAGCTGATATGGATAAAGGATTATTTGTCATTTTTTTTGGCTAATAAATTGATTTAAATTGGCCTTCTCCTGTACTCCTTTTAATTTAATTGTTATCTTCATAATAAAACAGGTGAGGCTCGTCTGGTTTGTAGGTATGTGATTTTGTTAAATTTCGTTAATTGTTTACCTTTTTTAAGTGAATTTTTGTTTCATAAATTTTTCTTGGGACAGACCTCTTGGTCTACCAGATGACAAAGGTTGTAAGATTATCAATGATGAAATGGGGAGTAAGACCATTGAAATTGGGGAGTCTCTGGTGTTCCCCATCCGAGTGATCGACTCTGAACAGGTGACACTTTGTAATATTTCAAACCTATAATTCAACTGCAACGTATTCATTAGTCCCTCCAATTGAAAAACTTGTCGTATTTTGTATAAAAGGAGTATAATAATAATAATAATAATAATAATAATAATAATAATAATGGGAAATTATTTATTGGTATCATTTTGGAGGGTTTAGTTTGTTAAGTAGTACCAAGTTAAAAAAATTAGTTTTTAGTACCAGTTTATAATTTATTACCATTAGGTAAAAAAATTCTATTTTTATTAGTATATTTATATGAATTTCACTATTTTTTTGTTTTAATTTTTTTTTACTATTAGATCAATTAATACTTATATCTTATTCACCAAAAAGAAATTATATTTATAATGTAACTTTTTAAAGTTTTAAGTTTTGTGTAATCTTTCTAATTTTTCCTTAAATCTTTTTATTTAATTATTTATTTTTTAAAACTCTTGTATCAATTTTATTCGTATATTAGAATTTTAAAATTTTAAATTTTAAATAATAATATTTTTTATCTCATTTTATTTTTTTAATTATTATTTTTGTTCTCTTTTCAAACTCTTATTTCCGATATGTACTTATTTAAAATTAAAGAATTTTCTTTTAAAACTAATAGTATTGAATATTATTAATTAATTTATTTGTTTATTAGCCTCATTATTTTTTTCATCCGAAGATATTTATTATTTTTAAATTTTAAGATAAATATTTTTATTTATAATTCTACAGTAGCTAATATTAAAAAATATAAAATCATAACAAAATTATATGGCACCAAAAAAATAAGAACATCTTTAATCTCCAACTTTTATAACATTACTCTAAATAACTAAATAACAATGCTCAACTAAGCACATAATGGTACTCATAATAAGTGCAAACAATAGTTTAAACATTTTTATAACAATACTCTACATAAGCACATAATAGTACTCTTATTAAGTGCAAACAGTACTTTAAACAATTTCATAACAGTACTGTAAATAACTAGAAAATAGTACTCTACTAAGCACATAATTGTACTTTTAATAAGTGCATAACAGTACTCTACATAAGCACATAACGGTACTCTTAATAAGTGCAAATATTACTTTAAACACTTTCATAACAGTACTGTAAATAACTAGAAAACAGTACACAACTAAGCACATAATGGTACTCTTAATAAGTGCAAACATTACTTTAAACACTTTCATAACAGTACAGTACTCTACATAGGCAAATAATAGTACTTTTAATAAGTGCAAGTAGTACTTTAAACGCTTTCATAACAGTACTATAAATAACTAGAAAATAGTACTCTACTAAGCACAATTGTACTTTTAATAAGTGCATAATAGTACTCTACATAAAGCACATAACGGTACTCTTAATAAGTGCAAACATTACTTTAAACACTTTCATAACAGTACTGTAAATAACTAGAAAACAGTACTCAACTAAGCACATAATGGTATTCTTTCTTAATAAGTGCATACAGTACTTTAAACACTTTCATAACAGTACTCTACATAGGCAAATAATAATACTTTCAATAAGTGCAAATAGTACTTTAAACGCTTTCATAACAGTACTGTAAATAACTATAAAATAGTACTCTACTAAGCATATAATGCTACTCTTAATAAGTGCATAACAATACTCTACATAAGCACATAATAGTACTCTTAATAAGTTCAAACAACTTTAAACACTTTCATACAGTACTGTAAATAACTAGAAAACAATACTCAACTAAGCACATAATGGTACTCTTAATAAATGCAAACAGTACTTTAAACACTGTAAATGCAAACAGTACTTTAAACAATACTCAACTAAGCACATAATAGTACTGTAAATGATTAGAAAACAGTACTTTACATAAGTATATAATGGTACTCCTAAGTGCATATATTTTTTCTTTTTCTTTTTTCTTTTTACTTTTATTATATTATCATTAGATCACTTATATTTTTATATCTTATTCACAAAAAATTATATTTATAGTTCAAAATTTTAAAGTTTTTAATTTTTTCCTTATTTTTTTTTAAATTTTTATTTTTTCGTTCTTGTTTGAAAACTCTTATATCATTTGAGTATGTACTCATTTCAATAGTACATAATTTTTTAAAAATAATAGTATTTAAAATTAAATTTTATTTGCTAAATAACATATTATTAATTCTTTTATTTATCTTTCTTATGATGCAATAATCTCTTTTATTTTATTATTTTATTCATCTTACTTAAAAAATCTATTGGGATGAAAACAAAAAAAATATAGTTTTTAATTGATATAAAATAAATCTAGTTTAAATAATTTTTTCCTGGTGGGAGTTTAAATAAAATCTTTTACTACCTCCGTTTTCATGAAAATGAAACATTTGGTGTTTTGACACTATTTATCATTCGACTTTGATTCACGTTTATACAATAGTTATAGAAAGAAAAACACAGTCAAGTGAGATCTTGTTAGAATCGTCTCATCGTGAGTTATTAACTGTTAAAAACATGCATCGGACTGCGTGCGCAGAGTGAATGTTGCACATTCACAAAAACAGAGGAAGTATTTGTGTTACTAAATAAAATTCTTTAGGTTTAATATAATTGATACAAGAGTTTCAAAAGAAAAAAAAATCAAGGAAGGAATTAAAAATATTACATAAATTTTATAATTTTAAAAATTTAAAATATAAATATTGTTCTTTTGTTGAATAAGATATAAATGCAATCGATCTAATGATAAAAAGATAAAAATGGGAAGAAAATGGTTAAATTTATATAAATATACTAAAAGTAGAATTTTTTACCTAATTGGTACTAGAAACTAAGATTTTTTAACTTGGTACTACTTAACAAACTAAAACCTTTAAATTGGTATCAATAAATAATTTCCCCTAATAATAATAATAATAATAATAGTAAAAACTTCAACTATTATCACATAATAATAATAGTAAAAACTTCAACTATTATCACAGTGCTGAAGCTCTTAAATTGTACAATTCAGCTTATACCAGTTGATTGCACTGAATGGGAGAATAAACTCAATGCTCATCGTCAGCGATTGCCATCAGCCATTGAACTTTTATGCGACAGAGATTGTCAAGAATTGGAGATTGAAGGGGTAAAACAACCTCCCCTCCACCCACCTGAACTTTTTTTCAATATAGATATTTTAATGCTTATGTAGCCTGGGGACTATTACACTGTTTCTCCATGTGTAGCCCCGATCCTTTTATACCTAATATTCAGTTTTTTTTAATTGGATCTAAAGAAAGAAGTGTGACCATCTTTATTTGGTTCTCCTTGTTTGCCTCAACTATATCGTGCTTCTACAGGGAATGATTGCCAATCAAGTAGAAGCTGGAGATGCTCCTCCAGAGAACATTGCTGCTGTCATTCGCCCAAAGACTTTCAATTCTGAAAACAATTTTAATAGATTGAACCAAAAATTTATTTCAAAGTATAATGATGTTGACATGAGCCTGGAAGTCAATCTTCGGAGTGATGTTGAAAGGACTAGGAAGCACTTATATTCTTTAAGGGTAGCACCATTGGTCCACAAGGGGCTTAAAGGATTGTATATTTTTCCTTTAAGATCGAAGATACCTGAATTCCAGGAAGCTGGGTACTATACGTTTTCATTTTCTCTGGTAGGTTAAATGTGCAATATTTGATTTTGGATAACATAAAAAGTCAATTGGTCCAATTTTGTTTTGGCACTTTATATGGAGCTTCTTGTACCAGGCAAAGTTTAGGGATGTACATTTTGAACAAGAATGTTATGTCCAGGCATCTGCAACTTCTTGCAGTTGGAGTGTTGTTAGTGATAAGCAGGTTCCATGCATTGTCAGGTAATGAACTATAATTGGTTTTGTGCAGACTCTGGACAGATCCTTAACGTTTTTTAATTTTATTTTCTATCTTTTTTGCTATGTCTGGAAATTTTTAATTATTATACTCTCTGGTTATTGAGATGAGTTTCCTTAGGCGTGCTGATTCACTTACCCTTTAATAGTCATTGAAATGTAGGGTTGTTTAATGTTGTACTCCTTTCACCCCTCAGATAATGGTCAATTTACCAAGTTTTGTTTAAGTCAACTTTTAAAAATAATAAACATAATTATGTTTTCTATTGATCGCATATTTCAAAGTATAATGACTAAAAGATTGAAGCCGTAACTTGAAATTTAAATAACGACTACTAATTGAGCTACTCTCTATCTCCATCTCTCAAAACGATATTTATCTCCAATCGAAGGGAGTATTTACTGCACAAGTCATTAAAGGGGTTGGTCCACATGTGTGAATAGCATAGTAAGGGAATGAGGATGAACAATCTAGTGTATGATTGTGGTCCCTGAAGTTAATGTGACTGCTCTAGAAGTATGTTAACTTTATTGGTGGCATGTGGAACATTAATTTAGGTTCTTGAACTTTTTGTTTCACTGTTTCATGAGTAAGAATGTATGAGGCAGCAAAAAATGAACATATTACCCATTTGTGTACCTGCTTGTTCAAGAACTTTTAGGATAAATTTTTATTCACCAGATTGGTGGATGGGCTTGGTACTATTTCCTATGTGGTTGTCCCTCACTGCCTTGTTGAGTTAGATCTTAGCCATGGTTAATGGCAACATCATCTTTATTTTATATTATTGCAAAAACAATTGATGCTGTGGAAAAGAATTTATGACCTGCGAGGTCTGAATTTCGTCTACTCCATCTCAAATTTCTAGCTCCATTTTGACTATTGAAACTATTCATGGGACAATTTTGACTCAACTTATATTGCAGTTATACAAGAAAAAATATAATCGAGATATTGTTAGATTCATCTAATCACTTAGATTAAGAATATCTAGTTTTTATAATTCTTACTTATACACAAACTTGAGTTATTAATAGTTAAAGTGCATTGAATTGCATGAAATGTGGCTATAATAAAAAAAAAATGGAGGGAGTCTTAATTAACTATAACCTTAAGATTCATAATCACTAATCACAATTTTTACTAATCACAATTTTTATTAATCACAATTTGTGTGTGCAAACAGCACTTTCTGTTTGAAGAGTTACAAAAACTGTGATGATTATTTTCATGTTGTGTGACAGGGTTGGGTCCACTTTCGATAGTCCCCTCTATAGCATGCTCCGACAAATATGGTAACAATGTGAAGTTTGCAAGCATTCGGAATCTGAATGTTAAAGTCGGCTCACATAGTGTTGTTCTTGCTCAATTTCACACTGCCAAATTGGTTCTCTCTGCTGATAAGTCAAGTATGATGATTAAGGTAGTCTTTAATGCTCTTTGTGTCTGTGGGCTTATAAACAAATATCTGCACTCATGACTCTCAAATTTGTAGGGCATTGTCATTAAAAGTGACAAGTTGGATAATATTCGACCAGATTATGAAGCTACCATATGCATTAGCACTCCCAATAGAAGCTTTCTCTGTGGCATTCCCGTGTCTTGGTATTGTGTTCTCTGATTTTCAATATAATTTTTCATTCACGGAAAGAGAAAAAGGAAAGAAGAATGAATGAACAAAAGATTGCACATGAATCCCTTTTCATTTTATTACTCACCGATAACCTTCATTCATGCAGTTCTACCTGGAACACCACATCGCATTAATGTGCTTTCCGAAAATTTAAGTGAACAACTTATTCCAGGGCAGATTATTAATTATCTTGCGTTAGGGGTATTCTTCTCAACTGTTCCTTGTGATTTCTTCTATTATGTTTTGATTGTAGTTTCTTACGCAGAACTTTTCTAGATACTTGAATAGGTGAATAATTATTCTATGTTCTCAGTTAATGTGAATTTTCTTCTGTTAAAGCCAGTTACGGTTGTGCTTATGTAAGTCCAGAATTGTAATAGCGAATTGAAATCAGCTTTCCCTTTATGCAGGTGTATGATGAATATGGTAACCATGCAAAAGAAGATGAAAATATTATGTTCAGTGTAGATGGATTCTCATTTGAAGATAGAAGTGGTGTTTTTGATGATGGGTTAAATGTCTGAAAAAGGTATGATCTGTGATCTAAAATGCTATTTAAGGGTATTTGTCAGAAACCTGTGTGCTAGAGACCGGGAGTGATGCATGGTGGTTCCTCTGGAGGCAATGATGTTAAAAGTTGGGTAACATATTTGTGGGGTCCTTATAGAAATGTAGTGAACCTGGTATTGTAGTTGTGCAAAAGTCCTGCATTTTTTCTTTTTTCTTTTGGGAGTAAAATTTAATTGCGTTGTTGGGAGATACATTGTGGGACTCTTATTAATCCACTTTGGTTGTTGATTTTTGAACAATAACCGAAGCTGAAAGTTGAGCCCAAGATACTTGGAAGATCACAATTGGATCAAAAATTTTGTTATGAGTCATTGAATATTATCATAATAATCTTGCTATGTGAATTGTTTCGATTGTAATTCTCATTCATTATATTTTGATTTCTTCCCCTAACTCCTCTGATATTGTTTTTTACTTATAGGTTGACTCTGAAGGTATTGTTGATCTGAGCAATATTCTGAGAGTTTTCTCATGGATATGGGAAAAAATGGTACAGAGCTTCATTCTTACCATAATTCTTATTTTTTGCAATTAAACATGTCAGTTATGTTTAGTCTTTGGTATGTGAACGAAATTTCTTACCGATCTCTTCCTACTTTTTCTGACTACTGTTTATGCTTGTTCTGAGATGAATTATCGAATATGCAGTGTACCCTCTCTGTGTCATATAAGGAGAAAGTCCTTTTGAAGTTGAACTTTAGAACTGAAACTAGAAAGCTTCAGACGACTTCAAAGGT